>JAPDSC010116013.1:120262-232329 GCA_026290005.1 Latrodectus geometricus | reverse complement strand
AAAAAAAAAAAAAAAAAAAAAAAAAAAAAAAAAAAAAAAAAAAATTTGAATGCACATTACAAACAAGAGTGAAAGAAAATATTTTTCAATTACAGTTTATATACATAGTATTAATAAAACTATATAAAGACAAAAATATTTTTTTTTATTCTATTATATATAAAATATGCATATATTTAAATACAATTTTTTTTATTTATTTATTTAATTCTACTTTTTTGGAGGCAAATAGAGAAGTTTGAAAGTGGCTTAACCCGCAGAACTGCCCTTGGTCTGTGGAAATTGGAAAGTTCATAGGGACTGTAGTTTTCAATTGCTTGAATTTCAGAGTTATCAATTTCATGAAGTTTGTTGTAGAAGCAAAAAGCAAGGAATTGGACGTATCTTGATAGGGGAAGGACACCCAAATTGTTTCTGATGTAGAAGTCTGACTGAGTGATCAGTCTAAGAAATTTACTTTGTTGACCCTCAAGAGGTTTCATGTTCGTTTCCGCAGCACCACCCCAGATTGGGGCTGCATAGGTGATAATAGGGCGAAGGTATGATTTATAAATCAATAGCTTGTTAGCCATGGATAGCTTCAATTTGTAGGCAATTAAGGGGTAGAGTGAAGTTTTAGCAGAAATAAATTTATTCTTGATTTTATTAATATGGGCTTTCCAGGTAAGTTTTTAATCTAACGTAAGACCAAGACACTCGACTTTATTTGACCACGGGACCGAAAAACCGCTTAGTTGAATCTGGGGGAGTAGAGTGCGTTTCCTAGTAAAAATGACAGCAGTGGATTTGCTTGGATTTATTTTAATTTTCAACTTATTAAGCCACTCTTCAATGGCCATGAGGTGTTCAGTAAGGGTAGCATGGATTTTCAAGTAGAGCAAGCTAGTGGACAAAACGGCAGTATCATCCGCGAACAAGCAGAGCATAGTATTTTGGTGTTGCGGAATATCATTGATATAGATGTTAAATAAGAGAGGACCCAGCAGGGATCCTTGCAGTACGCCTGCAAGAATGGGTCTGTCCAGAGAAATATCTTTTCCTACTCTAACAGTAAAAGTGCGGTTGGAGAGGGGATTATTAATTAAAGTAATTAATTGGGTGGGGAATGGAATTTAATTAGTTTGTAAATTAGACCAGGATGCCAAACTCTATCAAACGCTTTATCTATATCAATGAATATACCTCCTGTGGATTTTTTGCACACTATTCCTTTTGAAATTTTCTCTACTACTCTGAGTAATTGGTTTGTGGTAGAAAGTTTTTTACGGAAGCCAAATTGTTGAGGAATAATAATTTTGTTGGCCTCATCAAAGGCCAGTAATTTATTAAGAATAATTTTTTCGGCAATCTTGGCCATAGTCGGCAAAAGAGAAATCGGTCTATAATTGAATGGGAGATTTTTGCTTTTACCCTTGTGCAGCAGAATGGCTTGTTTTCAGTATACTGTTGATGATTGCTGAGAAGCAGCAAATTACTCTAATAGGGAGCTGCTTCATAATTTTGTTGTTGATATTATCATGACCAGGACTTTTTTGGGTTTGAGTTTAATAATTTCTCCAATTTCTGAAGCTGGTGTTTCTATCAAAGGCTGATTATTAATGTTATTAGTCAGGAAATTAGTTACTGTGTTTAAAATTTGCTGGTCATTTTGTAGGTTACTGAAGTTGTTTGGTTGAAATTGTTTTTCAAGCCAAACATTCCACTTTTTCAAAATTTGTGAGTGCTACTTTGGTGCCATCTATGAGTGGGGGGACATACTCTTTGTTTTTTCTCCTTGTATTAGCTGCTCTCCAGAAGGATCCATCCTCCACATTGAGATTAGTGAGGTATGCATTCCATGAGTCATGGTTATGTAAGGCTATTCTATTTTTCATTATTCGTTTTAAGGCATTAATTTGATTTTTAATCACTGGAGATCTGGTTCTATATTATGAATTATCCTTAATTTATTTTGTTTTTTAATTAAATCAATTATATTGTCTGGCAAGTATTCTATTTGATGATTCATTTTGGTGAATTTACTGTGATTGAGAGCAGTATTTATAATAGAAGTAAAATTATTAACATTTTTTTTTAAATTAAAAAAGTGTTGTTTACAATATTGCATTATGTTCAGGTTTTCTTTATAATACTTTTTCTTGTTACTTCCATAATGATCAATCTCGAATAAACTAATGATAAAATACTTGTTGAACAAAGAATATCCCACAAATTTCTTTTCTCTTTTATAACAATCCCTTAAATGACATTATTTAATTTTGGACATTTCTCCATTACCATGAGAAAATTTTAAAGCACCATGTGGGTAGAAGCTGACTGGATGTTCGGTCACCCCGGATTAAATGTTCAGCTTTTTCACAGGCAATCCCCAGCTTGATAAGTAATTAAGCATTCATCAATGTCTGGTCATTCCGCTTTTCACATGCTCCTCCAATTTCTCTCACGACCTAGTGTCTCAGCAGAAAAACCCCTCTTAATTTAAAATCCCCCCCTGGTTCGGGGGAAGAGTGAAGCAGTGGAAGAATAATCATTATATTTAAGTTAATTAATTAAGTGATTAACTTGTTTTTTGATAAATTTTCGATTGTAAATATTGTATATGAAATTATAAAAAAAAAACAAATATTATATATATATATATATATATATATATATATATATATATATATATATATATATTGTATTTAATTCATTAATACTACATTCCTGTAAATTTTTAAAGAAATGCTGGATTTCCAATATATCAGTTTATTAACTTTCAAATTAAATGACTGGTTTTATCAAAAATATTTATACATGTAGTTAAACTTTCAATGTTTATAAATAATTAAGAATTTAATGTTATTGTTAGAAATGTTAGTTTTAATAAAGGAAAGTTCGTTTGGATAAATTGATTTTAAAATATCATTAAAATTTAAATTATTGAAAAAAATAAAATCGCCAAAATATATCTAAAAGCCAAAAGGATATTGAAAAATAAAACTTTTCAAAATAATGTAAAAATTAATTAGCAAGTGTGCTAGAAATACTTTAACCTTGTGGATTACTTCAGAATAAAAATATTGAATAAAAATATTTTCACCGTTATAAATATAGTTATAATATTGACCAAATTGTTCCAGTAATGAAAACTAATACCCAATAAGTCCCTGTTAATTTGATAATAAAAATACAGAACATCATTCAATTTGTTAATAGGATTATTTGTAAAAAGATCTTTGAAATCAAAAAAATTAATATTATTAATAAAATTATTTGACAGAAAGTCCAAAACCAGTCTATTATTATCAATTATCCAACTAACTTTAGCTTTAACAATGTGTTCTAGAATTATTTTAAGAAATTTGGCAAACATTAAACCTGCTTTATTCATATAGGAATTAGTGCCGCAAGTAATAAATCTAAATTTAATATGGAAACTTATGAAATTTATGTATAACTGTCAAATAAAAAAATTGTAATTTATAATTATTTATGTTTGAAGTTTATAAAAAGTCAAAATTTTATTATTTATGATGTTGGCTGTAGAATTCAAAAGTTTGTAAGTGTTAGAGTTTAAAGTTTCTTTATCAATTAAATCTAAATAAATTTTTTTACAAAAAAATGCATAGTTATTAGAAGCTTTATCAACAGGTGTAATAATAAAGTTGTCTATAAGAATTTTAAAAGCAGATTTCAATGGGCTAAATTTAATACCAGGAAATGTTAAATTATTATCAAAAATATAATTTTTAATTTTATAATACAGTTTAGTCTTCCAAATTGTAAAAAATTCAACTGATGTTTCATAATTTGAAATTTTAAAGATAAAGTATTCAATATTTTGCAGAATAAAAATTTTAGACCTATCTATTTGAAAAACTGGTCTCTATTTAGTATCTTTATTTAAAATTTCTTTAAGATTATGATCCTTAATGATATAAAAGCATTGAAGTTCTTACAAGAATCCCGAAAACACCTATTTTCACTTTAATTATACTTTAATTTTTATTCTACATTAAAAATTATGAACTACTTTAACTTCTTAATTTAACTATTTGAAACTGTATTAATCTTATATATATTCAGGCTTGCATTGAATTTAAATAAATAAAAGTTTATAAATGAAAGTGTGTTCAAATCCCACCTCCAGTTTGGCTGTGAAGTGGCCGTTGAGAGACAAATATCTGTGCAAGGGTATATTTTTTCAGTCAATAAATGTATGATTTTCAAAGATATTTTTAATTTTTTCAACGCAGAAATATAATTATGTCCGATTTCATTACATTAATTTAGAATGATTTTTTTCAAGTTAAAATATCAGTTTATTACATAATGTGAAATAACTAATTAAAATTAATTATCAAGAAATTTTTTATTGGTACTTAAACATAAAAAAAGGGTTAAAACATTTTATACATTGATCTTTTAACTTTGGAAAAAAGAATTTTTCAACATAAAGTACTAATATGAAGGCCGCAAAATTATTTTTGAAACCGCTTAGATTACTAATTACAAAAAATCACTCACATAAAAATTATTTCTGAAATTTATTAAAGAATGAGACTTGTGAATTACTTACACACATCCATTTTATTCAAAACGAGACTTTTTATAGGTTATAGATGTTTCCTATTTATTATAAAAATATTAATTTTAAAGATTTTTGAAGAAAAATTTTCATTTTTTTTTAATTACATTCTGACATGTTTTCATTATATTATAGTTAAATTACGATTAAAATTCACATTTTTTATTTATAAAACAAAATATAAAATATTAAGAATGTATTGCTTTTTAAATAAAAGGAGTTAATCTCTAATAAGAAAATTAATACCTTGTCAAAAAATATTTCATTACATTAAAGGCTTTGTAACACTTTAGAACAGACTCTTTAGAAACTGTATACATAAAAAAATTAATGTTAATTCAAATTTTAATGAGGATGAAATAAAAATATGCACCCAAAATTGTGAGGATGGAAATAAAATATTGTCCTCATTTTTCAAGGAGTACAACAGAATTCAGCATAAAAATTTTTTTAATTAAAATCTAGAAATTTGAATTTGTAATTTTTCTTTAAAAAAATGCGTTTTTTAAGGATTTTAAGAATATCAAACAGTTATACTCATTCATTACGGAAAAGAAGGTATAATTTAATTAACAGTAAAATTGAAATGTAGTAAAATAAGCACTAGTCAAATAATTTTATAAATCACATTGTATAAATAGGGGCGAGAAATCAAATTACATCGTGAAAATAGTTTTTGAAATCAAAAAGGATAATTAGGTATTAAAATTAGAAAAATGTAATATGATCAGAAAAATCAGTCTTAGAATGCAAGTTTATTTCTAGATCAATAAAACAGTCCAAATATGCTGTGTATATTTGAAGAGTCTTTGAACAGCTGGCAATTATGTGGCTATTATCAATGCGATGTCAAAGTACTTTCGAAAGGATGCACTTTGACCATAATAATTGAATGGCAGTACCATATTTTTTAGTCCAGAGAGTCTCTGGTTTGATCCTCTTTACTGTTGAACATTTTTAATTTTATTTTCTTATAATTTATTTCTTTATTTTCCAATAATGTAGAGAGAAGAATTCATACAAGAAGCAGTTAAAAATAATTAAAGATGATCAAATGACAAATTGAAGTAATATTTAAATAGTATAGAAATAAAAAAAACTTTATTTTATTACTAAAATTAGTTTTAACATATTTTTAAAAAAATTAATACAAGGAATTTTATGCTAGAATTTACTGTGAAAATATGTATAGGTTAACTAATTATAATAAAATCTGTATTTTATGATACATAAAAAAAAAAAAAAAAAAAATCCATGCATAATGATAGTGTGATTATTCCTTTAATGCTAATTTATTTACTCATGTTATTTACCCCATTTAAGAAAACATAAAAAAAGAGCTTGATATATATCATATATTTGTTATCCCACTGCAGTTTTAGTTTTTTTCTTCATTTTTTACATTGTTAATACTTGAAGTAAAAAGAGTTATTACTTTTGGCAATCAGAATATATTTTAGTATACATTGTATATAATACACACTATATTAAAAATTTTGAAAATTTGGATATCTTCAATTTCCGTATAATTTCATGGCATTCCTATTTCTTGTTTTTCACTAATAATTTTATTTAGTATACATGCATACATATTCTAAATAATCTGAAAATAAAAACTAAAAATTTCTAATTAATTTATCAAAAATTTCTGAGAAGTTCCATTGTTAAACTTTTTATCACAACTTCTTGCATTATTGTTAAAGTTTTTAACATCTGACAGTTATAAATATTTGATTCTTAATCAATGTAAAATGTTTCTAAGATCACTGCTTAGATAATACTTTGAACGCAATTCAAATTTCATTTAATAAATAATAATGTGTACCTCAAATAGAGGTACATATTATTATTATTATTTTTTTTTTAAGGAAATTTGAATTGCATTTAAGTATTATCTAAGCAGTGATCTAATAATATTAATTTTGCGATGTTTAATAAAGTACAATTCATAATAAATTTGTAAGAAATTTTCTTATAATATCTGATTTTACTGACAAAATAAGGTAGGTTTTATCTTAAACATTTAATATTTTTCAATTGTGTAGTACGTTAACATCGCGCTAGTTTAGATTAAAGTTTCTATCCTTTTGAAAAGATATTAAAGTTAAAATTAACTGAATGTCTGATCTAAAATTAAATGATAGTTTTTAATAATAAATTTAACTTGATTAATTTCAATTAAACAGCAGTTATAAAGCTGGAGTTTAATTTAAGATTCAGATAGTTTATTAATGTATCCACATAATCTCCAGCAAAGAATTAAATCTTATTGAAACTGATTGGAAAAATGGAAAACTGTTCCACATAATAAAATAATATTCATAAAAGAGTATTAATTGCTGAAATAATTTAAATAATTTCTGATCCTCATATTTTAAAAGTAATTGCAAAAAATTAGTAATGCATAATGTTAATAATTTACATCTATCTTTAAGCCATAAATATTTATAAAAAAAATAGAAATGGGGAAATAAATATAAATTTAATTATGCTTAAATTTTTTCTGTAAAGTAATTCTTGATTTTCTCCCACATTTTGCTTTCCATTCCTATTTTACATTCAAGTTAAGATGAAGGACTGCTTTTACGATTTAAATTTGACCATGCCTCTCTAAGTGCTTAGCTTTTAGGTTTACTATACATAGGTATCGGCAGTGACTGCGCCAATAGTATATCTTGGCGAAGCATTTTGAGCCACAGAACAAGGTACGGAAGTATCCCCTTAAAATTCTCAAAGATTACATTATATGAAACAAATATAAACTATGTATCTTGTAGTCAACAATGGGTTACAACCGGGTAATAAAGCTAAATTTATAGGGTAAATAAAATGTGTTTTAATGAAACTTGAATTTTAACTAACCAAGCTGTGGCACCTAACTTAAAAAAACAAAAAAAATATCAGTCTAGCCTTTCTCAACTATTCAACCGGGCAATAAAGCTAAAACTATAACATGAATAAAATGCATTTTTATGAAAACTTGAATTTTAATTAACCCAGCTGTGGCAACCAACTTTAAAAGAAATTCAGTTTAGTTCAATCTGGCCTTGATTTCAATTGAGCAATAAAAATAAATCTGTAATGTAAGTATACATTCTTACAAAAAAACAGAATTTCTATTCAATCATTAGTATTCACAATAAATCTGATTTCAAATATATGAAATATTTGTAAACAAGAATATATAACATAAAATACTTCCATAAAACTACAATATTAATTAAAAACATGAAATAAAAATAATTTCCCTAATCATTGTGTGCAGTATCGTTGGCATCACTCGGATAAATACTCTTTATAGCTTAAAAAAATCTTTGACAGTATTCTTATGGTTTCTTTGCTATACATACTCTGCGAGTTATGCATCAAATTGACCATGATTAGTATTACCATAGAGATCTCTTACTTGCAGACTAGGTGCCTTCAATAAAATTTATGTGAGCACTTGTATCTGTGTCTTTAAACAAACTATGATTAACTATGAAGCCTTTATCTGATTGACAATCATTTGCTCTCCATCAGTCTGATATTATAGTTGAACCCAGAAGAACACATTCACATAAAATTTCCAATAAAACATTCTTACTTCTACTCTCAACAACACAATAAAAATACTTATTCAACCCTCTTTCAATTCCTCCAAACACCCACCTTCTATTGAGACTCTTACCTGTATTATATCTTTTATCAAACTTACTTTTATCTATCTTAACTTCAACACCCATTCCCGTAATCATTTCACTTTCACAAACATAAATTTCCAACCATACCTCTCAACAAAAATGCATCCAATCAGTCATTGTCTGCTTAGCCAAACACAAATTCTTCACAATAAAATCGTATGTACATTCTCTCACTCACATAACAGTAACTTCTAGCAAAACAATTATCGCTAACTTACTTTTACAAACAGAGCTCTTACTGTAATGTGCATTCTCACAACCCTTGCAACATACCCAAACACACCATCACTAACATTGTTAGTACCATGCAAAACCATATTTCGACAACACTTGATACATACATACTAATCAGCAATCAAACCTACTTTCATACACCATTCAACAACTTTCTTATTTTCATTATGCTATAAATTTAAAATAAAAAAACACACACACACAAATTTAATATATCATCCATACTTATTATCTACCACATGTTATGCACAAATTCTAAGAAGTTCAAACTAATAATAAATTATAAAACTTTCAATATCACAAATTGTCAGAAACAAAATCTAAAATGTCAAATGCTAACTTTCAAAACCTCAAATGCTTCAAGGGTTACTAGCACACTGTCAAATTTTGCTCTTATATGCATTTATGTTAAATCATGAAAGTTATGTTGTACAAACACATTCCGACTCGGTTAGCCAGTTTGGGGCATTTTATTGCACATACTGGAACCTAGTCTTAAGCATATTTTTCTTGTTTCATGTTTGTTCTGTGTTCTTCGTCTGTAAATTCAGCCATCATTTTTTATTGATATGATTGTTCATTATGACAAACATAGGCAACTTTCCATCTAATCATCCCATTTATGGAACATTAACCTTATAGTTTCTCAAAAATTTTATTTTAAACTTCAAATTATAAATGCTAAACAAAAAAATAATTTAAATGATAAGCAAAACTTCAATTGTAACATAAATTAAACAAAAAAACTTAATTTTATTTGAAATTCCAAAATAAATTTCCAAATTAAAAAATGCACAGTATTCAATGAAATTCAAAGGATATGAAAATTCCATCAGATTCTGCAGACATTCAAATTCTTCACACAATTGCAGGCATTACTAATGTGCTATCAAAACTCATAAAATAATCCATTCTCTATAATAATCTAGCAGTTTGGCTTATTTGGCACTCACACTAAATAATATAATTTAGTCAAAAACAATACAAGAAAATTGAATCTGTAATTATTAGCAAATGTAGCCACAAATTTTGAACTGTGAATTAAAACTAATAGAATAAAAATTATAAAATTGAAAAAATATAAATGCTCCTATTTGTAGTATTATTCAAACAAAAGTTATAATAACTTAAAGATTTTAAAATCTCAAGAAGTTCGTTAGTACAGAACAACTCTTATGAGTTCTTTAAAAAAGATTGTGTTATTAGGTCTTGTGTGCAAAAATGACTATTGAGCAATAAACCAGGCTTAATTATACAATAACTCCATTTTAAGAACAACATTTAAAATATTTGGTTCATACATTGTTAAGATATAACATAAACATAACATGCTTTTCACGAGTTTACCCTGGTTGAAATGCTTAAAATTTTTGTGATTTTAACCTTTCTAGTTGAGATAATTCTTTCTTGTAAATTGTTTCCATAAGGTTGGATTAGACATTTTTGAAATGAGACAAATCATAAAGAAAAAGTAGGTATCATTTAGCGCAATTCATTTTCCATCAACCAAAAAATATTGGAAATTTTTTATGTATGAAAAATGTTTGATAGAGAAAATACTATAAATTTCTAAGTTAATAAATTATTACTTTTGTAATAAAAGTAAAAATGAATCTGATTTGTTAAAATTTGTCGAAGGAAAAACAAAATAATCGAGTTTTAATAATTAAGAATATATAAATATTCTTTTCAAACAATAAATTAAAATATTCAAAAATCTATTAGTATGAAAAGACAGACTGAAAAATAATATATTATTGCAACAGAATTTATTTTAACAAATTCATAATAGAATAAAAAACATTAAAAATCAGTCAATATGTCATACATAAATTCTCAGTTATTTTAAAATAGTATATAGGTCCTTGCCATGAAATTGAAATAGTTATAAAAAAATCAAATAAATGTTAAAAGGTTTATATGATTTTTAAAAGTTATGATAATGAACAATACAATTTTTTTCCCATATTCTGGAAGTATATTTTAAAAATTTGTACTTTTAGCTCCTAATAAGTTTATATTTAAATTGATAAAATTTTATTATGAATGTTACCACTTTCATTATAGATTGCAGTATATTTATTTACTCACTTATGATAAATTATTCTTAAGCATTTTATTCAAAATAATTATTATAACATTTTTACTATTCTTTTTTAATGAAATTATTTTTCTACTATAATTGCAGCTTTAATTGTTTCGGAAATTGAAAGGCAAAACTTAGCACCACAGTCCAAGACTCTGCAGCTTTTAACAGATGAAGGAAATCTTCCAGATCTTAGTGGTGTATATGATGATAGTGTTGTAATTTATAACAGAGTACCTAAAACAGGCAGCACAAGTTTTATGGGCGTAGCTTATGATTTATGTGCACGAAACAATTTTAATGTTCTACACATCAATACTACAAAAAACTCTCATGTTTTATCTTTATCAGATCAGGTATTTATTTATATATTTTTTATATCATTTTTTGTTAAAATTTTTATCAAAGTAATGTTCACTGAATTATATTTTTTTAGAATTAAACTGATTTAATTGTATTTTACTGATTCTAGAAAAAAAAAAAACTTTAATGAAAATTCACAATTTATATCTTTCAAAAATTGAAAATATCTTTGAATACCATGTATTAATGTTGAAGATTTTATGGGTTGATGATAATTCCTTAACTTCAATGATGAAGCATTTTCATTTTTGAAAAACTTTGTTCAATAAACTTTAAAATATTTTAAAATTTGTTCTTTATCTCCTTGTTTTCCAAAATGGAAGCTTTAAAGGTGATCAAAATGAAATATTGAATTAGAACACCTTTTGCTTACCCACTTGGTTTTAGAATAAATAGTTTTGAAGGAAACTTTAAGGACTTCTTAACATGCATGTGTAATGATATGGAAAGTCTTTGAACTGTCTTCAGGGTTAAATTATTTAGTTATCAGGACTACTCTAACAATTAAATGGTTAATGCTTTGCCTACTGATTCACTAGATCTTGGGTGTGATATCCATCTTGGCCAAATATTTGTAATGCTTTAGAATCTACTTTAAACTATGGGTCTCCCAATTTAATTAGCCCTCATGTGTAAAAAAGTCATTTATCAACAAACAAATTATTCTCAATTTTGACCTCGCTGTGTAAAACTTAGAAATATTCTTTTTCCCAAAATATGATTGAGGTCCTAAAGAAGTATCAAACAAATTAAGTAAATCAAATAAAATAATTAAATTAAGCTTTCTATTTAATTATTGAAAATAATAATTAAGTTATAAAATGCAAAATAGCAGCCTTATTGCATCACATCAGTTGAGCATCACATCAGCTTATTAATTTCTGTGAATATTTATCCTACATAGATCTTCTCATTGTAGTTTTTAATTGCCTTGAGGGAGATTAAAATCCATAAATTCTTCCACTGATCAGGTTATTAGAGCCATGACCATCATAATAAGAAAGATGATATTCTCATAAATACTGTTTGTAGACTGAAATCTTTGATATTGATCTTCACTGGAAACTTGCCTCTGAGTATTGTCATTTGAAAATCATTCCACTAAGCTGACAGATTACTATCCTCAAACTTTTTTGTTAACTCTTCTTCTAAATGTATATTTTGCATAAAGTATAATAACATATTAATATTTATAATTTTTTATGCATTTCAAAAATCATATTTTTATTTATAACAGGAGTGTTTTAACACTAATTTTCATTTAAACTATATCTTGCCAATTCTTGGAAAAGGGGGCTATTTATTTTGTTGCTACTGGAAAGTAGAAAGTATATTGTTACAAATTTATAAATAATAATTGTATTTGTCTTAAGATATCTCAGACAGATCGGAAATACTCACATTTTGGGCAAAAATTGTGGTATTTAGATGTGTGGTACATTAAAAGCGGGTTTTCTAAGGATATAGTGACTTGGTGATATTTTGGCAAGAAACATGGTGACAGTTGGCGAGAAATAGATACTACTGGAAACATCCATCACCTAAGCTCTAGGACCAATATATAGCGAGATAGCATAAAAGTTTCCAGAACCTTGATGAAACTGGTAGATTTCTCCACCAAGTCAGGTATAAATACCACATATAGAAGACAGTCAGTGAGAGCTCTAGAGAAGCTGTTCTTTGTCTGAGGTATTTTAGACTTGTGATTGGAAGCTGTATCTTATTGTATCTGACAAATTGTACCTGTATAATTGTGATTGTTACATCTGGAATTTCTTATATCTAGTGGAATTTTTACAAATAAAAGTCTTGTGTTCATTAAGTGGTTGTTTTATTCAACTCTCAATCGACACGAAACCCGAAGGGCAGTACAATATTAATGTAAAAATCAGTGTTTAATCATTCATTCTATCAGAGATTGCCATGTTAAAAGGATATTCATATTAAAAAATGCATTGCCACTGCAATTTATTGCTAATTTAGTGTGGAGAAAAAGGCTGCTATTCATCTCCACATTAATGCATAATGTTGATCTCGTGTCTTAACTGTGTTAAAAATGCATATTTGTAATAGAATTTAATCTGTTTTATGAATTGTAATGTTAAAAATCTCTCAGTAGCCGTATCCATGTATGTGCTATTTTATTAAAAATTCAGTTGCTACAAAAATGAAATAATTTTTAACAAAATTGTAAATTATTAAAAATTTGATGTTTTTAAGCTATCCCTTTATATCTCACTATATAGATTTTGTTTTAAAGTAGTGTGGTTTTGGTATGATTTCTAACAGAAAATTGGAAATACCACCAATTATTTTGGAATTTTCTTACCAACCAAAATAATAATTTTTTTTATTTTAAATGTGATAATTTCTACTTACTTGCACAGGTCTTAATGCTTGAAAGTTAAAATTAAACTTTTTATAAGAAAATATAGTAAAATATGAAATAGTTGTGAAATTACCATGTTGCAATTCATGACAGATCAATAGCATATGTTGTGCTCATTTTTAATATTGCTTTTTCTTTTTATAATTTTATTTATATTAACATATAACAGTGAATATCTTTAATAAATATTTTCTGTAGCTTGCCAAACAGCGATCAGCAACAGAGTAGTAAAGTTAAATTAGTAACATAAGAAATTGATTTTTACAGTACTTTTCACAATTAATCAGATATTGGCACACCATCTTCAAAAAATATTCTCTGTAACGCAACTAGCAAACTCTACCATACAACAACTGAGCTCACAATTTTCATAGATCATTATAAAAAGTTAAAATTTATGATTCAAGTAATTAAAATACAACTTTTTATATGCTAAAAAATACTGTTAAGTGTATCCCTGGTTATGTTATTGAAGAAATATTTTAATTTGTATCCACATTTAACTTAGCATTTGCTGTTTTCAAAAGTAAGGCAAAATTTTCCTGAAATTTTATACGATCATCTTAATTTAAAATAATTTCCAAAATTAATATCTTTGGATCAGAATAAATTATTAAATTTTTAAAATAATTTCTGTATATGTACATAAAGAAAGAAAGATCTTTTTCAGCATTTATTTTTCCACAGTATCAATAATTTAATCATTTCAAGAAAATTATTTCTAATTAATGATTTGTGAAATACATATATATATGTATGTATTGCTTTTAAAACATAATTTTGTGTAATCAGTATTAGTAAACAGTGGTGTCATAGTTATAACAAATATTAGATTCTATGGTTGACAAGAATATTTATTGCTATTTATTACTTTTGACATTTGTGTATACTGTATTTTCTTGTATATAAATCCACATATTATGTGTTAAAAAATTTCAAGTTCTTTATTTGGCTGCTGCAGATAATCTGATTAAAAAAACATCCTTCATCAGAAAAGTTAACAATAAAGTTTTGAAAGAAATGCTTTTAATGTTAAAACAAATAATAAATAGCACCATTACTCGGCTGATTTATTTCAGTTATTATCATTTTTGTCCATTTTTTGCACAAAAATGAATTTGGTTTCTCAGAAAGATATTACAATTGTTATTGCTAACATTTTGCCTTTAATTGAGCTGTTTCCTTCTAAAATTATTCAAGTTTGTATATTGTCATGTGGAGGCAAAAGCATCCAAGTTACACAGCAAATTTTAGACTAAAAGCTATAGAGGAGATAAATAAAAACATAGCAACTAACATTAATGTTAGGTGAAAAACAAAGCCTGAGCAGTACAAAAGAAAAAACATGTATCCAATGCACAGTTCAAAAATAATCTATTTCTTTCATTTAATTATTAACAAACAAATATATTTTAATTGTAAAATGTCTAAACTCATTTTAAAAATAAAGAGTCTTACCAGAATCTTTTCAGAATTATCGTTTTTGATCAATCTGGTGCTTTCATCTCAATTTATTTTGTATGCATTTTTCGATCAAGTGGATCCAAATAAGATCCTATCAGATGTTTTTCATAAAAAGGTTTTTTCTGTATAATTTATTATATTTTTAATTATACTGTGTGTTTTTATTTTATATAACACCTTATTATTAGAGGTATATGCTTTTAACTATTCGCTAAAAAATTGCTGTGGACCACATGCTACTTTTTTTTTATTTGAAAAAAAGGTCTTGTGGATAATATGCAGCAGAAGATTATATCAAGGAAAATAGGATATTATAATTGAAAAATTACATTACATTATAAAAATGTAAATAATACATTCTTATCAAAGTTTTGATTATATTGATTATAAATATTTTCAGGTTAGATTTGTCCAAAATGTTTCTATGTGGAGTATAAAAAAACCTGCTTTATATCATGGGCATATAGCATTTTTGGATTTTTCTAAGTGAGTAACATTTTTATATTAGTTTAAAAAAAGTTTTTTTAAATTACATATATATATATATATATATATATATATATATATATATATATATATCATTGAGTGGATATTTGTCAATTGTTATTATAATTTGCTATGTGATTACTTATTATAATAAACATCACTAAAAAAGTTGAAATTTAAAATTGATGTAATAAATTGTAATATAATTTAAGTGAATATTTTTATCTTAGGGAGTGAATATTTATAAAATGATTCTATAATATTCTACTGAAAATGTTGTCAGTATATATTTTTATGAAGAAGAAATTATAAATTTCAGCCTATTAATTTTTTCTCAATATAACTATTTTATTAAATTCTCACATTTTTCTTCTTATTGTGTTTTAAATTGTGTTTATGTTGATATATTTAGACAATTGTTTATTTTTTAGATTTGGTATGACTAAAAAGCCTATATTTATTAATATCATAAGAAAGCCACTAGATAGATTAGTCTCATATTATTATTTCCTTCGATATGGGGATGATTTCCGACCATATGTTGTCAGAAGAAGACAAGGTAACAAAATGGTGAGTAGGAAATTATTTTATTCTGTTTTACAAATTATGTAGATGAAATGATTTAAAATTATCATCTAGCAGAACATGTATATTAACAAACTACTATATTTCACAGTATTTATGAAGTGTTTATATACAAAGATGTATGTCTCAATAAAATTCTTTTATGTTGAGAGATTTGTACTATTGTAATTTCTAAATTACAATAGTACAAATCTCTCAATTTAAATATTTTGTAAGAATATATATA
Organism: Latrodectus geometricus; assembly: GCA_026290005.1. Classification (NCBI taxonomy): domain Eukaryota; kingdom Metazoa; phylum Arthropoda; class Arachnida; order Araneae; family Theridiidae; genus Latrodectus; species Latrodectus geometricus. The sequence goes on along the minus strand of JAPDSC010116013.1, from coordinate 216,243 downwards.
AATAATAAATATTTATATCTATTCTTACAAAATATTTAAGTTCACTAAATCTGCTTATGTTTCTTCTGAATTGGATTTTACAGTCAAGGCACCTCTTCTAAAAACATTTTGCAGCAAACTCCAAATTTGAAATAACCTTAATTCTGAATATTATGGGTTCCAACTTTATTATGAAGACAGAAACACATGAAGCTGAGGTGTAACTCTGGGGTGAAGGGAATAATAGGAATTTTACTTGTGAAAACAGCTCATAAACCATCATGAGATTATTTATAATATTAAAAATATCTGAAATAGTCAATCAGCTAAAGGCAAGAGCATCACATTTTTATACAATATGATATACTATTTCTTCGCTCTTGTGTAATTTTCCACATACAGTGTCTTGTTGTAAAAGTCTGATTGCATGAAGTTATTTTCTAAAATAGTAATGCTAAGTGATGAATCCCAAAATTATTTATATTTTCCTTCTTGAGTATCTGAGAATTCCAGAAACAATTTTTGCAGGTGATTTATAAACCATGAAGATTCAAGCCAGGCTTTATTCATCTTCTGTTTTTCCCTTAACTATTAAAGGAATAGCTCCTTTAATAATTCGTAAATTGATACCACAGAAACTCTCTGCACTAATTGGACAAGAAGATGATCTCTGTTTTGCAAGCTCTTCAGATTTTTACTACCTTCTTCATCTATGTGTCCTAGCACCCAGATAAAAATTAATTTACTCTTAATTGCTAGTTCATTCAGAAGTTTTCTATATTCCAAAACAATTTTAAAATTAATTTGGAATAAGTTAATTGCCTATAAGGTTATGAACTGTCACTAAAAATAAGAATCTACTTACTGTGGTAGCTTTTTCTTACATTTACGAAGAGACAATTATAGAAAGTACTGGAATACAGTGGCATATCTCTTAAATTCTTATGAGAAATTAACTCTCGCGATATGTAACCCTAGTCCCAAGAGTTTGTCTTTCTTTAATCCATTTATGAACCAAATATGATCACTGATATTGTAGTTAAGCATATTTTTCTCCTATTCCCTATTGAGGAAGATTGTCTCAAATGTTAAAACACATAAGTCCTTTCAATGATGTTCAAAGGCATCATTAATTAGAATAGGTTCATGAATTTTCTTAGTAATACTGATATAACCTTTGCAGTGGGCTTGTCATACCAGTGATTTTGAAACATTCTATATGCAGTCATTTTGGTAGTAGTACAAATGAAGATGTCTAGAGGAGTTAGATCTAAAATAGTTTATAGTGCTCTGGTGGGTGCAGAAATCATATCACCTTGATGCACAGGCTGGGTAATTTTTGTAGATTCCCTAGCTTTTCCTTCACAGTTCTCTGCTCAGCCTTGTATCACCAGATCACAGGCATAAATTATGATAGGTCTGATAACTGCTTTGTGCATCCAAAATGTCATTTTTAGCTGTAATCTTCAGTTTTTACTGAACATATGTTCGCACATCATGATGCATTTTTTTCTGCTTGATTCATTTTATAATTTCCATGTTTATTCCAGGTAAGAGCTTTTGGTCAAGAAATACACCCAAATAATCCTCTTCCAAAACCATATTGATTTGGACATTCAAAAGTTCTGGCACAAAATATCTACCCTTACTTTTGTGAGTAATAGGTTTTAGGTTGCTCTTATAAAGACTGACCCCTTCTGATCCCTCTCTTTATACCAATTGTTAAAATAACTTGATGCATTTTGCATCAATTGACAAGTTATATTAAAGTCTTTGCCTAGGATGAGTATGACAGTATCATCTGCATAGCCTTGAGTACAGTAAGCTATATTCAAATGAGTAATAAGCTATTTGTTTTGAAATTCTAACCCAGGGCTAAGGAAACAAGATTTTACCCATATGTAGGAAATGCAACTTCACACATTTTACCCCTGATCATCTGCTCTCCTGTTTAGGACTTGAGAAAAGAGACTTGTCTCAAAGTCATTTTGTTTTGGACTTTTTATTATTTCATAGTTTCATGGATCCTATCTGGTTAGCCATTAGGCTAACCAGACCGGAATGGAAAAATTTAGGTTTGAAAGTAATGGAGATAAAATATCTTGAGAACAACTTCTAGATGTCTTTTCAAGTGATTCTCTGAAGATGTTCATTTGGATAATTATATCGATAATCAGGATCTCAATCAATTTACACAAAATGTGATTTAATCTTGTCCCTTAAAGCCTCGAAGATTGATGTATGTGAAGTATTATCCAAAGCACTCTGAATGTCTAGAAAAGTAATCAAAGCAATTTCCTTCCTATCCAGAATGTTTTCTATCTTAGAAACAAACTATTAGAAAGCTGTTTCTGTGAATTTAGCAGGTTGGTAGAAAAATTGTCGGTTATGTGAGGGATTATTGTTTTTCAAGTATTCTTTGATATGCCTGTTAATAATTTTCTCCAAAATTTTAAGTAAGTGAGAGACAAGTAGGTTTTGAAAGACAGCCTGATCAGATCATAGTTATCTTTTCCAGATTTAGAAACAAAAATAATCCTAGTTTTCTGCCATATCATAGGAATATATCCCAATGCAAGATTAGCTTAATATAATCTAGTCAGAGGTGAAATAATAATATTCTCCATCTTTTGGAATATAAGAGTATTATTCTGCCAAGTCCAGGCTTTTGAGTGGTTTAAAGGAGGCGGCAGCCTACTTATCAATATTGTAGTTGAAGATATTTTTAGTGTAGGTCCAGTTATTTCCATTAACTCTTTTCAAAAGGCCAATGAAATGTCCTTCATTGCTAAATAAATCTCTGGAAGGTGAGTTCTAGTCATAATTTCTATAACCTCTTCAGTATTAGCATAGTTGTTATTCTTATACTTTAAGGTTCTGACTACCTTGACTAATAGGCTGGCACAGGACAAGATCAAGTCTTAGGTTCTGACCAATCTAAGAAGACTTTTGAAGTTCAGCTCTCTCAGAGATAGAATCTCTTTCTTCACAAAACTTCTTCAGAAGTTTTGTTTACATTTCTAAATGTTTTTGTTATAATTTGTAAGGGCTTTCTTATATTTATCCCATTTAATATCTTTTTTTTGTTTTATTAAAAATCATTATCAATTAGTAACATTTGCTCTTTCAACAATGAGCAAGTTATTACACCTAAGACTGTTTGATTTTTCTCTCTTCCTATAAACTGGGCAATTGTTAAAGGAATCTAGAATGATTTTTTCCAGACATTTTGCAATAACTTCTAGGGTGTATTTTCTCTAAAGTACCTCTCACCAAATTCAGTTAACCCTGCGTGTTCTTATTGGAATATTTTTTTCCAATTTGTCCTCATGGGGTTTCTGAACTTACTGCTCATTTTTAAATTAGAGCCAGTCTCAAAGTGAATGTTTTGATGATCTGAACCTGATGGTCTGCAATCTACATTCTACTTTTTAATGTTTTTGCTGACTAAAGCAATTCCGATAATGATATCTATTACTTGATCTGTTTGAAGTAATAAAAGTAGGTGAATTTCATATATTAAGAATATCTAAATTATGTTTAATAATGAATTCTAATTGGCATTCACCTTTTTTATTTGTGTCTGTACTTCCCCAGGCCATGTGATGAGCATTGCAGTCTATTTCGAGGATAGCCTGCAATTTATTTTCTGCTCAAAATTTCATCAATTTATGCAGAATGGGTTCAGGAGGCATCTTCTTTTCATAGAAAAGATAGGCTGAGCAAAAAACGATTTCACTGTCAACTTTGTCTATGTTGAGTCTGACTTTCATCACAATAAGATCTCAAAGAATGAATTCATTAAGAGGTAAGACATCAGTGTTATATGGAAGTATATAGCATTACGAAAATCATAAATTAACTTACTCTTAGTTCGTTTAATGCCACTAATTCTGCTTCTGACAAGCCAGGGTTCTTGAGTTAGGGCGAGGTGTATATTACAGTCTGAAATTCTATGCTAAGTCCCCACTCTACTGTGATAGATGTTGGTCTGAAGAACTTTCATAGGCAATATCCTTTTTAGGTTTGCTTAAGATTTTAGCCTGTGCTTTGTGAAATTTGATGTAAAGTTAATATCTCTTTCTATTAAGTGTAACAGCATCAATTTCAAATACATTAAGAACACTGATCTGTTTTTATGGGTCATTCTTCAAGTGAAAGATGTTGATGTTTATTTGATGTCAGCCCACCATTCTGTGTTTGGATTTTTTTCAGTATCTCTTTAGAGTTCCTTTTGCAACAGACCCTAGATAGTTTTGCAATGATTTTGGTAGTTTTAACGAGTTTCCTTGCCTTGTCTACTAAGGATTTCTGCTCCATTCATGGGTTGATATGACCTACAATCTATTCTAGTACTTAGAGCTCTCCAGATCTGCAAAATTGAGGCACTTCTCTTGATGTCCATCCAGAAGCACAACCTCGTGCAGTTTGTCCATTTTTGGACCTTGCACCATAAAACCTAACCTACCAACCAACCAGAAGCACAACCATCATGCATGCAGTTAAAGTCTCTGTGTACTTTCCACCTTCAATTCTGTCTTTCCTAGCAGTTTTTGGGGCTTGTTCTATCAACTAGGATTATCTTTTCTCCCTTTTTCTTCCAGTCTTTGGATTTTCAATCAAGTGCCATTGGTGTTTTACTCCTGGGTCAGCTTTTTTTTCTGTATCCCAGACATCCTTTTCTTTATGCTTATCCTGTCTGGAGAGTCTGCCGTAGTATTAGTAGTTCAACTTCAAAAGTGAACGACTAGAGGTCATTCTTACCTCTAGTTCTTAAAGAGCTATTCCTGTTCCTTCAGTTGATTTACTCTGGAACTTCTTATTTTGTGACCTTGTGAAGACAGATTTATAACAGAAGTTTTATTTGCATAGACAATAATTTTAGTTTTTGGTAACTTTTGATCCATAAAACTAGGAATGTAATTCTCAGGAAGTTAAAGAGTCCACCCAGCATTACCTAAATTACACAAGACAAGTTACTTTAGCACTTTGCCAGGCATGCTAGTGGCTCTGTATTCTCTCTGTTTCCTATAAGTGACTCTGTTAAGGCACTATAATTACTGCCAATTCTTCTTAGGCACAACCTGCATAACACCAAGTTATGGAAGTTTGTTTGCAGCTTCACATGAAGTTGTCCTTTCAAAGAAAAATAAAAGACATTTGGCTACCTCATGCCAACGTGATTTGTAACCACTCAAGTCCCAGTGGCAGTAGTCATTTTTACTTCTTCAGATAATTTATTCAGAATTTTCTTTTTTATCCTGTAAAAAAGGGTGACATACAGGCAAAGACTCCATGGTCTACCTTGGAGTCTTTGCCTGCATGAGCAAAGGTTTTAAACTGAGAAAATTAAAAGGTTCAACCAGCTTTGCTTCAGTTACTAGGTAAAGCAAAACAATTTAACAGTCTGCTAAATACTAGAGGATCTGTTAGGACATTATAATTGCAGTGCCAGTCTTCTTAGGTACGGGACATAACACCAAGCTCCTTTAAAAAAATTGAGGTTGTTCTGTTATCATCCATCTGCTGATGCACCTGGTAGCCGCTGAAGCGTCAGGTCAGCATACATAAGATATTTATAAACAACCTGTAGCTAATACTATGAAACAGATTTTTAAGCAAACAAAACAAGGAAGTAAAAGGAATTTTACTTCTTGTAAAAATAGATCATATTCTACCATTAGATAATTTGTAATATTATTTGCCAAACATGTATAAAATTTACCAATTTTATGTAGGAAAACTTGTTTACTATCCTGCTTTACCATATTCTGAAATTATAAAACTACATTTTTAATAATAATAAGAAGAGTAAGTTCTGAAATTGTACTGAGTGATTTGTTATTTTTAATATAAGAAAAAATATCTCAATTATGGTATTTTAAACTCTCTTTTTGTACTAATCAAAATTTGTATATTTTTAATAAAATCTTTCTGCTGTGAAGATACTAAATTTAATTTGCCACATCCTGTATGTATAATATGAAATAAATTTAGTGTAATGATTATGCAATTATTTATTGTGAAGTACAAACTGTCAATTCCAACTCTGGGCTAGACACAGGAAAATATACTGATGCTTACAAATATATTAACTTACTGGTATTTCATAATTTATATATATATATTATTTATTTTCTAATTTACCTACATTTACATATTACTGAATAAAATGTATAACCATTCATTTTTGCATCTACCATTCTTAAAACAGTTAAAATAATCACTAAATTATCATACATTTAATATTATTTTTCTTATACAGTGTATAGTTTTTTTAGTTGTGTGATTCTTAAAGAGCATTAAGAACATCTTTCTCCTAAAAATTTCACCACATGAGTTGTGCAAAATGAAGCTAATAATACTTCAATATATTTTGTTTATATTCTTATCAGATGCCACATTTTTTCAATTTATATATATCAACCACAATTAAATATCATCACTTCTTCTTTAATCTCAGTCAGTTACTTTGATTGGCAATAATTTTTTTTCGATTGATTTTATAAAAATAAACATGTATTAAAAGTTATTTTTAAAAAAAATGTTTGTCAAAGTATTTGGTTTGAAAAGTGTAGATTATATCTTGAAATCTGAATATATATTCTGAATTGAATGTTGGAATATGTTTGTTTTATTTTCCAATGTTTCAAAATTTATTTAATTTTTTTAAAAATAACAATTTAGTTTTTATAAATAAGATCTTATTTTGTTTCATAGTCTTTTGATGATTGTGTCCTAAAACATGAAAAAGATTGTGATCCAGAAAATATGTGGCTACAAGTTCCTTTCTTTTGTGGTCACCATGCAGAATGTTGGTGAGTTATTATGTTTTTAACATAGTTTAAAAATTCCTTAATATTTTTGGATTTCGAGCAATAATTAATTCATTTTTTAATTATATATGAAACTTCTATACATAAAACATTTAAAAATAATATTCCATAATTTCATTTACAATAATATTATAATTGTTGCATTATATAGTAAAAAAAATTTTTTTTTGTAATCATATGATTGAATGTTTATTATAATCTAAATCTATGTCTTTAAATATAGAAAATTAATGTTAAATTTTCTTAAGTTGTGAAAATTTAGGTTTCATATACATACTATTTTGTGATTGCTGCAATATTTGCACTAAATAGAATAAAATCCTCATATCCTATAAAACAATGATTTTCAACAATTTTATTGCAAAAATAAATTTTCATTTCTCTATTTGTTTGTATTCTATTCAGTGAGTAAATCGCTGAAAATGACATTAATTTCTTAATTTACTTTTGTTTAAATTGCAAATAGAGGGAAATAAACTTACTTTAGATTGTATTGTAATTTCTACTACACCACTTTCGTAATGTCTCCTGATTTTTCTGATTTGGCATTTCTAAATTTGAGAAACATGATTGTTTATGTTATAATATTAGCTGCCTATCTGTCTAATCCTATTAATTAGTTTTTCTTTATAATACACATAAGTGGAAATGAGATTATTTGTATTGAAATATTATTTTTTAATATAATTGTTCAGTTTCATGAATTTGGCATTTTCTTTCATTTCTATTTGTAAAAGAAAAACAAAAGTTGTTAATAATATATAGGTTGTTAATAAGCAAACAAATAATTTTTTGAAATAAGTTTTTCTAGCTTTAAACTTGAGCATTTTAATATTTTAACCCGTTTACATTAACAGTTTATGAAAAAAATTATTTGAATATAAATGTTTTCTAGCAGAATTCACTTACACCATAAAAAGTTTTCTTTTAACAAATTAAAATTTTGCTCCTTCTAATGGGTTTTATTTAATTTTATGCTTCTATTAGAAAATGTAATATATATTTTTTGTAATAATTTAAGTTGGAGTGTTGTTTTAAAAACAAATTCTTTAAAAATTCATAATGAAATATTTTTTGTTTAGTATAAATTTTTAAATTCTGAAATTTAGAACTGTGACGATTAATTGTCTTTAACTGTCATTGAATATTAAAGTATTTAAATCTAATTCATCAAAATACTAGCTAAATATAGTATATGTAGAAAATAATGTATATACAGAAGATTATTTACTTAACCATCCAAAATTAAAGATGAAGAATCAAGACATCACTTATGAGAAGCATCCAAAATATTTAGGTTACATATTAGACCCAAAATGGACAAATAACAAGCATATTGAACATATTGTCACTAAGGCCAGAAAAAAATTGAATATTCTTAAGTACATTGCAGGCAAGGACTGGGGAGTGGACGCAGTCACTCTTAGAGATACTTATATTGCTTTCATCAGGCCTATCTTGGAATATGGTTTTCCAGTCCTGCATCTCTGCTACAAGCCTGTATAAACTGGAGAGAGTTCAACTCAATGCTGCCAGAATAATTAGAGGTCTAAAATGTAGTTTTCCTAGAGAAATTGTTCTTTAGGAGGCAAATTTGCAACCTCTCAGCACTCAAAGAAAAGCCAACCTAATCAAATATTACAATAAAGTTTCTAGCTATGGTCATCATAATAAAACTTCTCTCTACCTAAATAACTGGAGTTCTAACTAAAGACTTAAGAAAAATAGTCCCTTCAGTCATGCTGCAATTCTGCATTTACCTTGCAAAGATGTTGAACCTCATTCCTTAAAACCTTACTTATGTCCTTCAAAGGGACTCCCCAGAGTCCATTTCCATCTTGGTCTTCAGATAACAGCCACCCAGAAGGACTTGATTCCAGCTCACCTTAAACAGTTATCCCTGCAGATTATTAATGAAATCCCCAATAATGTCTTTAAGATCTATACTGATGGCAGTAGGCTGGGTGATTACACCGGCAGTGAAATCTATATTGAGAAACTGGGAGATAACTTGTCTTTTTTTCTTCTCAACCCTGACTTCTCATCAGTCTTCAAATGTGAGTTAATTGCAATTGAGCATGGTCTTGAATCTATTCTCAATGAAAATGACTTCAGAGACCTCTGGATCCTTTCGGGCAGTCGCTCCTCTCTTCAACACCTCTACAGCTGGATTACAAGTATTTCCATTCTTCAGAAGACCAGGCTTATATCTGAATCCCACCATGTTCATTTTCAGTAGATCCCCTCACATGTCGACATATTTGGAAATGAACGTGCAGATAGCTTGGCCAAAGAGGGCTGCAGCAACTTTAATTCATCTCTCTCGGTCCTTACCTATCTTGAACATTAATCTATTGTCAATGGTAAAATTTCAAAAGAGAGGAAGATCCCTCTGGTATGCGGGGAAAGAGCCAGGCTCTTTCTTCAATCTTAAATGTAACAGAGCCTCACAAACTGCTGTTTCAAGGTTAGCAAGTGGCCACATTAAAAACCTTACTTTTTGTGAGAAGCATAAGATTTATGTCATTTGCTCATGTCATGCTCAGCAGGCCTCTGCCAAGCGCATACTTGATTGCCTGAAGCTCTCAAGAGATGAAATTTATTCTTCTCCCCTTTTTGCCTTTGACTACCTTTGAGTCAGGGGTCTTTTGGATCTTGTCTGACATCTTCAGACAACTGGAGGATTAGAAATAATAACAGATAATAATATAAAGATGTAGAAATAGAACAATATGATTTTTATTTTATGACCATATCATTGTAAAAGTTTGTTTTTTACTATTGTATTGAAAATTGAAGAAAAATGCATATGAAAATTATTTTAAATATTGGCATTAATTGTAAAGAAGGGAGGAAAATTTTCAAAATTTTTTAATTAATATAACATAACATTCAACCACTTTTATTTATAATTTTGCATATAAAAAGTGTGTAATACTAAGAATTGATATTTTTTATTACAATCAACCTGGTAATTACAATCCCATTGGAAAGAGAAACTTAAAACTTCTTCCGACATACTTAGCATTTCTATTTAACATATTTTCTTGTATATAATTCATGGTTCATGCATTAAAAATTGTTTGAATTTCACTGTGCATATTATATGCCACCACAGATAATTTTGTAAAAATATTTTCTTTTAGAAAAGGTTACAATAATTTTTTTTAAAAAAAAAATTAGGTCAAATAACTGACGTTGTTGACTTATTTCACTACATAGTTGACTTATTTCATTTATAATTTGTTTTGTCAAATTAAATTCAAAAGTGAATTTGGTTCCTTGAAAATATATTACAGTTGCTATTGCCTATCATCGTTTCTCATTTTGTCTTGACCTGAGTTCTCCATTCTGAAAATATTCAAGTTTGTATATCCTCATGTAGAAGCAAAGGCATATAAATTACGCTGCAGATTTTTAACTAAAAATTATAGTGGAAACAAAAAAATGGCAACTAATGTGTTGCCATTATTTTGTTAATGTAACCTTAATGTAAGGTGAAAAATAAATTATACACAATACAAAAGAAAAAATGCACAGTTCAAAAATATTTTTATTTAATTAATGAAGCAAATATATTTTATTTGTAAAATATGTCTAACTTAGTTTTAAATATTGTTAAAATCTAAAAATTGGTAAGTTTTATTAGAATTTTTTGCAGAATTATTGTTCTGGATGACAAATCTGATGCCTTCATCTCAATTTATTGCATTTTGCAATGAAGTGGATTCACATAATCCAATAAAATGATTTCATAATAAATATTTTTCTATGCAAATTATATTTTTAATCATACTATGTATATTTTTGACTTCGCCAGAAAAATTGCCACAGATAATACAGTTTTGCAGATTATGTGACACTTTTTTTCTTTTACTTGAAAAAAATGTTGATCATTTCATGTTTTTATGTTACAACATTAGCAGAGAAGCATTAAGTCTTAAATACTATAGACATTTAAAGTTGACTTAATTGACTTGGTGACTTAAAATGAGTGATGAAAAATAACTGGGAATGTTTACTATACTGGAGATTTATTACATTTCAATAAACACTTACAGCTCCACAATCAGACAGGTGACAGTATTTACAAAGATGAAAAGATGATATGAAGCTAGTCATGTGCCCAGCAAAACTATATTGTTCTCTTTCCATATTTTTTGTAAATATTCAGAATTTGTTTCCCATTTATGTAACTGTAAACTTGCTTCATTGAAAATTTCTTTAGATTTTATCGTTACAGAAAAAGCTTGTTCTACAATCTCGTGCTTCTGATTATATCGTCCACATTGCTATTATCTTTTAAAAACTAAATTGTTTCTGGATATTTTTTGAAATATTTCACTATGAGATATTTAACCATCGCTACCAATAAAAAAAGGGCTACAATTTATCTCGAACAAAACTCTAGTGAATCTATAAAATATAGTGGTTTAGAATTGTCCGTTGAATCATTGGTGAAAAACACCTTTGTAACATTTCTATCTTCTTTATGATTTAAAAGATTAAAAAAGGCTTGTCACTTGTCAGTTGTAAAAGCTATGGGCTTAAATCTAAATCTCAAGAATATTTAAAATTTCTGAATCCACATGTTTGAACCAACATGCAAACAGCCATTCAAGGAAAGAGAATTTGAAGATTTCACAGAAGCCTCAAAAAACATGTAATTTATTGAATACTCAATCATCCTAAATGATTTCTTTATATGGTAGATAAAATGTAATATTTTCAGTTTCATTCAGGTTAGGAACTAACTCAACAATTCTCTGTTTTACGTAATCATTTAACACTTCTCTGTATTTTTCAAATAGTTTGGGATTTTTAACCAATCAAATCTTGCTTCAATAATTTCTTTGTTATTATCTAATTTCCAAAGCAATGGAACAAATGTACTTCTTATTTTTAAATTTAATATTTTACTCAAAATAGTCAAAACTTTTTGAAAGAACTATTTTTCTTACTTTTGCCAATTAAACCTGAGTTTCTTAAATCCCAAAATTTTTCTATTTGTATTGAAATTAAATTTTTATTATTTTTTAGAATCAATTTCTTCATATTCTCTCAAATTTCTCTCTATTAACACTACATTAAATGTGAGAGAAATGTGATTATCAGTTTTTCGACCTTGTCTTAACCAACCAAAAATACTTTTGGTGGTTACGATATTTGATTTTACCGATCATGATGTTGTAGTAGTAATCTGCCCCTATTAAAACAGTTATAGGCTTAGTGCAATTAGAGGAATCAGTAGTATAATTTCTTAATTCTAAATTTTCATTTACTTCCTTTGTTTTAGGGGGTAGTATGTTGGTACCTGATATTTCATCTGTAACTAAAGCTTCTATTTCTATTATTAAGTTTGTAAAAAATTTGTGTTTTAATTTCACACAAAGTACATTCAAAATTTTGTTTATAGCGTTTTTGTTTCCTAAAATAAACAATCTTTAAGATTTCTAAAACATTTGTTAATTTGATAATTTTTTTTTCACTTATTTTCACAAGATTATATTTGTCAATTAATTTTTGACAAATAATTGTGCACATTGAGCTGCTATCAAACAATACATTAGTAATTTATTTACTACTTTTTGATTTTATTTTTGCACAACAGGTTTGCAGTAATATTTTATTTCTATCATGTGAAACCACAGAAAGTATTGACGGCTCAAATTCTGATTCCTGAATTTCATTATTTTTATCCTTTGACAATTTAAAACAAATAGTCTGGTTGTGTTTCCCTCCGCATGTGTTACAAATCCATCCTGATTTCCAATCTTTAATTTTGTGCTTTATGCCAAGCCATAAAAAACATCTGCCAAAAACTTTTAATTTCTTTTTTTTTTTCTTCGATGTTCAGCTCACAGTTCTCTGCCAAATGATCCATTTTACAAAATATGCAAGATTTATTAGTTTGAGAAGCAATCAAACGCCGCAACTTGGATTCAGTCTTTTTCTCCTTGAAGAGTGCACCTAATTTGGCCTTAAATTTTTTTAAATACCTTGTGCGAAGGAAAATTTTCCCTGCTTTTCATTTTGAGTTCAATAAAATTTAACAATTTATAAATATTGGGCGCAGATGAATTATTTATGTGTTCTTTTGTTTTCCAACATTAAATCGCATGGCAAATTTTTTAATAATAAGCATTGAACTATATATTTAGGTTCAACTCTTAAAGACTTGCAAATTTCTCACATTTATTTTGATTTCATAATGCATTCTTTTTAACCTCAAAATATCATTTAATTTATAGAGGTGGGAGAGATTTAACAGTTTATTCATATGATGATTTATTATTAAGTCCTTAAAGCCAAATATTTTTTTCAAAATCTATACAGATGAATCATTATCTTCCGATATTTCAAAGCCTTCAATATCATTTGATGTCAGTTGACCTAAATAAGATTTTAAATTGTAGAATTTGTCAATTTTTGTTAATTTATTGTTATCATCAATGAAAGCTTTGAAGGATTCCAGAAACTATTAAAATGTTTTATATCACCAAAGAATTTTTGAATATTGAGTTTATGGAATTTCATTTGTATATTTTCGTTACTAGAGTTTTGATTTTAGTGAGAGTTTACATTTAGAATATTATGCTTAAATCTTTTTTGAGCATGGAAAATAGCTAGCGATATTTTTTTTCAGCATAGTCATAAATAGTAGGCAAATCAATTTCAAACTTTTCTACTTATGATAAATTTTCAATTTGTTTATCTAATTCCTTTAAGGTATCTCTTTTAAGTTTAGATTGATTAACACATTCTTCTAACAAATTCAAATCTTAGCATGTATAGCAAAAATAATATCTAATCATTTCCTTGCCCATGCACCATGAAACAGAAATTCTATTAATCTAAATAATCCAAACAAAATCTAAAATAAAAAGAGTGCGTTCAGAAAAATGAATAAGATCATATAATTTGACAAAAACAATTTTAATAAATGCAAAAAGTACACACAATTAACAATTTACATAAATTCTAAACAATCAATTATATTTAAGAATCTAGAGAAATTTATAGTTCCGTTGAAACTTGGAGAGTACTTAACTCCATCAAATCAAAATCTATCATCTCAGAGCCAAAAGTCGTTCTTCCACCTTCGTATGAGGGTGCTCTTTTGAAAAACGGAAGATGCTCTCTCTGACTTCATTTGCCTAGTCTCTGACGGCCGGGCTTGGCGTTGCCAAGTGTCATCAAAAACAACAAACAAACAACAACAACACAGTAATAGTAGTAAATTGGTGACTATGCATAATCCACACAAAACACAGTAAATGGGGAAAATTATTCAATATTTCAGTTTTACTGATAAATATATAATTGCCAACTTGTGATAGGAAATGTAATAAAAGTCTATAAATTTTTCAAAATGCTTCTTTTTTCAATTAAATTTGAATTATAGGCAGTTTGTGCTCTTTTTATTTGGAGATGCATAGTTAAGTTGAACTGTTTTGTATCAATTCTAATAATATAGTTTGTTTTCTTTACTCATGTCTTACTTGACAAGACATAAAAATTATCTAGGAATGCTAGTTTAAACTGAAAATTCATTTTATTTAAATTTACTAAAATAACAAGCTTAGTTTTATTTTATTTTTTAAGTAATTTTCATAATTTTATACTTTTAATATTTTTTACAAAATACGTTATTAAACTATTATCTAATACACATGTCTTAAAATTTCTACTGAAATGAAAGTACAATGGAGCTGACCTTTAAATTTTTAAAACTGAAATTTGTTGCACTTTTCTTTTTTCTAAATCATTATAATGTTCTTCAAATTATATTACATGCAAAATATTTAATATTACTTGAAAACATAATGTTCTCGAGTTAAAATACAATTTTTCCACAAAATAATTGGAATTTATTACATTTACCTTATGACATGAGGATTTTATAAACTTACCGGTAAAAGAGATAAATGAATTCCAATTATTTTCTTGGGAAAATAATTGGAATTCATTATGTTTGTCAATATGAGTTGGGGATTTAAAGTAACTAAATGATAAAAGTGATAAATATTCTTAATTTATCACATTCACCAACTTTAGTGGGGTTTGTAAATAATCACTGGTTTTCATTCATAATCACCTGATAGATCACTTTTACCTTTACATATATATATATATATATATATATATATATATATATATATATATATATATAAAGAAATTCTTGTTATTTTATTCGTAAAAAAGTACAGGTAGATGAGAAAAGTGTGTAAATGATTCTATATGATTGATCTTATTTAGTATAATGTAATGAATACAAAAATACGTTTTACATGAAAAACATCAACAAAAATTTTGAAAATAAAATTTAACTGTAGGCAGTCAATTAAACTTATTTTTAGTCATATATATATCATTCTTAAGTTTAAATTAATCAGTTTACTTTTTATGCTTTATTCTGTTCATTTTATTTCTATCTTTGAGCATAATTTGCTATTAAATTTATTTTAGGGTACCTGGTAGTGAATGGGCTTTAGCTCAAGCAAAGTTTAATCTTGCTCAGCATTATCTTTTAGTTGGTGTCACTGAAGAGTTGCAAGATTTCATTGCACTTTTAGAAGCAGCTTTGCCCCGTTATTTTCACGGTGCAACTAATTTATTTATTGAGGGTAATTTTGTTAATAATTTTTCTTGTAATTAATATTGTTTAAACTTTTATAGTAAGGTTTATTTAAATTGTTATAAATTGGAATAAAATCAAGAAAGGTGCTTTTTTTTTTTAAACTTAAAATAGATTTTAAGAAATATTATTTATATATTTTTGTCTTGACTATTTGGTACAAATATAAAAATATTGTATTTTTTAAAAATGTAGTTGAAATCTTAATGAAATCCATATGAGATTATTATATTAATTGACAGTAATAAGTTTTTCTCATATTTATAACATTTATTTACATTTCATCTAAAGTTCCCAAGTAATGTAATATTTCTAGAAATAGTTCCTTCTTTTTTTGAACATCACTAAATAGGAGTCTTGATTGAAAAGAATTATGATCATAAAAAATGATATTGCTAAATTATTTAAAATATATTTTTTTATATTAATATTATTTCAAATTAAAAATAAGGATTTTTTTTGCATAAATGCAGTTTTTAATTTATACACTAAAGTATGCTGAGTAATTACTTCAATTAGAAGACTTCTTCTTATTAAAATAGTATTTTTCTATAAAGAGTATTTCTTTGTTTTAAATGATAATCAGAAGCCACTTTTCATTTAATTTAAGAATCAAAATCTGTGTTAATTCTTTAAATGTGGAAATATGCACAATAAAAAATTGATACTGAAGAATAAATCCTTCATACTTATTGAAAATAGCAGCTGGCAGAGATTTATTAATATAAAATTTATATTAAAAAGTGGGTACAGTTTTGAATATTGATAAACTTAAATAAAGCAGTTTGAATAAAATCATAGTATAACTTGTAAAAGCAATCATTTTAAGGATTATATTTTACATGAAAGTAAAAGCACTTGTTAAAGTGCTGTGATATCTAAAAATCTGCACATCACCCATCCAGCCCATGTGCAATTTGTCAACAATTGTCTTTAAACCTGAGATATAAACATTACTCTCAGTTATTATGGGTAGATCATGTCTTACTTTCACCATCCATTAGGCTGACCATTCATTCCTACTCCTGCACTGAGAAGATTATATAATACAACATCCCATTTTTTCTCTCATTCAAACCAAATCCCATCTCCTTTTGACAGACCTGTGTGATGTTCATTTTGTTAAAACAGGCTTGTATATACGTCTGCTTTGATTTGATTCACAGATAACAATAATTAATCCATTTTCTCAGGATAGCAAATAGGACACTACTACTATATCCCAACACCTGTATTTATCACATTGCTATCAGTACTTATATCACATGCCAATATTCATATTTGGATTGAAAAATACAGGACATGTTGGGTGTTATGTATTTCTTGATAATAACACTCGTATATTAAAGTCTGCATTCATTCTGTTCCATCTTCACAGCTGAAGCTACTGCAATTTATCATTGGCTTTAAGCTGTGAATATTACAAATACTTGTAAATTGTGCATGTATACTGATAGTTAGAATTTATTAAAAGTATTGGAGAATTACAAATTTTATGTTATCCTATTGTGTCCGAAATTTTTGGAGCATTGGATTCTATTACTAACAAGGGATATTATATTGTTTCCTGTTGGATCACAAGCCATGTAAGTCTTGAAGATAATATAAAGGCTGATGCAGCCAGTGAATCTGAGTTGACATCAATTCATTCATTTATCCCTCTTATACATGTGAAAAAGAGTATGAAAAAGTTTATTTATTCTCCTTGGCAGGAATCATGGAACATACAGGTCAAAAACAAATTATATGCCATCTTTTTATATGTTATTTCATTATCAGTTTTATCTCTACCTGGTTTTGATGTTAGATTAACTTGCCTTTATATTGGACACAGACATTTCACACATAGACATTTGTTTGAGAATAAACTAAATCCTTTGTGTGAAATGTGTGATAAATCATTTACTGTTTATAATATTTTAATTTCATGTCTGGATTTTAGCTTTTATCATTTTACATTTCTTTAAGACTAATTTTAACAGTTTTTGATTTAATGGGAGAGCTACCCTACAAAATCTTTCTGCTTATCAAAAGGTAATAAGTTTTATACAATTTATTTAATTTTTCATAATTTAAATTTTAAAATTTTGTAATTACATTTGTCATTAATCTTAGTTTATTTCTTCATTTCAAATTTTTGGATTTTAAATAAATTTTATATAAACATTTTGTGTTTTACCCAGACTTTAATGTTTCCAAGATAACTTGGGTTTTACAAAATAAGTAAATGAAATGATTACTTTCTTAAGTTTTAGTACTGCTTGTCCTTTTTGGATCTTACACCAGAAACCAAACCATCCTTCATTTCATCAATTTCCTG
This sequence comes from Latrodectus geometricus, assembly GCA_026290005.1. Lineage (NCBI taxonomy): Eukaryota > Metazoa > Arthropoda > Arachnida > Araneae > Theridiidae > Latrodectus > Latrodectus geometricus. The sequence goes on along the minus strand of JAPDSC010116013.1, from coordinate 198,470 downwards.
CTCAGTAAAATACTCATTTAATGATATTTAGGGGAAATGTTATACTGTAAATTTTGAAGATCTTGAATATAATATTCATCTAAACTTTCATTCAGTTTACAGATCAAATAAAGGTTCATAATTGAAAAAAGATTTTTTTTTTTTTAATTGTAATAGTTTTTTGTGCTTTTTAATTTTTGCTTTTCTTTGATATCAGCTGTTTTAAATTTCATTTTAATTTACTAAATTTACTTTATGTATACAATAGTAAGTTTCCTTAAAATTTAATTTCTTGCTTTTAAAATTTGCATAAAAATCCTTGAATATATATATATAAGTTTTCAGTTTAAATGAGGGATTGTTATAGTCTTGTTTTTCTGACCAACATAACACTCCTTTTCTTTCCATTTGTTTTATTATTAAAAGTTAATCATATAATTCTTACATAAATGTGGTTAAATCTGCATTACCTAATTTCCAAATGATCTAGGGTAGCTAAATTCTTACAGGTGATTAAATAACTGTAATGGGGTTGAAATAAAAAAATTTAAATTTTTGCTAACTACATGTACATATGAAATCAGTACTTTTATCATATTATTAATCTACTTTGAGGTATAAAGATCTCTTAAAGATACAAATGAACTCATTAATTATGATATAATAGCTCATAATGAAATTAATTGTATTTAAAGTGTTGATTTTTATACTTCAAAATCAGTATTAATTTATTGAATTTTTTTTAATGAAAAAAATTAATTTCATGAATGTATCCTTTTTTGCTAAACATTCATAAAATATTTATGAAAATAGATATGAAGAATTCATTCTATTACTTAAGTTAAAAATAAAGAAGCTTAAAAATTCTATTGTTATATAAGTCTTTCTTTGTAAATTTTACCTGTGGAAAAAATCTATTTTTTTAATTTTCAATGTTTTAATCATTTATAGGTAAAAAGTCACATTTGAGAAAAACTTTTAATAAAGTTGAACCATCACCAGAGACAATTGCTAAAATTCAGGCATCACATATATGGCAAATGGAAAATGAATTTTATGAGTTTGTTCTTCAACATTTTCATTTTATCAGAAAACGAACTTTGACAATTAAAGATGGTGTAGTTTCAGATAAAGGTCAGCAATTTATGTATGAAAAAATTAGACCAAGATAGAATTTTTCAATTAATTATTGCATATTGCAAACCAATGCAATTTTCTTATGGGGAACAATTCAAAATGTATTTTTGAAATTTTGTGAAGTCATGCTTAAAAGAAATTATTAGTCTGTTAATATGTTAAAAATTATAGATGTTTATTAATGAGGGTCATTCGTATTTATATATTCATGAATCCTAAAGTTTGAATTAAAGTGAGAATAAAATTTTTACAAGTAATAAAATTGTGCTGTGTATGTTGAGTGAAAGAGAATGTTTAATTAAACAAAAATTAATGTTCAATGATTTACTTAATCAAATTGGTGTTGAATGTTTCTCTAAAATTTTGCTTTGTCTACAATTTTTATCTACCTATCACTTTTTAAACTGTCTTAGGTTGAAATTCAGCTGTTTTTCTAATATTGAGTTAAAAATTGCTTGCAAACTTTACCTGTTATTTTTTTGCTTGTATATCCAATTTCATCATTGATTAATGATAAAATTAGATAAATTATTAAAAATAAACATTTATTTAAATTAAAAAGATAATGATTTATAAATTTGAAAATTTTCAATAAAAACAATAATTGATATAGCTTACTATTTTTTTTTTTCATTTAAATATAATTAAACACAAATGTTTACTACAATATAAAAGGGACACCAATTACTAACAAATCTTGTTTATAAATATCAAAAAGTTCTTTTGATATGTAATTAGTCTTTTTAAATTTTATATCTTTTGTATAGCAATATTTAGGATCATTCATTTATTATAAAATTCACTGCTGTATGTTTTTGTAAGGTTTCAGTGTTTTTTGTGATTTTTTCCACATTTTATTTTCATTATTAATAAAAGCAAGCTATTTTACTAATTATATGAAACTTGAGGATTTGAAATATTAATATTATTTGACATTATTTTCTTTAGATTATTTATTTGATTTCTCTTTAAATATTGTCTTGCTTATATTCAAAATAAAACTTTATATTTTAGTTTATCTAATTTTAATCTTTTGAAAGTGTTTCAAAACATTTTGTAATTATTTTATACTATTAAGTATATTCAAAGCTAATTAACTGTTTTAAAATTAAAAAATTGAAAGAAGTGTCTTAATATTTTATCAAGTTCTATTCTAAATGTTTTTTCTGGTATTCTTTATTTTAATTACATTTATCATAATATTCGGAGAAACTTATTGGTTAAATGTAAAAAAGCTTTTATTAAAGTAAAATATTGTGCATATATTTAGAAATTGTTTTAAATATTTGTCTTATGACCTTTCTTTTTATTAAAATATTTTTTATAAAGGGAAGTAAACATTAAATGTTCTTATTGTGTACATAAAATACCTGTACATTTCATTCCAATTCACAAATATTATAACTAAGCACAGCAAAGAAAAAATTATCACAGGAATATAATCTCACTAGAAATTTTTAATTATTACTATGGTGAAAATATATTATGTATTAATATTCATAAAAATATGTAATATAGTGTATAGATAAAAATTAATGAAGAATTCATAAAAATTTAATTCTGATAATTGATTATAATGGGATGAGAAATTCATTAATTGTTAAAATAGCATTTTGTTAATCCTGATTGCTCAAATATTTAGTTTTATTTGAAAATATATATATATTGATAAAATTAAGAAAGAAAATATTAAAATTTATCACTGAAACTCATTAAATTATTAATTTTTTTGAATTTTAGAGTTATAATTTTTTTTAAAGATTAGACTTACAAGTTGTCTTTAAAAATTAACTTAAGGTCAAGTCACTTTAATCATTCCATTATTTATACTGCACAATATTCATCTGTATATATATTCATCAATGCAAATGCAATTTGTGTACTTATTAATGATTTGTCAAATCATTTTTTTTAATTTATTTTGAAATGGTAGCTACATTTATTTATAGATTCTGCCTTGATTACTTTGAAATAAGATAAATCAAAGTCAAGCCTTATTACACTAATACTGTTAATACAATTAATACTCTTGATGATTTTGAAATTTTTCTAAATTCATTTAGAAATGATACCTACTTATATTTTCATTTTCTGGTGATATTATAAAAAAGTAAATACCAAGCTTTGTCATACTAATATATTTTTCTTCTGTGCATTAAATATTTGTTTGTTAAATGTTTTTATTGTAACCCATATTTATATATGTGTGTGCATCATTCATGCATATAAAATATATTCATTTATTAGGGAGACCAAAAAGTATTCAAAATTTTTTTATTAGGGAAAGATATTTATCTTTTAAAGAAATTTTAAAAACAATTATATAAAGGACTTTTTAAAATATTTAATTTTTCAATGAAAAATTTTCTCTAATGCCTTTTTACTTCTTCAACATGTTTACATTTTTTAACTTGTTATGTATTTTTTAGTTATGAGGAAAGCTGGTAATTTGGCATCATGACAAATTGGTGAATAGAATAAGTGAGGTAAAATTTCCAATTAAAGCTCCCCTATTATTTCTATGTTATTTTTGCAGAATGAGGTCTCACTTCCTTATTTTGTTATGGACAAAAACAAGTTTTTTTTTAATGAGCTCTTGCTTCATTCACTTTAATTATTCACAATACATTAATGCTTTAATGGTTTGACCATGCTCAAGCAATTCATAGTGTAGATTTCCTGAAAAATCTCTCTACAATCAAGAAGTACCTTCTTCATTGTTGGCCATGATCAGGTTGTTGGAACTGGTACTTTTATGGAAAACTATTATTTTTATACAAAATTATGATATAGCATCCATTGCTCAACTCCAATGTTTAATGCAAAAAAGAATGGCTTCATATTGAGACAAAAGAGACATGCTGATGGCATGCTTTTGATTGAGCACCATCTTTGTCAATTCATATATCAAAGCTAAATTCCTTGCTTGAATAATTTTCCTTTGTGATGAAGATAATCCTGAACTGTAGATCCTTGACAGTCAATCTTTAGGGCTAATACCTCAATGATTTGAAGATGAGATTCCACTACTACCTTCAAGATTTCTTTTAATTTTAAGGTCCGTTTTTCTTGTGGATTCCTTTTTCCATTCTTAAACTTTTTAAACTATCTATAACACTTATTTAATTTTAGAATATTCCCATAAGTATTGGTAACTTTTTCATTTTGCTTGCATTCATTCCTTGATCAATTACATCATTGTGTTCTTTCATTGTTGGCTTTGACACCTTCTTGTTCAAACAAAAAAAAAAAAAAAAAAACATTTTAATGGAAAACAAAAATTTACAATTAAGCTTATGTCTTGACACAAACTAATTGTAAATGAATTCATCAAAGAAATTTTGATTGCTTTTCGTTCCCCTTAAAAATATATATGTTTTACTGTATTGCAATCTATAAAGAAAATGCAATTTCTTTCTTCTGTTCTTTTTGTGCCATATTAAATTTATGAGTGGATTTAAGAGTCTGATTTTATGCTAAAATTGTGTACAGAAAATTGTTACCAGTGTTAGCAAACAATTCTATTAAAGCTTCACTGTACTAATTTTAAGACATAATTTATAATGTTAATATTCGTTCTTATATTTGTCTCTCAATAATATTGAAAAATAAGTTGTTTTTTTATTCTAATTTCTTCTGAATGTAATAAAATTCTAAGTTAGTTATTAATTTTTGACAAAAGCGGGAAATAAGGAATTACTTGTCAAATATAGATCAAGTCCTTTTTATGTACATTCATAAAAATGCATGATAAAACAGAAATTTTGTAATTTTGCCTAAATAATTATTTAGGCAAAAAACATGTAATTTTGCCTAAATAAGTTATCTCTGTTTAGCTTCAAGTTATGGAAGAAATTCATTGCTGTATAAAATTTATGTTGATTTACACAATTTTTGCTTTAACAAAACATTAGTATTTTTAGTTTAATTGCTGTACATATACTTCAATTTTCTTGAAAATAAATTATAGTAGTGTTTCTCAAGTGATTAAATAAAATGTATTCCTATTTTTTAAAAAATGGCAAAAAGTGAATAAGTTACAAAAATTATCTATAAAAGTTATTAATAAATTGGCAGCTACTTTTGATAAGTTTTTTCATTTTAGTAGAATTCAAAGATGTACATAAAGTAATTATATATATATATATATATATATATATATATATATATATATATATATTTCTTGATTGAAAACTTCAAGACTTGAATTACAAAAATTTTATTCTGAAACATCCACAAAAGTTATAACTAATTCAGATTACCCCCAAACATTGTCAATAAGTTTACATAGTAGATTACTTATTGTTTTACGTAATGTAATAAAGAATCTTTCTATATTTGAAAAAGTAAATAAGAATAAATTTCTATTATTAATGTTAACTTTTGTTCCCACACATCTGAAAACTTTTATATTACTTTGGAATAATTTATGCTCATTTACATTTCCAATATCTTACTGGATGTCTTTTAACGAATGACTTGTGTTCTGCTGTCAACTTGTATGATAATTCTTGCTATTATTTGATTGTAACTTCTTTTTAACTGACACTTTTATATGCAGAATATATTTGCACTAAATAATTCCTATTAATTTATCTTAATTTCAAAAATAATGTTACATTAAGTATACCTATTTATATAAATTTAAATGAAAAGTGAATAATAATCATTTCAAAAGTATGTTTATATATTAATATGCTAAATTTCCAATACTGCTTAATGTAGCAAAATGTCAATCATAAAAAAGGAATTATTTAAAGAACAAAAGTTAAAATTTTTATCTTTATATTCTTATTAATAATTTTTACAATGATTTTTTGTTTAAGCTAATTATCCCTTTTTAGCATGTAATACCTCCATAACCAGTGTCTTTTGGTTTTATTAGTATCAGTTATTTAAAATTCTTAATTCTCTTTATTATTAATATTTCGATGTGTTGGCTGAATGATACAGAAAACAGATAATTATTTAATGACTTGTTTTTTAGTCTAAAATTTAATTTTAGCAGACTCAATTCCTTAATTATTTTTTTTATTATTTACATTCTAACAAATTATGAATTTATTGAAGAAAATCCCAATTTCAATTCTTTTTTATGTATTCTTGGTTTGTTATTCTTTACCATCACTTTACTCTCCAGAAAAAAATTCTGTACTGATTTTCTCCATTGAGGTTCCACTTTTTGTCACTAGTAAATGAGTTCATATTTCAAAAATTTTATAAAGAATATAATTTTTAATATATTTATAAAGAATATAATTTTTTTAAAGCTTTTCTATTTAATAATTCGTATGAAGTCAATTAATATTTATATAAATACATACATAAATATATCCAGAAACATATCTGTAGCATTTATTTTTAATAATATTATTTAATTTTATATTATTTTAACTTAATATTTTTTAAATATTTCTTATGTTTGTTATTTAAATGTTATTTTATATATTTTTGCTATATTAATTTTTTAAATTTAATATTTCATTCAAGTACACCTTAATTCTTTACTCATTATATTTTTTTAAATTTGCATATTTTGTTGTAAACATATGATATACTTTTTTAAAAAGAAAAACAAATTTTGTCAAAGAAACTGTCATTAAATTAAGCTGTTCTAAAATGAAATATCTAAATGTTTATGATTTACAATATACATATTTCTAACATATCTCTTTGTGTGACAGGTCTTTTGTGTGCATATTATATTACGATTTTCATGCAATATAAAAACTAATTAAAGACTACATGAACAGTATCTCATAGTCTGTCTGGGTTTGAATCTGATGAAGATAAATGTATGTTTAATGGTATTGCATTATATCTTAGTGTGTTTAACAATTTCTTTAGCAGCTCATTTTTTTTTCCGTCCAATTTATTTATCAGCTTTGAAATTAAGGAAAACGCCTCATTTCTAATGAAAAGAATACTTCTCTTTTCATGACTTAATATGAAATTGGTTTCAGTATTTCCATTAGATTTTACTGCAATCTATTAACCAAAAGTCCTTTGTAATTTTTGAATGAAATATTAATAAGCAAATTAGAATTTCTGTATATAATAAGGGACTGTTGTGAGTATTGAATTGAAGTAATTATTTATTTTGTAGTGTCAAAAGCATAAAATTTCTCATCATTGTGACTATGGATATAAAAATTCTAAATAGATATAAAATTGGATGAGAAATATAAGCCATAAATAATATTTTCATGGCTTATATTACACATCCATGATTATTACAATCAGAAAAATCTCACTATATGTCACACTATAAAATAAGTTTTCTTTTTATAAAATTTCATTAATTGAAAGTTTATTTTATATTAAAATATCAATCACATGCAAAAATGTACAAAAAATAATATCAATATCATTAATATTTTTTATAGCAAATGTGATAGAAAATTGACATTTTGCAAAATGTGAAATTCTTATTATATTTAGATTGATTGGATGAATAGTAATTTATAAAGCTTAAAGTACATACTAAAAAGTATTTTTTACTGATTGTATTTGCAATCCAGTTCCATATTTAACTATCAATATTGTAAGAATTTTTTTAACCTCTACAAAATTTACTTTGATAAAATTATTAGTTTTACCACTTGGTAGATGTATATTTAATGATAAAATTATTTTGTGATTATCACACTATATTATTGAACAGTATGTATAGTTCTCCTGTATGTGATATAATTCTTCATATTTCTCAGGCTATTTGTATTTCTCACAATCGATGTTTTGATGTAAATTAATGTGTCTCTTATTATTTAATACTTTAAATCTTACACATTTTCTTAAATTATGAATTGTTCTAACTAACCCTTTGCTTAAAGATTGTATAATTTTTTGTATGAATAAAAAAATTTTGAATTTATTGTTAGTACATATGATTTAAATCATGAAATATTTTTACACATATTCTTTATTATAATAAATTTTAATTGAGAATAATTTTATTCTTTGTATCAATGTACTCAACAAAAAAAAATCATAGTCATACAAATGGTTCCTTATAAATATTAATAAGAATTAACTGTGACAGAGCACTTGTATATTTTAAATTTTTTTAGTATTATAATTATGAAGTTAAAATACCCTTTCTATTATTTTATGATATTTAGTATTTATATTATAATTGTGTGGTGGGCAATGTTTTGATATTTGAAATAGAAATTTTGAAAGTTATTTGTTATTTTGAATTTGATCATATATATCAGGGGTGGCCAAGACGTCGACTGGTAGACCCCGAAGACATTTTAAGTACCTAGTCCACGCGATCAACCCAATAATGACCTCGGATATTAACATAGAATCAAGGAATTATTTAAAATAAAAATTTACTACAGTCTACTCTTTAAAACCCAAAACAAACTGTCCTAGGATTTACGATTTAAAACCTAAAACGGACATGATGAACGCGATTTAAACATTCAAAGAAACTATAGAAAAGTATGCATCTCAATTAAGAAAACATGAATTGAGAAACTTCAAAAACATGGAGGAAGAGTGCATCCATAATCCAAACCGAGACTTCGAAGATTTGGCTTAATACTTACTTGTTTTGTTTGAAGAATTTGAAAGAAGATTCCCCGACTTAATTATGTTGAAAGAAAGAAATTTTATAATATTTCTATTTAATGAAAATGTCAACGTTGATGGAGTATCTAAAAAATAGGACATTTAATAGATATCACATCAGTCACGGTCGAGGAAGAAGTTATTAAATTAAGATGCGATATATTTCTTAAATCCAGAGCATATTTAGCGATACTGATTTTTTAAAATTAATTTCTGAGGAAACGTTACCAAATATTTACAAATTGATTTTGTATTTGAAATCATATTTTGGATCGAGGTATCTTTACGAATCTGCTTTTTCAACCATGAACAAAAAACAAACATTGGTAGCATTTAACAGATGCACATTTAACTTCGTCTTTATGCATTGCAATAAGTTCGTACCATCCACAATATGATAAACTTGTCACAGATATACGTTTCCAAATTTCAACTAAACGAAGTGAATAGGGTGGTCAGTTTTTAATATATGAATACTTTGATTATTTTTGTCAGTAAATTTTTATTTCGTTAATATTAAGCTTATTTAGAAAAATTACATAATTTACCGTTTTTTCTTGTTACCGAAAATTAATATGTACATTAATTTAGCTCTGCCATTGATAGACCGCCTTTGATTGTTTAAATGTGGAATAGACCCCAGATCCCAAACGTTTGGCCACCCCTGATATATATGATATTTATTTTTATCGATATATTGTATATTTAAGGGGGAAAAATACTTAGATGTTTTAAATTTCTTTGGTTTTTAGTATTAGCAAAGTATTTGTCATTCAATAGAAATTTAATCCTATATCACGATAATTTTTGTCTAAAACTTAAAAATAAGAAATTAACTGTATATTTAAAATATAAGTAAGCCAAAAATTAATTAATAAGTTATATTAATACACAAATCGTAAATACCTATCGGATGCGTTACAAAATATTTAAAATAGTGATTTTCAAATTGCACTGTTAGCATCTTAGAAGTTTTTTAATTTAATAATACATTTTACTTTTTATGAATTTTTATACAGAATAAAAATATTTGTTTTATAAATTAATTAAAAATGTGTAAATGTATGGAAAGTTTCCAGTTGTAATATCTATTTTCTTCTACATCGTTAAATTATTTTATATAAATTTTAAAATTAAAGAGATTATAAGAGCATTAGTAATGAAAATAAATTATTAAAATCTTTATTTTCTGCTAATTTAAATTCGCTGAGCCTTTATTGTAAATCAATCATAATGTGTGTGAATTAGCTACACATTACAGTTTTTATTTACAATAATAGTTGAAAATCAGAATTCAAACTGAATTTCTTCTTTACATGCTATTGCAGAAATAATTTTCTATATTAAAGTTTAAGCTAGTTAGAAAATGCTAAGGTATTTTTGTTTACAAATAGTTCATACTTGCATATGGAATCATTTTCTTATTTCCCGTTTATATTTTGTGTTAAAAATTATAATCCATTTCAAATGCAAATAAGAATTATTTGTATTTGGAATGTATTGTCATTTTATGCATAGATATTTAAGTTTTTATCATATAATAGTTGTACTTAGATTTTTTTTAACTGCATTTATAAATTAGGAGTTTGAAATTTATCCTTCAAACATGTTTATAAACAAATTAAAAATAAAGTTTTAATTTTTCCCTCATTCTTAATTTTTCAATCAATACACATATTTTCATTTTCAAACTTATACAAAGCAGTTTTAAATTTATAATTTAAACTAAAAATAATTATTTTATTTAACTAATTGAAAATATGGTTTTTGGTCTAAAAAAAATTAGAAGCATTCTTTTGATCAATTATAAGACTATCCAAAATAAAGGAAAAGCCTTGCTGAAAATAGTGGATTTCATATGTGATAGTATAGAATTAAATATGTACTACCAGTTTTTGCCCTACATTGTTCCTTAGTCTCAAAGTTGTATGAGTGTGTGTGTGTATATATATATATATATATATAATTAGCTTAAGGTGAATCTAAAATAAGACTTGTAGAGATTCAAAGGGGGGCGGATATAGCAGAAGCTTGATAGATAATACTGATAGCTTTTGTGGATATCAATAAGAATCTTGTTGAAAATCATGACAGCCTATAACAATCATGAAAAAATATAACATCTGAGCAATTGTGGAAAGAAAACCATTCAACAATTTCCATGAGAGGAATAGGAGATTATTAAGGAAGAATGTAACCACCAGGGGTAATACCATGGCAGCAAAAGTGGCTGAATGAAATCTTTAGAACCCATAGTTTAAATGGAATTGCATAAAAAAAAATATTTTGAGCAGTTGTATGATTGCACAACTCTGTGACACGTGGAAATTAAAAAAGGCAAGTATTTTAGAGGAAGAACTATTATAAAATCAGACTGCAGATTAATGGAAACTTGTCTTGTTTTCCAATGAATAGTTTCTCCAGGTTTGTGTGGAGAACCTCACAAATACCAATGGAAGCTGTCTCATTTTTAGACAGAAACATGGAGATGGTTTTATAATAGTTTGGGACCTCATCTCTTGGTTTGAAGTGAGTACTCATTACATATACCATATGATCAAGTCTGGTTCTTGTGGCCTACTAACTGCATTTTACATCACAGATATTGTTTCCAACTGGACATTGCACCTATCAAGATTGAATTTTGACAATCAGGATTTTCTGAACATGAATACTCGGTTACACGCCTCCCATGGTTTGTCCAACCATTAGACTTAAATATGAAGAATCTATAATCCAATTTGGAAGAAATAGTGAGATGAGATCATTCTTGTTTTCAAAAGTAATAGCAATTTCTGCATATGGAAAAGCATGAACACCACATACTATCTCTATCATACAAATATATTATGTCCATTTAAACAATAGTTAAAGGGGATGTAAAATTTATTTTTGAGCAATCACAGTAAAGTTTTAAAAATACTTGCATTCTTTGATTTGACAAGAAGAAAGATGTTTCCAATGAAAAACATTAATTACATATTAAAATACTTTTGGAAAAATATATAGCCAAATTATTTCTGGAATGGAGTTGAAAATTAATATAATGAAATTTTACACTTTATTATAAGTAAAAATCAATTTTTTATTTCTTCTACCAACATAAAATTAGTATGAATCACATGCCTTCTCGGTAATATGTTATGAAAAAAAAAAAAAAAAGAAAGCAGGAAATACAAAGCAAGACACTCAGAACTAGAATTAAAAATTTTATGCTCTCTTATTCTACTTTTCCCAAGTTAAACTATTTTACTATATAAACAAAAATCAACATTTAAGTGTTTTTGTTTCATAGCAAGTTAGACTAAGTTGATGCTTTTAACTTTACCATACAGTGATGTAAAAGTTGCTTATACTTTTAAAGGGCCATTTGAAAACATTGCATACAAGTCTTCTGTCAATATTTAATGTAAGGGTAATTCTTTAAACTCATCAAAAATTACAGTTCAATTAAAAAATCTATGGCAAAGCAATTTTATTAAGTTGATGTTGTTAAGACCAATTAAAAAAGTGAATAGTAATGATAGAACTAAATATAATCAGGAAGATTTATTTCAGGCGTCAATAATTTAATGAACTGATCCATAATTTGAATTAAGTCTGTTTAAAACTAACAATGATCACAACTAATCTTATGCTGCTCACCTTGTTTAGTGGTCAGCGTACCTGACTGGATAGGAAGGTCCTAGGTTCGAATCCCAGTTAGGGCATTGAAGTACTTTCTCCTTTCCTTGTATGATTGCATACCCTATAAACAGGTACCTATGGCATACTGAAGAGGTCGAACTCCACTACAATTGCGGTTCAGTTGAAAAAGTGGAGTGGCACACTCCATATTGCCAGCCTGGCACTCAATAAAAAGATAAAAACACTAATTATTGTAATGTTCAAACCATAAGTAAGTAAAAAAGTTGATGCCTGACAAGAGTTAGCACCTATGTCAATAATTGCTGAAAAGAATCCTGCACAGATATTCATTAAACACTTGATTTTCTGTTGTTTAAATGGATATAAATGTCATTACAAGATATGAAAAAATCCACACAATTTTTAAAAAGTAATTATAAACATTCAATTAAAAGAAAATATTCTATATTTGGAATCTTGTGATAGACCAAAATTGTTTACCGAAATTTCTGATAAATTTCTTTTATTTCCAAAAGTTACCTATTTATGAAATCCAGACATTATAAGATAGAACCTCTCCATTATACTTGTAGCATTAATATTTTTTAAACAACCTTTTATGGAAAAATAAGTAATTGTATTTTGCAATTTACATTTGCCAAATACTAGCATCTTCAACGAGGATATTTTTGTTTTTTGGAGAATGTAGTGTAACATGAAAGCCTAGTTTATAAATTTTATGTTAAGTTATGCATTTTATTTATATATGCATATATTATAATACAAATATTTTTTGAGAAAGGGGATGAAAAAGTATTTCCTAATTATAAGCTTACTTGTGAATCCATGTGAAATTAACAATAAAATTGAATTATTTTTTTGAGTACAAAGAATCATTATGATTATTATGTAAAAGCTATTTACATTCTTAAATAGGTATTTTATAGAAAATATGACTGCCTAATAAGCACTTGGGGTAAGTTTCCCCCAACCTGAAAATTTTAATCTAAATTGAAAAATCTCAAAAAAATAATTTTATAAAACAAAATTTGAAATTTTTTTAATGTTTTCATGAATTTAAAGTATAAACATAGTCATTAGATAAATTTATTAAAAAAATTTCAATTTAAAAAGTGTTAATTTAATATAGCATAATAAAATCAAGCAACAAAAAAATTGGAATTTATTTTATTTCCATCAAAACTAAATGAAGAATCATTCAGCAATATGTAAAAACTTGCATTTCAAAGAGTAGCATAATGGATCAGATTTATAAGTTAATAAATCAGATTATAAAAAACAAGTCAAACATTTGACTGTATCAAAGAATATAAAAAACAGCAAATAACTATTTTGCATTTAATTCATGAAAAATTCCATTCTTGTTTCAAATACTCCTTGATTTAGAAATTTGTTAAAATTTACTCCAATGAGAAAATGAGACATTCCCATTTTTATAAAAATAATAGTTTTGATAATAATCTACATTAACTTTTAATCAGGCTATTTTAATTAAAAGAAAAATATTTTAATTAACTATGTCAGTAATGAATCTTAAATTGATAAAAGAAAAATTATTTTTCTGTGATATCTATAAGTGAATAAAAATTAAATACACTTGCAGTGACTACTGCTATTATGGAATGACAAATAGTGGCAGTTAAGACTTAAGGTAGGGATGAGCTGGCTCTAAGGAATTTAGGTCTAGTACAAAAAAGTGAGACAAAACATAATTGCGGTATTAAACATAAAGTGAAAGATGAACACTTGCATTGACAATAACAAAATCTCCATTTAAGAGATTATAACAGCATTTCTGGAACGTTGTAGAATGCTTAAGTGCACGTTTTAAGAGTCTGTTCAAACTGGATGTCAATGAACTGTCTGCTCTTCGTGTACTTGCCCATTCGTAGTACTGGAATCACAGTCCGTCAAACCATTCTTTGCAGAGCAACCATTCTGATGGTCTTTTGGTACAAATGTAGTCCATTCATTATTTTCATGATCAAAATATTCAACTGTATTCAAGAAAGTCTTTCCATTGAATCCACCAACAGCAAATAACCGGTTATCCACAACACTCACACCCACATTTGCTCTACAAGAAGTGAGACATGGACCAGGACTCCAAGTATCAGTCTCAGGATTATAAATTTCAACTGTACACAATGAATGTATTCCATCATGTCCACCAACAGCATATAATTTTCCTGAAATGAAATAAATTTGTTTTAAAATAAACCAGTAAGGGACTTAATAATCAAGGCTTGGTTTGTTTGTAGCTCAATGGTCATTTTTTGCACACTAATGCTAATTAGATTGGGGCTTACAGTTTAAAATGAATTCCAAACCACAACAAATATCCAAGCCCGAGGTAGCCACGAACTGTTGAACTGAAGGCAAGGGTGCTAACCATACAACTACTAGTCAGCATTAGTAATAAAGTAATAAGTACACAAGAAAATTTTGGTAAGGTTCGAAAATTTGCCATGTCCTTTTCTTAAAATTTATAAATTTTCAGACACAGAACAGTAACTTAATTAGTTCAAAAAGGTATCTTCAACTTGGTAATTTTCATTGGCTACACAAAATAAGCTAGCATAGTTGATAAGTTAAAAGAATGACCTTTATATATATATTATTATTATATAGAGCTTTTTATGACACAATTATATGACAAAATAAAATATAGAAATAAGGAAACTTGCAAAATCTTTAAATTTTCTGTAAATAAAAGAATGTAAAGGTCATAGTCATAGCCTTGTTTTATCATTCTTTATATATCGACTGGTTTACAATTTAAGGGCGATTCCAAACTACTGGAATATCCCAGTTCAAAGTTATTTGTCCTTATACAGTTGTCTTTTGTAAATTTTATGAAGTACAAAGAAACAAAAGTTTTTGTTTCTATGTAAATTGCTTTTACTAATTATAACTTTTAAAAACTAAAATTCTGGGCAACTGCAACAGAAAGATAATCATTCATTGGAATATTTGTTACTTTGACTAATAGTGATAAAAAATATAATTATGTTCCACTTGTCACTTTAATGACACTTAAATATATCTGTTTTCCACTAATTTTGCTAAATTTAAAATTCATTGCTTGAGAAGAATTAGAATTTAAACGACATTTGCTATTTTAATCAGCTGTATGACTCATTGCTAGCTGTATTTTTAAACATGACTTTCTACTTAGAAATTCTAGAAATTTAAACAAATTTTTATTAAGTAACATAAGAGATGAAAATCGTTCCAAAATAAAATGTCAGCTTAGAAATTACAAAATATGAAAATTATCAGAATATAAAACAAAAATGTTTAAGTTGAACACGGAATAAATACATGAGCATTTAAACAAAGTTTCCTAAATTTGGTCTGCTCACCTTTGTAAACAGCTACACCACACCCACGTCGAGCAGTATGAAGAGGCGCTACAGTTGTCCAAATATCAGAAGCAGGATCATACCTTTCAACAGAATTCAAACAATTCCAAGAATCACAACCACCAACAGCATAAACAAATCCATTCATTGCACCAACACCTGCTTGGTATCGACCTATGCATAATTAAAATACATCCTATTATTAACATAAGCAATAAAGATTTTAAAATTTAATTAAAAATGATATAAAAATATTTTTATAGATATTTTTTAAAAGTAATTCAATGCTAAACTTTCTTCAAAAGCATTCTTACACTTAAACAAAACAAAAAAATTTAAAAAATGGGGAGAATGTTATTCTTGAGAATGAATTTTCAGAAATTGTCTAGAAACAGAAACATACAGATGGTTCCCAAAAAAAAAAAAAAAAAAAAAAACTTAAAAGTTAGTATGATGTCAGACCACCTTTGGTATGCAAAACTTGGACTAGCCTTGAAATCTATTCATAGAAATGTTTAAAATATTGTAGCATTCTTCATGGAAATTTTGTGGCAGAGATACAGTGTGGAGGATCTTAATTCCGTACTGAACACTCAAAAA
The DNA here is from genome assembly GCA_026290005.1 of Latrodectus geometricus. Taxonomy (NCBI): domain Eukaryota; kingdom Metazoa; phylum Arthropoda; class Arachnida; order Araneae; family Theridiidae; genus Latrodectus; species Latrodectus geometricus. Next base: position 182,163 of record JAPDSC010116013.1, on the reverse strand, counting down.
TAATCCATAATGGTTCAATTCTATATAGACTAGTTATGGTGTTGAGCTAGATGACTGGGGGCCAAAGTAAATGTTTACTTTAAAACTCAGCCAAAACGAATTGTGTTTATTAAGTTAAGATTACATTTCAAACCGTATTTCTTTCTTCCACTTATCTATGACCAGGTTTTGTGAATGTGATACCACTGTGAATAATGTTTGACATTAACACCTGTGACAAATGGCTTGAGAATTGCTGCTCAGCCATAAATGTTTTGTTTATGAAGATATCTTCTAATTGGAATTATTAGCACTGGATAATCTAGATGTGGATAGAGCTTTGTGGTCTCTTTAGTTTGCTTTTTAGACATTATAATCAGCTTGAATATCCATTAGCTTTTTTCTGTTTTTTTTTCCAATCATTATTTTGCTTTGCTAAATTTGTCTTGTCACATAGTGTGTATGCTGCCATGACTTTTGAAACCATAACTCTAAAAGCACCTAAAAGCTATCATGTTTCGGTCACACTTGCTCCAGTTAGACAAGTTCTTTTAATTTGGCCTTTTATGAAATCTGTTGAAGGGATGACAGTTTATGCTATTGTCAAGTCTAAAAAGAGAAATTTCAAAAAAACCAGTGCTTATATAACTTTAATGAAGTTACTACATACTACCAGAATATATATATTAAAAGAACTTATATTTTAGGCTTATGAAATACTTTAAAAATGTGTTTCTTATTTAAAGGTGCTTCCATTATTTTGATAACATCCATTGATTAGCAAATACCAGAATCAAATATCTAATTGCACCAAAATTTATAAATACCACCATAGATTTTGAACAAATTGCAAGTATAAGTGGATATTTAAGAAAAATTTGTGAAAGAATATCCAATCATAATGAGATAATTTCCTTAATATTTATTAAAATATATTAATATTAGCACAAATTCTTGTCTGTGTTGAACCTTCTAGTTATTTTATAATTATAATAAGAATATTTTACTATTTTAAAAATATTCTTAACTGATGCTATTAATATTTTACAGAACCTATACAATTGATTTTCTAAGTTCTTTAAAATATTTCCATAGTATTCTACTTTTCGACCTTCCACAGTTAAAAAAGTTAAATTTAATTATGTATGGAAAAATTCTCAGAACTCATTTATCAGAAACTAATTAAAAATAAATAGAAAATTTAAAAAAGTATTATTAAAAATTTTGAAAATAAGATCTCATGTTAACAACTTTTTGAACAAAAGAACTACTATGCATAGAATAATAATGTATATAATAGTTATCACAATAAAAAGGATGGGGATGTGGAAAATATATTTCAGACTTTTACTGAGTATTTTATATTCTTTTCAATCATAAAAAATAATATTTAAAATGTGTAATAATTTCTTATTTAAAATTTTATTTCAAGTTAGTCTAAATATTAAATAGTGAAATGAACTATTTTCAATGACAGCTTCACAATATACCTATAAAGCATGTTTAACAAAATATTAAAAAGGCCATCAAATTAGAAATATTTATTCATTTTCTATTTTTGACAAGTAAAATTAAATAGCAATATCTTAATAAAAGTAAATTCTTAGAGGTGTAAAAAAAATTTTTTAAATAAAAAGTATGACATCTTTCATTTATAATTTTTATAATCTAGACAGTATCTGGAAAAAAATGAATAAACAATTTCATCAATTAAAAAAATGATAAAGAAAATAAAAAAATTACAAATGCTACAAAACGTTTGTGTATAAAGAGAAATTCAAACTCAACAATTTTAAAGTAGCCTTTTCTTGCATCTGATTAAACATATGGTTTTATACTAATAATGACAAGATTTAGTTTGCTGTTCAGTTGTCATTTTTTGTATGAGGGCAGTTAGAGCAAAACCTACAGTTTAGAAAGAATTCCAAACCACAACAGACATTCAATTCCAAAGGAGAATTCAATTGCATGATAAAATAAACTAAAAACTAGAGCTCATAACAAGATTACCCGCTGGGTTTAATAATCCCCAGTTTTGGAATGAACTGATTATATTCTATTCCAGGGTTGGACGACTTTTGTAGAAGGCAATCTACTTTTAATTTTGTAAGGTGCAGTGGTTCATTCAGCACAATGAAACAACAAACTTAAAAGCTTATTTTTCAGTATAGCTAAATATGAAATGTTGAAACTGCACATTGCGTGTGTGACTTTCATCTCTAGCAAAAGTTATACTTTTTGAAAATTAATTGAAATGCAAGGTTTTCAAAGTAAAAGTGCAAATTAACCATTGCATTTTTTTTACAACAGCGACATTTTATCAACAGCAGCAAAATAAACCTTTTTTAAAAAAAAGATTTTGTACTTATATGTATTAGAAATTGTACTTGCATGCTATCTGCTGATTGTTAATATTTCAATATAATTAATAACAGAAAACTTATACTGGATTGTAAGTAACCAACTGTAAGACTAGAATGATATGTTATTTAAAATATGTGATATTTATCATTGAAAAATATATGTGCACAGGTAGATAGAGCCATAGAACAATACCAAATAATTTACAACTATTTGTAACTATACCACTTTCCTTTGTAAATGAGATTGAAAAATAAAATGCAGAGTTTAAAAAAGTGTCTTTGAAAAAAAGTATTGCACTAGCTTACACTTAAAATATTTGCAAACACCCTGCTGCAAATATCACTTATGTGTGTTAACAATTTTAATTGTTCCATGGCCTCAAAAATGTTTCTCTTAATTTGTACTGGCATTTAAATAACTTTTTTTTTAAAAAAATCTTTAGGCAATCTCCTAAAAATGTCTTGAGGGTCTACCAGTTCATCTCTACTCCTGTTCTATACTATTAAAAATATCACTTGAAAAAATTGTCTACAAAATTTAAAGTCTAGTTTGATATTTCTGTGAATTCTGCAATTTATAAAGAATACATTCTCCTCTCTGAATTTAGAATACAAATAATGAAACATAATTGAGAAGTTATACTTCTCAATTATGTTTAATATACTTCTCAATTACTGTAGTATAATAAACATAAATGTTTATTATACTTCTCAATTATGTTTCATTATTTGTATTCTAAATTCAGAGAGGAGAATATATTCTTTATAAATTGCAGAATTCACAGAAATATCAAACTAGACTTTAAATTTTGTAGACAATCTTTTCAAGTGATAATTACTGTATAAAATATGTTGAAACAAATTATACTTGTTTCAACATAATAATTTTATACATTAAATTTTACTATCATGATTTGCCAATTTATAAATAAAACTTAAATAAGTATTACTACATTTAAATGTTGGAAGTTTAGCACACCATTTTTTAATTAGTACTACTATATATTGAAGAAATAATGATTCTAATAGTAAATAATTGTGTCTCACCAACAGATAATGGAGCCATATTAATCCATGTGTCAGTTTCTGTATCAAATATGTCACATCGCTTTAGCCCTCGCTGACCATTCCAGCCTCCAACAACATAAAGTTTCTTATCCATGCTGCATACACCTATGATAAATATTGAAGAAATTTTAGTTAATGAAATCAAACATATTTGCTTAAAATCCATCAGTGAACCAGTCCATGATGATATTTAAAAATAACAAATAAACAAGATAGAGATTATAACATAAAGGAAGATCCAGATTCAATGCTAAGCTCCTAAAATTGTTAGTTGGGAACAATGCCTTAAGAAAATACTCACTTAAAAAAAGTTCCCCAAAAATAAATTTCTTCTACTTTTTAATTATTTTTTTTTTAAATTTAATAGGCTGTTTAGTTGGATGCTGGATTAATATATCTATAAATATTTAAATGCTTTTTAAAAACAATGCAAAGCCAATTAAAATTTACATAGATGAAACAAATAAGTAATGTGTTTATAGGCTATATCAAATTGCAGAGTAATGAAAATACATTACAATTTGAAAAACACCAAAACACACCATAAAACTTCTTATGGGTAAATACATTAGTAAATATAAACCCATGTCATTTCAATCATAAGCATTGTTGGAACTTTACAAAAGATTTTCCAAAAAATCAATAAAATCACAAGCATCATTCTGATACTAAATTTGTTGGAAATGTTTGCATGAAAGAGAATTATATAGGAAAATTCCAGTTTATATAAGCTCAATTTAAGTAGAAATTTCATACATTAATAGAAATAGGACTGAATTTTTCAGACAAGCTTTCCAATCAGTCTTTAGAATAAATATAATTTGAGAATGCTCTCCCACAAAATATTAAACATCATTAGTTATGATAAGTACAGGACAAAGTTTGATCAATAGAAGGCACAGATAGTGGAAAATAAAGATAAATATTCAAAACCTTTACTACTATGATTGCATTCACCGAAACAGCCATTGGGGAATAAAAATAAAAATTAAAAAATTAGAAATTAAAATGTAGACAATCTTTTTTTAAAAAAAAATGCCAAAGCTTTGAAAAAAAAAATGCATGCAAATTTTGATATACATTTTTCAGTTAGGTTTGAAAGACACACACTAAGAGATGCAGTTTCTTGTAACAGGAACAGTTTTTGTAGGCAAAAGCTCAAGATTCATCGGCTCGGACATAGTGGTCTCGTTGGCAGTTACTTTCTCCACTTATTTTCTTAAAGCTGTTTTACTGCCAAGCTAAAAGAAACATCTTCATGATGCACACATGGAGAGCTGAAATCTAATCACTAAGAATAGTGAAAATGTTGAGAAGCACACATACAGGTCTCTTCCTCGCAGCATTTCTTGCTTCACCTATGTGTGGGATGACTGTTTGAAGGACATACAACCTGAAATTACACGAGAAAGGTAGGATTAAGTTTTTCAACTGCTCTTGTCCACCGAATCATCACAGTGAGATGTAGCTAAATCAGCAGTCTAGCTAGAGGATATAAGCTCCAATTTATCCCTATACCCCACAATTGTTGCTATATATCTGTGAAAATATATCAGGTATCATGCCCCAAAATCGAATAATGTTCTCATAGTTTAACCCTTAAATGACCCTATGCAAATTTCCAGAAACAAAAGTTCAAAGAAAAGGAATTCAATAAAAAAATTATTAAATGCTAAATGCACTACAATATCTGAAAAAGCTAGCAAATAAAATGATACACAAATTTCTAGAAAAGAAATGACATCAAATGGGCTTCTTTGCATTCTTGGATTAATTGAAATCTTTCTCACAAATGAGCATAGAATAGATTGCAAAAGAAATTTCAAATTTCCAAAATTTTCATTTTTATTCTTTAAAACTGGAAATTTATAAAAATTTTACTTTTATATAGAGGAATCATATTGACTTTAGTATCATTATACATGTATATATATGTATTGATACATTTTTCTTTAATTAGAAGTCCCATACACCAGAAAATCATATTTTAAATATATTCATTTTAGGGAGCAAATGAAATTGATAATGACATTTTCCCATTTTCAAATGTTGCAGAAAAGCAATGTTTTTCATGTTTAACTTCAGTGTCTTTAATCTTGCTTATTAGATTTTACTAATAATTTTTGCATTTAATATTTTCAAAGCAATTCATTCAAAAATAAAACATTAAATTCAATTCACAAATATCATTTTTACTCAAAAATATTTCAAGCATTTCTTTATAGCAAACCTCTGAATATGGAATTCAATTAGAAATTAAAAGTTTCGGTTATCTGGAAAAATAAAAGGAATTCAGGGATACAATTATTAATTGAAGAACAATTATAGCAAGCATATGTATATTGATCTTCTGAAACAATATTTCAACAAATTATACTATTGATTAAGGACAACTTTACAATTTTAAACACCAACATAATTTAATCCTCTTATATGAAATATTTTCCAATAAATCATTTAACAGTTTAACATTAATTAAAGATTGAAAGTGAATCAAATATAAATGCAAATCATTATAAAATTTTAGAATATATAAATGAATACTAAATACAAAGATTAGGAAATTTGATTAATTGAAAGATTATCACAATGGATTGATTGTACACAAATTTGGAAGTTTGCTCAAGCCAGTAAAAGGTTAAACTCAAAAATTAAAGATATTTTTTGGCCTGTAATAATCACAGATACAGAACAACTCTGATAGATATTTATAAAAATTAAGAGTTTAAATACTTTTAGCCACACCTACAGTAAAATTTTACACATTTGATTTAAATATATACTATTAATTTTTACAGTTGATATGAAACATAAAATCACAGAACAAAATTACAACTTAGAAAGTTTTATCCTTTATATATGACAGCATAGATATTAATTATTTCACAGCTTGCTTTATGATTGATTTAGCATGTATATTTAGTAAAACTAATGCTAAAATATAAGGGAGCACAGCAATTCTCTTTAATTAAAAGTTGTACTGAGATTATACAGAAATCAACTTTAGCTTAGTTTCTAGATAATAGACATCACAGGTGTTAAAGAACTAGAATATATTATGAAATAAACAAGTTCATGCTAAAAGGTAAATACAATGAGAAAATATTGTTATATTTTCTCATTGTCAGGGGAAAAAAGCAGTGTATAAAGTTTCCAATACAAACATTACTTTGAAAATACACATTTTAAAAATGAATAACAGAAAATAAAATATTTTAATAAAAATTCAAATTTTAATGCTTTTAGCTTATAACACAAATCAGTCAATAAATAAACTAATTATAAGTTGACGAAATTCTCTCAAAACTACAGAATTATTTCATGCATCTCTTAACAATACCAGGATGGAGACAAAAAAAAAAAAAAAAAAAAGGAATACACATAAATTAGGGTAGTTCTTAGAAATATTACAAATCAAATTAAAAAAAACAATATTAAAATATATTCATTTCTAAAAATCTGATTAAAAAAAAAAAAGACTAATTTTTGGAAGTCAATCTGGATTAGAAAGCTATAGTTTAATAGGTAAATGAATAATAATTCATTTGTTGATCACTCAACTATCATTTTTTGCACGTGATAGCTAATTAGACTGGGACCTATCTTTCAAAACTGATTGGATTTTAAACTGTTACAAACATCCATGCCTGAAAAAGAAATGTGCAAAGTTCTTAAAGGTAGACCAAAGAGAATCAGTTGTCTGCCAATTTGGTAATAAACAAAAATATACAAATATGTATATATACACTGTAGCCCATCATATTTTCCATGCCAAAAAATATGAAGGGAAAAAAAAAGCAATTTTAGATTATATAAAACTTTGTTTTTTTTCAAGAAAAACTTTTTAAAATTTCCTGAAAAGGAATCAATAGCTGTTGGTATGCACTGCTGGACATGTTTGAGCAGGGCAGTCAATATAATACTGATCAATTCCACAATAATGAAAATAATTGTAAATCAGGCAAACAGTTGTTCAAAGATTTGCATCTTGTGAAAGTTGTGCATATCATCTTTCTGAAAGGTTTAAATAGCAGTTAAACATTTGCCCAAAAATTGTACAATATCAATTACTAGTAACACAAAGTTTGTGAAAGTTCTAAATATAATATATATAAATATACTAGAAGTCAGTATAATGGTATTTAGGCCTTTCACAAAGATTGCTTCAAATATCACATAAAAACAGAACCAAAAAGGGATTTTCACCATAAGCTTCATTTATTGATAATAAAGAATCAATAAAAACAATCTACTACAGCTGTTTGCAAAATGCTTCACATTAATAATCTGGTTTGATGATTGCCACTTTTAACATACAAGAACTAATTAGACAGGTAGCAAAAATTTTAAGTGGATATTGAACAAAATTATTAAAGCATTCATATATCAAGTAGAGAGTCTTGAACCTGTTGAATCAATGGTCAGAGCTCTCATCATTCAGCAGGCAGTTTGGCACAATAATTTCCAGTGTCCAGATGTTTATATTGTTAATCTGTTTAATGCAGATGGATATGACGAAATTAGAATTGTTAATATATGAATTAGATTATGCTTGATTGGAATAAATATAATTACCAAACCATTCTGATTTGATTTAATTTAATTATCTCTTTCCACACAGTCACTTAATATCTCCCATCAAGATAAATATGACTGAGATGTATAGGTTTAAATAGATTCAAACTCTTGTTTGATTACAAAATAATCAAACAAGAGTTTGGAAAGGAACACACAAAATGGTAAACCAAATGATTAAGTGATAACCATTCATATCTTAATTTAGCAGCAGCATTCTAGTATAAAAGCATTATGTGGGAATATTTCATTGGGATATTGGAACTCCAGGATATTAACTAGTTTGAGATAAATATGGAATATCTTTTCTTCACATTTGTTTTGTGTTTAATTTTTTCAAAATAAAAATAAAACAGCATAAATCTAGCTTCTTACAATAAACACCTTTTAAACAGACAGATTACAATATGAACAAAAGTTATCTTGCTTCCTCAAATTTAATATAATAAAACTTATGAAAATGTGAAATTTTATTACTCTACTAATTTGTAGCCAAAAGCAGAATTAGTAACAAAAATTTTATTAACAATAAAAAAGTTCGTTTCAGAACTCGTATATTGATTTATAATATCAGATTTTTTAACTAATTAAAACAAAATTCCCAAAGATAATTTCGAAACAAAAAACTATAATTGAAATAGTAAAATCTTAATGAAAATATGAAATGGTTTAGAGATTAAATAAATATAAATTAATCCACTATTCATTTAACTGATAGAGGAGATTTTAAACCATTAATAAATAGATATTGGCTTTGTGAGTTTCTTTCTATACTTCAGTTTGTAATTCTATTTAAGAGAAGTTTTCTAAAATTGACTAAATAAATTTTTATAATAATATTCTAACCATTGAAAGTTTGGTTTATATATGTTGATCTACAATCACTTTTTGCCCATGAACTGTACTGTAACCTATAGTTTAAAATGATTTTATCAATGCCAACATTCGATGATATCCTAATCCAGCCAATAAAACACCCATGCTAGAGATGGAATTTTCAGTACATGAATTAGTAAACAGAAAGCCAGAAGGCTAATTCATTCAGCTATTAACTCAGACAAATCACTAATGAATAAAAATTTGAAATTGGTAGATATAATTAGAGGTTAAAAGTTCAGATAGTTTTATATTTTTATGTTTAAAAAGTAAAAATTTGAGTAAATTAGTTTTCAGATTTTTTCCATGTTAATTATAGTAAAATTTATTATAAAGAGTTTAAAATTTAAGTAATAATAGAAAACTTCTATTATTGTGCTAACAAATTATGAAGTAAAATTGATTGTTTTAAAAATAGACACCCATCTCACCATTAGACAAAAATCAGCGCCCTACACCACTGAACCACAACTAAACATTTATAATTCTTTATCTTAAATATTTTAAAGTTTTAATTTAAATTAAAAGAGTCATAGCATGCTGAATTAAAAAAATAAATCAGGAGTTTTAATTTTGGTAAATTTATCTTGATGGCATTTAAAGCTATTTTTTAAAACATACTTAAAGCTTTTTGATAGCTGGATATAAAGGTTTTATAACTTAAATGTCATTAAATACTAATTTTTAAAACCAAGCATTTCTTATTTTCGTTAGCTATTTGGATAATAAAAATCCCTCAAACACAAGAATTAGTCACTAATATTCTGAGGAATTGGTTAGAAAGCATAAAAAAAATCTTGAAAGAGATAGCTCAAATAATAATTTTTAAAATCTCAGTTTTAAAATGTTAATATTTAAAAATTGGAATACAAAATCAAATGCCAGATAAAAAAAATTAAAGCAACAGATTTAATTAACAGGCTAATAAGAATATTTTAATAAGAAACTATCTTATTTTCTTTAAATAAAGCAAACTGCAAAATAATTTAGATTAATAAATATAAAAATTTTCACAAACCCATTAGGTTTGATTAAAAAAGGGAACTGTAGTAGTTGCAAACATAGCACATATTAATTAATGTTAAATACTCAAGTATCAATGCATGTAACATTTTAAAACAGTTTATACACATGTGGGGAAGGGACATTAAAAACTTATTATGAAAGTTCTCCATGAAAAATTAAATAAGTACTCACATTATACAAATGATCCACATAACTGTTGACACATTGTAATGCACATGCTGTTTAATTACATACTTAAAAGCAAGCTACATTAAATTGAATCAAGACAGGAAAGTTTGAATTTAAAAAAACACCCACCAGCATGAGACCTAACAGCAGGCAAATTTGGAAGCTGTTTCCAAGTGTTTGTTTCTGGGTCCCAATATTCTGCAGAACTTAGTTCCTTCTGGCCATCACAACCACCCACAGCATAAATTTTATTGTTAACCACAGCAGCATTGAATCTACCTCTGGGAACTTTCATGGGCTGCATAGTCGTCCATTTATTAGTTGTAAAATCATAGGATTCAACAGTTTTGAGGCATTCTCCTCTGTCATAACCACCTAAGTAAATGAAACTAGAGTGAAATGAAGAACAATTTGCATTTTTTCTACTTACAAACAGCCAATTGTATTGAGAATTACTGTTTTTCATCTATATTTGATAAAATAATTATAATGAATATACAATTGAGTTAATTATTTCTATTATAAGTTAGTTAAAAAATAAGGCTTTGTTAATGCCAATTATAATTTTAAATGAGTAAAATAGCTAATGAAGAAAATCGTTCTAACTTTATTTGGACATAAAATATTTAAAGCAGTTTTATAATGCTATCATATTAAATACCAATTTTCTTGAAATATTTTATTTATAATAGACACTACTGGCCATTAAAATTCCTACACCAAGAAGGCGACATGCTACAGGCGTGAAATTTATACGAAAGGAAGAAGGTGCTGTGATATGCAAATGATTAGCTTTTCAGCGCATTCGGACAAAACAGGCGCCAGTAGCGACACCTACATTGTGTTTAAATGAGGAAATTTTTCAGCCGGCTCCTCATACACAAATTGCATTTGAACGTTGTTGCCTGGTGAAAAGTTGTTGTGATGCCTCGTGTAAGAAGGAGAAATGCGTACCAACACGTTTCTGACTTTGATAAAGGTCGAATTGTACCGTACCGGGATCGCGGTTTATCTTATCGCAGTATTGCTGCTCGCGTCGGTCGAGATCCAATGACTGTTAGCAGAATATGGAATCTATGGGTTCAGGACGATGACTTTTTAGATGAATCCAGGTTCTGGGTACAGCATCATGATGGCCGCATCCGTGTTTGGCGGCATCGTGGTGAACGCACACTGACAGCGTGCATTCGTCATCATCATACTGGCCCATCACCTGGCGTAATGGTATGGGGTGCCATTGGATACATGGCTCGGTCACCTCTTGTTGGCATTGACGGTGCTTTGAACAGTGCACGTTACATTTCTGGTGTGTTACGACCCGTGGCTCTACCCTTTATTCGAGCCCTGCGAAACCCTACGTTTCAGCAGGAAAATGCCCGACCGAATGTTACTGGTATTGTACAGACCTTCCTTGATACGGAACATGTTTGGCTGTTGCCCTTGCCAGCACGTTCTCCAGATCTTTAACCAATAGAAAACGTCTGGTCAATGGTTGCCGAGCGACTGGCTCGCCAGCAAACGCCAGTCACTACGGATGATGAACTGTAGCATTGTGTTGAATCTGCATGGGCATCTGTACCTGTACATGCAATCCAATCTCTGTTTGACTCAATGCCCAGGCGTATAACTGCTGTTTTTACTGCCAGGGGTGGTTGTTCTGGGTACTGATATCTCGGGATCTATCCAGCCAAATGTTTTGAAAATTTAATCACTTGTTATTTCTAGTATAATATATTTGTCCAATAAATATCATTTTGTTATCTGCATTTCTTCCTGGTGTAGCAATTTTAATAGCCAGTAGTGTAAATAAGCATATAAAACTACAATATAAAATCAGAAGTACAAACTTACCACAGACTAAAAGTTTTCCATCAAACTCAGCTGTGCCAACTGAACACCTGGCGGAACTCATTGGAGGGACAATTGAATAGGTACTTATTTTTTCAACAGATGCATTTCTTGAAGAAAGAGGACTGTGGTTTGGAGTATGGACCCTTTGCAGAACTGAAAATACAGTCAACTTTCCATATGCAGCAACAAGTCCTAACATGCTATAATCTGAAATAGATAATATGAAATAACTTATAAACATTTAATTTTTAAAATTGCTTCAAAATTGATTTCATACATTCCATTGACATTGTCTAATCCATTATTTATTCAATTGGATTTATATTTGCTTTAGGTTTAGTAAATTTTATGCAATTAAGTTTTAAACTCTTAAAAACAAGAAAATTTATGAAGATATAAAATGAAAAATTTAAAATCTTTTAATAAGTAAAATATAATGAATTTTTAATACCAAATTTTTCATTCATAGAAGTTTACTAAAATTTAATTTCAATGTATGGGAAACACATTATAAATTGTAAGCAAGATAGTATTCATTTAATTTTATCACATTTAAATTAGCTATAACATAATTAAAATGAAATTCAAATTACCTCCATTAGATGTTGTGACAATAACCTTCCAATCATTATCTTCTTCATCAGATGAACTAGAATCAGATTTTGTGAATAAAAATTGGCGAGGTTTGGCTGGTGTTTGATTGGGTCGCTTTGATCTAACTTTACCAGATTTTGGTACAGATACTTTCTTTGAAAGCTTCTTATAATCTTGTATAACCTCAGAATCCTGAAGATCTCCATTCTCAATATCACTGCAGTCATGTAAAGTACGGTCAAGATTTAAGTACAGCATGTGTACCTAAAAAGAGTAACAAAATTTACAAAATGCTTTAAAAAATCATTTTAGGAATTTTTAAATGTTTTAATTATTAAAATAATAATCATAAAAATAAATAAGTAATGCCCTTAATTTTTGCAAAAAACTTAAAAACAAAATATTGATTTTTTTATCTTATAAAATCACCTATAAAATATAAGAATTAGTAAAAATTTTAAATTGTGTAATAAATTTAAATAAAATTGCATATTTTATTCATAAATTTTTTAACATGATGAGCCATATATTATGTGTTTCAAAATAACTTATTTTAAGGGAAGGATCTGTGAATACCTTTTGCGTCAAGTCATCGATGCTAACATTTTGCTCATCAGTCATAGACTTCACCCAATCCAAGACCATGTCACAAAGATGTTTAACATTCGTTGCATTCTTTTCTTCATGGCTGTTTTGCAATAGTTCAACAGGAATAGTTGGTAAAGCAAGGAATTCTTTAGATTTTATCACCTCAGATATCTAAAAGGATATTAATTGCAAATTGAAATATACAAAAGAATTTAAGTCTAAGAAATATAATTTTATATTAAATTGTGAAAGAGGTGAGTACAAATAATACTAAAAAATCTAAGCATTAAGTTAATTTAATGTATATATCAAATCTTACAATTCATTACATAATTTAAAAAATTCCTTGTTACTTACATTTTGACGAATAAATGTGTCAACTTTTGCAAGAACCTCGGGATTTGAAGCAATTCCAGGAAGGGATCGTAAACCTGAAAGATAAATAAAATAGCTTTTTAATTTAAAGAATAAAATCATATTAAGGTTAATTTCATAGATTAAAGATAGAACAATTATTAAAAAATTTAAAAATATAAATTATGTAAAAAGAAATCTTTTATTTTTTTACTCTTTATTCTTAAAAATAATTAGTAAAAAAGTAGTTTTTACATAATTTGTACTTAGCTTTGGTTTGTTTGTTGCTTTATGTTACCTTTTTGCACACAAACATTAATTGGACTGTTTAAACTAATTTTCAAATTACATATTTATAATTTTATTTATGCATATATATATAGATAATAGCTTTTAAGTTAATCAACTAATTAGTTACATACTGATAAATAGAATTCTGTTCCTGTTGATCTAATTTTGCAATATTGATCTGTTGCTTATCTTGCAGACTTTTTAATGCTGCTTTGATACTTCAATTAGGTATTGTTAGAATTTAATTAACTTTATTGCCAATTTTAAAAGTTTGAACAATCATATTTTATTTTCATCATGTTTACTTACTGTAAATATTACTATTACAGATATTATTAGCTGATATAAATTTTAAATGTTTTATTTTACATTTTTTTTTTTAGATCAGCAGCTTGAAGCAAAAGTTCTTGGATATTTTAGCTGATTATTCAGTTGCACAATCAATTTTTAGAGAAAGAAAAAATAAATTCCTAAAGAAACAATTAGAATACTTATTTATCTATTTAACGTATTTAAAGAAATGATTCCAGATATAATAATCGATTTTATAAATAGTTAAGAAATCCTTCTCAATCAGAATCTTAATTATGAATATTTTAATAACCTAAATAAATGATAATATAATTTTACAATAGTTTCTCAATCTTTCCAATCTGTGGGTTCTAGCATAATGCATTTCTTGTCTTCTTTTTAAAATTTAGGTAGAAACATAACCTGAATGTATGTAAATTAATATTATGTTAAACTAAACAATCATAATATTACAATAATCAAAATCTTTTAGCTCTGCAAATGTTTTCTAATGGTTGATGAATTATTTTAATTACTTACTAATGCAATTATCTGGTGTCATATTTTCTACAAGATATTTGCCACACTGCTTTGCAGCTGAAGTCATACGTAGTTTGGTAGCAGCGACATAAGTAGCTTTAACCAATTTTGAAGGTACTTCCAGCTTGCCCATGTATGCATAGTCTACTAAGATCTCAAATGCATCAAATTCAAAATTTCCATTTATTTTGTACTGATTTCGTGGCCCTTTGCTTTCAGCCGTGAATAAATCAAACAAGTATGGACTGGCACTAGCTAAAACAGCTCGATGGGCATATACTTCTTTAACATCTTGTGTAGCTTCAATCTAAAAATACATTAACAATTTTATATTAGCACTATTTTGAAATGACAATTAGTTAAAAATCAAATTTTTATTAACTTTGCAAAATAAATGCTTTAAGTAACATTTAATATTAGAAAGGGATGTTGAACTATTATTCCAAGGACATTTTTTACATACTAGGATTTATAGTATATTTCAAATAATTAAACCATTCATTCCCAAAGGAGGAATAAAATCCACAAATTTTTTAGCTGTTAGGCAACAGAAAGACTGATTATTCAACTACCAGATTAACATTAGTAAAAAATGCTTCATGTTTTTAACATTAGACATATTAATGACCTAAACACTTAAATCAAGATAACAAGATTAACATACGCATTTTTTACATGAATTTTTAAGTTTTTGTGTAAAATTTGATGCTTGCTTGGTTTTACAGTTTTTCTGGTTACACAGAAAATATGATAACAAAAGCTTATAATAAAAAATTCAATAGCACAAAGAATACCTATGAATTTTTTACTGGAAATCACAAGAAGTAATTTTCTGTCTCCTTACACTTGTGTTTTGAGGTACTAATATTTATGATGTATTGAAAAAATTCAATTTTCTTATATTAAAAGTAAACTGGGAATATGACACCCAGTTTGAACATTAAAAAAAAATTATATTGAACACCATGTGATACATTGCTGGAAAGTTTATAATCATATAGTGGACTTCGGCATAATGAAAAAGGCAAAGTTTGTAATAGCATTCAATTTTATGAAAATAAGTAGGAGAAAAGTGAAAAATATAAATCTCTTTTACGCAACAAATTGCACTAAAAATTTTAAGTGATAAAAAAACAAATTTTTAGCTCAATTTTTAATTTTGTTTGCAATTTAATTTTCAATAATATCAATTATTTTTATAATCTTTTAAAGTAATTAAGACAAAGAGTGAGACAGCAATATATTAATTACTTGTAAACAATTATTTCAATACCATAGTTCTATTCAAACAATTCAATTGATGTATTCATAATACAGAAAAATTATAGAATAGTAACTGGAAACATTTAATGAAAAAAATTCTCATTAAAAACAGTTTTAACTGGATAATACATGAAAAAAAAATTCTAAAGATTCTTATTAAACAGCCTTATTAAAAATAAACTATAAACAAAATAGTTTTAAAAATAAAATGTATAAAAAAATCTTAATTGTGAAAAAGCTCTAGTTTAAGATAACTTGTATTACACAATTTATATGAATAGAATTAAATATCTATTATAAGGTCTTCCTATACTAATATTTTTATTCTAATAAGCAAAAGAACTATTTGGAATAACTTATTTCATTGGAAATTTATACTAGCAGATTAAATTTCCATAAAAGCAAGAAATTTCTAACAATTAAAAGTAACTTAGTATATACAGGTATTTTTATACAATATTCCTAAATATGATTGCAAATGTATTGAACTTAATTTTAATAATTGAAATTAATACAAGAAAATATAACTCAAAAAGTTTAAAATTTTCAATTTATCAAAAATATTAACTTATTAATTCACAATAAAAAATAAATTTTTAGCTGAAAAAATGTTTTTAAGAACTACATTGCAAAGAATTTAAAAATTATCAATGTTATTAAAAAATAATTACCTGTAAAGTTACATCACAAAATTGTCTGTTTTTTCTTAGCTTATTCAAGTTGTCAAACATCTTTTCCCTATAGACTGTATCATCGAACACAAATACACTGGTTTGCTTCATTTCTTTCTGTTTTTCCTTGACAGCCATCTCTTCTATAGAAGGTGTCTTCTGCATCATCAAACTGTTAACAGTAGTACTGCAGCTATAAAAAAGCATTTAATGATAAATAATTTTATTTTATTAAATTGTACATAGAAAATAAATTATGAAATATATTCCAATTCTTTTGATAATTCACCAATCAGTATACTTCAGTAGAATTGCAGTAATGAAAAATGAAATTACAAAAATCAAGCTTTTAAAAATTATAATTCATAAAGATTTAATTTGCTTGGTTATACATGGCTAAGACAAGATCATAATATTTTGGAGTCGAAGAGTATTTTCTAAAAAATGTGTACAATTCAGATTATTTCTTGTGAAAAAAAGATTTCTGACGATTCCAAATTTTAATTAATTGCCAAAAAGTTTGGTAAAATATAATTGAAAATTCAATGTTGATTAATTGAATAATAGTTATAACATTTTACCTTAAAATTCAGAAACTTACAAAGTGAAAATATTCCATAATAAAAATAGAAATATAAAATTACTGAAAGTTGAATAATATAAGAAAAACATACTATGAACAGCAAAAAGAAAACTTAATTAAAAAAATTAAAGAAGTCAAAAAGTTATAAAATTATTTTTCCAAAATTTAATCTAATTTCACGATTGCTTTGTACATTTACTTATTCAATATACTAAAAAAGTATAATTGCAAATTTGAGATGAAAAAAATTATATGACCCATTTAAAATATATAAAATTTTAATAATGTAAAATTTAAATTTATTTTAGATACCAATCTTAACTAAAATAAAAATTTGATATAATTTAAAAAATATTTAATACTGCTTTTATACATTTTTAAGAATAAAATTCAATCCACAAAACACTTATTAGGAAAACCGTATAAATTCAAAACAAATAAAAATTGCAAGTTAATAAATAAAATTTTGTAATTTTATAAAAAAATGATTTTTCCAAATCTAGTACAATTGATTACCTCTTGGTAGACGGCATTATGGAATGTTTTAGCCACCACCAAACAAATTCTAGAAAATACACTTTGATATTTTTCTTTTCATAACACAACTTTTCAAAAAAACATTCTTTTAACAACTCAGCAAAAGAGCGAATAACGAAAGCATGAAGGGGAATGATGCACAGTTGCGAGCGCGAGCCGGCAACGAAATGAGAGATCGGTGCACTCCAATCGTTTCAGCAAACGTGTTCTACTTCCACGCGGCAGAAAAAGCTGGGTGTTAGCCAAAATAAGAAACAAAAATTAGTTGCAACGGGGGTATCCTCGTTGCGCATTTGACCTCACGGAAGTCGCCAACTGGAGACGAAGCGTTAAAAAATAACTATAACGAATTGTATAATCAAATTTCCAGCTTTTAGTAAGCCATGAAGAGAATCAACAGTTCCTTCAATGCAGAAAATTAGATAAAAATTGATTAAATAAATAAAATGCAAAGCAATAACTTCGATTTCACTTGTTTCTAATTAAATATTATCAAAGAGTAAAAAATAAACTGGATTTCATAAAGTTTTAATTTGCAATCATGCGAATGAACATGTTTCAAACAGACTCGTATGCCAAGCATCGAAAAAGTTATCCATTGTTATTTGTGAAAAAAATTATGATTAACTTTTAAACAAACGAAATTAATAGACATTAAATATTTTTGAAAACTCAAAATTATTTTAGAGGATATTATTAAAATAAGAATCAATAAAGTTTAGATTATTTTAAAGAAAATAAAAATATTTTATAACAAAAACCTATTGCTTTTGTTTTATAATTGTTTTAAATTTAATCATACATTCCGCATCTTATAAGATCTTTCATTTCGAAAAAGAGTAAAAAAGAAACGTTTAAAAATTGGTATTAGGAAAATATTTATATACGAAAATAATAAAACAGTTTGACAGTTCACTGGAATCCAAGAATAATCAAGAGTTAAAAATATGATGAAATGTTAAATAACTGCATTTTAGAAATTTACATCAAACAACTATTATAATGGGATATCGACGAAATTATGTTACAAAATTAATGATGCAACGAAGCAGGGCTGTTCAGCGAGGATTCAGCCCTTTCTGTATACATAAAAGTACGGAAGAGTTGGTTGATGGTGTGAATTTTAATGGCACATGGTCTGCTAAGGAAAAACTACGCCAAGCACATGTTAAAAAAAAAAAAAAAAAAAAAAAAAAATTTAGAAAGATTTTATTAAATAATGTTAAAAGCAAAATCAGTATTAACAATTTTGGAATTTAAAAGAACGTAAAAAGGTAAGGAGATAGCAGTTTGAGGAGTTTTTCCAATAAGATCTTGCAACATTAAAAAAGTAGGATGGTACGGAGGGGATAGGGTCTATCAATTATAATTTATAACTTAAGTACCAACAAGGGCTTCGAAGTTGTAAAATAAGATGTTTGTTTGTCGCTTGGCTGTAATTTTTTGCATACGAATGCTAATTAGACAGAGATCTAGGTTTTAAAGTGGATTCCGAACCATGATGAACATTTTAACTCTAAACGGGATTCGAAACCACGAACTTGAAATAAGGAGAAAAACAAGGTATATAACCAAATTTTAATGGCGACATCCACTGAAAAAGATATCCTTCTTCCCTCAAATTTCAATATACAAGAGATTTAGGGAACCATTATAACAAAGTTTTATTTGTAGACAGACTCAAGTTATAATCAAGACAATTTATTAATAATGCAGTTTATGAGTAATATATTTATTTCTAGTTTCTTTTCCATATTAGCAAATTCACATGAACTGCGTAGAAATTTTCTAAATAATGTGAGCTCAAAACATTTTTATTTTAAATATTTTAATAAATCATAGAACGGCAAATTTTGAATGTGAACATTAGGATTTTCAAGTATTTTTCAGCTTCCAAATGGCCTCATTTAAAATAACTTTCTAGAAAAGTAAAAATAATAAAGACAGTTATTTTTCATATTTAATATATTCACACCATTTCTTAACATAATGATTGACTCCTTCTTTGACTATGAAAGAAAATTAAAAATAACATTTATCCCGAAAATTCTAATTAAGGCCAACAGAATCGCCAAATTAGCGATTTATTTTTATAAAAGGATACTCTTTTTAAGAGTATGAATCTGATCCAATCTGGGAAAGCCATCAGCCTTGGTGAATTGGGAACGAAAAAGAACATCTTGGCAGTAAATTTTGGAACAGACTAGACAGCATGTCCTTTATCCGGAGAATTCATTACAGATCTATTGTTGCTACTTTTTTTTCTTTTGTAAAGTAATTCCAGTTGTTATTTGTAGGCAATGAAGAAACTTAGCCATTCTTCTGACTTCTTAAAATGTAATAATTTGAGTAACTCAGGATACATTGGGAAATGAAATTTAAAAAGTAAACACTTGCATTTATATATATATATATATATATATATATATATATATATATATATATATATATATATATGCAAGCGTGCGTGTGTGTTAAGTGATAATGTCTACAAAACTGATCACTATGAAATAAATTTTATTTCATAAAATAATATATTAACCTTTAAGTTTTTAACTAAATAATTTAATTTTTTTTCCTTATTATACTATCCATTTACAAGCTGAAATTACAGTTTCACATTTAAAATGCATAAGTACTGCAAATAAATCTAAGCATAAAAGTGACAAATTACTAATGAGTTTTCGTAAAATAACCATTAAAACGATTTTGGATATCTCTAATAAGAATCAAATGGGTGCAATAAAATGAAAAAGAGTTACTGAAAAATTTACAATTAGTGAAAATGAATACGAAAACATAATCCGTATAATATACAATTAATAAAATATTGCATATTAAATGGGAAATATGCATTGAGCCAACTTATAATTTTAAGAACGTTCCGCGTGTTAGACAAACTAGCCAATAGAATTTAATCGTCCATCATATGCCGAAACTAACAATGCAAGTCAGTACTTTATTACATCAATCAGTTACAAGATATATTTTCATTTTTCACTACAATTATTATAGCCAATGCGGTTGTGGATCGACAGATCCAGGAACCTCACTCATCTGCCAGCCGGCAACACAGCACCATTGTTACATTTTTGTGAAAACTTAGACATGTTACGGCTGTGGCAACAAACCGACAAGATCGCCCCAAGGGACGATCACAACAGAAAGTTCCAAAATTTTAATTGATGAGACTGTACAGAATGGATATAAATATTTTGATTTCCACTTATCATGTAACCCACTTAAACGTATGTAAATATTCTTTTAGACACAAGCGGATTGAAAATCTCTAAACAAACGAATCGCAATAGCTAGTTTGTTGATAGACAAAATTGTGGAGCCACAACACTAAAACGAATCATACATTCCAAAATGGAATGATTTGAACAAAAACGTGGTCCCGTTTCCTCGTTCAGTAAGGATTTTGTTTAAATCTATCAATAAATCCTGTAAATGAAAGTGACTTCTTAAAGCCTTTTTTATATTATTTGTGAAAAATTCGCCAAAAAAAGCATTACTTAAAGAAATTTGTTTCTTTCAGTTAATGAAAGTAACATTTGCTTCATTATCTAAATGAAAATTCTAATATTTTCTTTATAAAACTTTTCAACAAACATTTGTTTTTAGAAGCGGCAGTTTTAGATTTTTATTTATTTTTCGGTTTCTAAAAAATATTTGAGACTTTATGTAGGAATAAATAATTGGGTTCAGTGTACATTCAAATTAACAACTTAATATTACAAATAAGTAATCAAACAATAAAAAGAATACAAATTTTTTTTAAATACTATTAAATAAGCGAAAGATTACACTAAAAAGAGTTATATCATGGTTACATTAAAAAAAAAAAAAAAAAAAATTATATTTAAACTAATGATAACTGGATTAAAGTAATTTGCTCAACACAAAACATAAACTGTTAACTTAAGTAGGTTTGAAATTTACTAATACAAAATGACATTCATAAGTAAAACTTATTTAATCATTAATTAATTTTTTAGCAAAGAACTAATTTAAATGTTGCGTAAAGGAACCATTTGTTCGAATCGTACATGTTTTAAGAAAGAGTTTTCTTAGGAGTTTCCTGCACTAATGAAATTTTATTATCTTGTTTATTGCTCCACGGTCATTTTTTGCATACGAATTCCATAGTTTAAAGCGGATTCCGAACCAATGTTTGAGATAATCGTGCGGATGAATTACTTAACCGAAAGTATGATCACTAACCATCGCAACATCTCGGCTTAGTATTTCTAAAATAAAATGAATAGCCTGAATGTTTTTTTATTATTATTATTTCTTTGGCAACTTTAGCAACAAAACAAGATTTTTAACGCCACAAAGAAAAAATAAATTACAGAAATTTAATTCATAAACTCACATAAACGCAATGGAAGGCAATTTATTGAAAAATTCCATGATAAAGAAGTTATCTAAACATATACTATGCAGCAGTTATGTTTCCGAAGAACGATTTAAGCTACGTCCTTGAAAATTGTATCACTAAAGATAAAGCTTAAAGCAAAAATTGATTTTTTGGAAACGTTAGCAATACAATGAATCTCCTGAAAAAAAAATTAATCTTTAAAATAAAAAATCATCCAATTATGAATTCCTTGGGAAAGATTTACAAACAAAATTATGCTGCCGGAGAGCTGCAGTAGTTATTTGTGTACCATAATCGTTTTTTTTATAAATAACTTTTAACCCCATCAAAGTGCACAAGTTGATGATAGACTATACGCGTGCATATAATAGATAGCGTCAAAGAGACTAAAAATAGTATGCCGGCTCGACAATTTTAGGAGTGCGGAACTCATTTGCGCGAAAGCAACAGTTCCAAAGAACCACGTGCCAAAACAACAAACAGGTGTTAGCGGAAACAAAAGGTTGTTCGAGTTTTTAAAAAACAAGAATAATATGAATCCATATCGGGACTCTACAATTTAAATTTGAAGCATAAAATAAATGACTAAATATAATCTAAATAATGTTTAAAAGTCCAATAGCTACGAAATGGCAAGAACGAATCTAAAAACCTAAAAAATCTGCACATCTAAAAAATAATCAACTTAAAATTTAAAAACAGAAATTAAATAATGTCGAAGTCACAAGATATTTTAAAGAATTGTTTAAATGGAAGGCTCTCACACTAACGATTTTAAATTAATAGAAAATTTTTAAAACTTCAATAACAAATAGTGATTTCAAAGATCTCGTGCATCTGCAATTATATTTAATTTAAAAGAGAATATTTGAACTCAAATTTATAACTGTTTAATGCAGATATTAAACACAATAAAATTTTTTGAACACAAAATGCGAATAGACTAATTCAAAAATCCACCAAGACTAAACTTTTTGCGACAAGAAAGAAAACTTATGTTATACGTAAACTAAATATTCTGAAATTTTAATATTTATTTAAAATAGAAGTTTAGCGGAATCAACAACATTTTACTATCTAAATTAACATTCAAATGAATGAACATTAAGAAAATCGTTTAAGATTTCAATTAAATAACTAAAAAGAAAACATTTGTAATGAGATAATTTGTGATTTTAAATACAATTCTTAATATTCCAAATCAAATGATCTTTTGTATTTACACACAGGAATTAATATAATATAAATTTACAATAAACAGTTTAATTCAAACATTTAATAATATAAATATAAAGCAAAAATAACTAGATTTGTCAAAAAAAAAAAAAAAAAAATCAGATTTACTAGCTCAAAAAACGGCAAATAAAAAAGAACAACGATGTGTAATTAAAAATATTATGCGCCTAAGTATTATTAAATACATTCCACATGGACTCACTATGGTTAGCTGTAGCACGGCTCTTCAACATGAAGGTTCAGTCACTATTGAGTAACGAAATGGGTGTTTCATTTCTTATTCCAGCACATCACCCAGCTGGAGTGCGTGCTTCGGATTTTTCTAGCCTTCCATCTTGCGGTTTGTGAACATAGCCGAATATTTAATGTGAAGTCCTTTCGAAAAAACAAACACGCGGTGAGTGTTCAAGTGTCTGACAACAGACTTAAGCTGTTAGCGAACCAATGTCAAACGTATTATACATAAGCACAACACTGTCAATATGTTTCGTTCTGAGAAACAGTTTGATAAAACAATAGGCCACTAAGAAACAAAAACGTCTCAATAATGCGATAGAATAATATGCAGCAAGCTTAAGTAGTACTATAACTACTAAAGCTAAGAAGTACTAACTCAACTCCTAAACATGGATATAATAAGGTTAATCATTTTATCAAGTTTGCAATACAAATATGATATAATGCATGAAAAGATTTAGATTTTTTTTAAATTTTGTAAAGATACATATGTCATTAGTTAAAAATTTGAATTTCAGTGAAAGTATTTTCTGCAACACGATCTTTTTATAAAATTTTGCATCACATTTGCTAAATATTTAAACTGCCAGAAAAAAATCAAAATTCTTAACATGCGGAGAACAATAAAAATATACAATAGACGTAGAAAAAGAACATTCATTTTGAGCAGAGTAGCAATTTAAATTGTCCAGACAGGACAAAGAATTGGGACAGTGGTATGAGTCTGTACGAACAGGATGACATCACCCTCTCTATTAAGTTCAGTGAACCTTTAAAAGATTAAAGGTCGCAGAGTTTCTAAGGTTGGTAATAAATGCCAATATAAGAAGCACCGTTCAAAAAAATGCGCAACAAAGAAATACCTTTATTTAGAACTTTTTAAATATATTATTAATCTATTCAATTCACATACATAATTTTAATTCGAATCAAGTGCAAAATTTTCAATTCTGTAAATGATTTACACTGTATTAATATTACAGAGAATAAAACTTTATCATTCATAGATGGTCAAAATTTATATAAAAGTAACGATAAATTTCTATTTTAGTTTTATAGAACTTTTAAGTTTTAATTGATTCTAAATAAGTTAATAAAATATTCAAAATAAACAATATTTTAAAAGGTGTAATGAAATTATTTTTAATTTTTAGACATTTTTAATCACTTTTGTAACTAAGCTAAAAGTAATTATAAAATTTTAAACTACCTTTAGCTTAATTACAATAATCATAGGAGGCTTTTTAAATGCTTTCTTAAATTACTTAAAAAGCTTACTATAGAGTGCATTTCAAATGCAGACTTATAAAGAAGTTCATAAGATTGCATTTGAAAGCTTAAACACATTCTTTCTTACTATGATTAAATAATTTATTGAAAGAAAGGCGAGGTTGCAGCGGCCTGGTATGCTATGGCGTTCGATCTAGTTATCGGAACATAGTGAGTTCGAATCTCGACCGAAGATCCGTCGTGTTCGCTAATGGCAGCTAGAGCACATTAAATATGTCGTAGTCACAATGATCTACATGTAAAATGATACCACTGAGGGTCGCAGACAAAGTCTAAGGATCTTGCTTTTAGTGATGCCTGCTTTTAAATTATGAAGAACCACTTTCGGGACGACGGCACACTTTAATAAATACCATCACTTCCGATTCTTGTTGTGATAACAGGAGTTATCCTAATAGCAGCCGAATATCGAAAATAAAGAAAGATTCATATACCAGAAACAGATGAAGTTTTGTACAATTTTCCAATTATGTAATAATTCTCAAAATTACTTGAACAATAATTTTCTATTTTGCACAAATTGAATGAACTTTCATTTTATATCATAGAAGAGATTACTATCATAATTTTAAATCACAAAAATTATGGTTATAATTAATAATTCAATAAATAATTCCCTTTTAATTTATTTAATAAAACATTTTAAACTATAACTGTGATTTTTTTAACTATATTTTAAACTTTAAAATTACCAACTTATCCTTATAAAAAATGATTGATTTCATTAATAATTGATATTAGAAGGCAGTAAGGAATATTCAATTTGTAAACTTCACAGTGTAATTAATTGAATGGAATATATTCTTTTACAGCTTGTCATTTTATCTACTTGATTCATGTTGCACTAGTAAATAAGGCTCATAATTAACTTCTTGCTTTTACATAAAATATATTAAAGATCACAATATTACAAAAAAATAAAACTTAAATAAGCATATATTTTGATCTGTAAAGAAAAACATAAACATATTTGTAAGAAACATTTTTCATTAAAATTTTATAAAAACATTTAACTTAAGGATAGAGTTGAAATTTGATAAATTTTAAGAAAATCTTGTGATATTTATATATAACTACATTTCTTAAATCAATAAATCCTAAATGTTTTATAATTTCACAGCAAAAAAAAAATGCTAGGCAAATAAAATTTAATTATGAATTTATAATTACTCTTTACATATACTTAAAATACACAATCATTATGTATTTTAATACTGGATTACATTATTTGTGATGCAATTTGGAATGTTGGATTACAAACAATGTAATCCAATATTCAAATTACAAATATATTAGATAACATTTGAAGTGAATTTCACTTGCACAAAATTAAATATAAAAAAGCTTTACCTCATTTTTGGGATTCAAAATAAAAAATTATGCTTGATAGAAAAAATTACATAGCAATTTATAGACTAAACGTTTTACAAAATACCCATTTTTGGAAAGATATTTTTCAAATAAATTCTTGAATTATAAAGATTTTAAAATTATATAAGTGTACAAAATAACAAAAATCTGTACATTCTTCAAATTAGATGATGTAAATTACAAATTGCTAAAAACAAAATTAGATGATGTAAATCTAAATTGCTACTTTTTTATACAAGTTTCTGAATAAGAAATTTTCTATAGTTTTATTAAATTATGAAATTTATCAAATAGCTGTTGATACAACAATTCGTGTAGTTGATAAAGCATGAAAATATGTTTAGATTTTGTTATTAACGAAAATGAATATGTTATATCAGTCAAAATTATACATTCATACAGTTTTAAGCCTTTTTCAGAAATACAACTGAAATGAGATTATGATGCTATTTCTAGTAATATTGCTCAAGCCTATTGTACATGTAGGTGTGTAAGTTTGTATATAATATGCATAGTATATTATAACAAATTATCAATCTAAATATCAGAGGAATCACCTGTAGTGAAAGAAAATTTTTCTTGCCACCATATTCATTAAATCCAATTTTATATCAGTGTTGAATAGAATAGATACAAAAATAATGTAATTAACTCTTAAATAGACATAAGTAATTATTTAAGCAAAAGTGTGATACTGTTTTATTTTTTAAAAAATAGTAAACAAGCTGCAACCAAATCAGAATTCAAAAACTCTAATTGTGTAAGACTGATAAAGAAAAGGTTTTATGTGTGTGTGTTATATAATGAACAGTCGTCCACGTAGCACAAATATAATTACCACTTACTTGGGTAACAGATAATTATAAGCTACATTTGTGATTCACCTGAAGCAAAGACAATTGCATGTAGAATCTGTTTCTACACAATTTTCAATGTAGTAAAATAATTGCTGTCACTTAAAAACATTTACGACAGTTACATTAATTTTATCGTCCCACTAAAATCTTATCAAGATAACCATTAATTATACACATCAATAGTTATCATGATCTTTTATTAAATTTAATTATACAATAGTTATACCTGAATGTCATTATACTGTTAATTGAACAGTATAAAGAGGATTCCAAAATAATCTCAATGTAGGATTTGAATTGGCAAATTGCTCAAGGCCATAACATTAACCATTCAGTTATTAGCTTGGTGTAAACAAGAGAAGATTTATTGAGAAGTCTCGAAAGTTCACAAATTCAATCTTTGGTAAATTAAAGTCTACAATAACATAAAACCTTTATGAACAGTACGTGAAGACTTTTTAATATGCTTTGTTTATCACTTAATTATTTAATGCACAAGAAGGACGATTCAATTGGAATTCACAATTTGAAATGGATTTTAAATTATTACAAACTTTCATGTTCATGATTGAAATTATACAAGCAAACTGTTGAAAATCAGAATGTTAATTAATGAAACATTAAAAAGGAAAAGAAAAATGGAGAAGTGTTTTTAATTTAGAGAGAATTCAAAATAAGTACATGAAATTACAAATATTTAATACTTTGATTTTTAATACTTTTTTTTATGGACATAAAAAAAAAAGTATAAATAAACAAGACAATTTTCCATACTTATGACATTTTGAATCTAGATGAAAAAAAAGGAAAATATTAACTCAAAAATAAATTCTGCTGGAAAGTTAATAAATAAAACAAATGACTTCATAAAAGATGTTCAGCAATCATTGAAGAAAAATTCACAATATTTCCAAAACCAGTATTAATACTCTTAATATTATTCATTTTCTAATATGACAGGAAAAGATTTGTAAAACAGTTTTACAAAACAAATGTTGATCCTGATGTTTATATCGACTAGTGGCTTAGGGTTAATACCCTGTTAAATTATCCTTAGTTTGGTCAGGTATATAGATTTCATTCAAATAATCGTTTAGTATATTAAACTGCAAATAAAAAAAACCTATAATGCAAATAATGTCCTGTTAAACTTGATATTGTCTAACGGCACAAAATTCTTAAAGCTTATAGTTTTTAATAAAATTTAAATTACAACAATGAGCAAATAACATCCTATTTATTTCCCTTTTCAACAATTTTAACTATTATGCTTATTTTAAGAAACTAGTACAAATAAGAATTTTTCAATTTACAAATACGTGTCATTAAAATCTTAACACATGCGCAAAAGTTACAAAAATATGATAATAATGAAAACAAATAATAATGTTTCATCTTGAACATAAAAGAATTTTAATTTGTCAGTTATTCATAACAAAATCAAAATATATAACACATACGAAAAATGTTTACCTGGAGTTAAAAAAAATAGCTAGCAAAGCCAGCTGATAAACCTGTGTCAAACACACAATCCCATTTTATTTTTTATGACTTCAACTGCGTATTTAGCAATTTTGACAATTTTAGGATAGAACTTCTGAAAATTTTTCAACGCCGAGTTACCGGCGTATGATATGTTCGATACGTAAACAAAAGTCGAGAAGTCTCGCAGGGAAACAAACACAAACGTGTTAGTTAGAAAATACAAAAATCCGGTTAAAACCGCTCCAAAGTCCAGAAGCATACACAGTACCACTAAAACCGGCGCCCACTTTGGCGACTGATTTATCGATTTTAGGGGAACTTCATATATTGCGCGCCTTCACGGGTGAAGGTGTATAGAAAGTTTGGCCCTTTGCCAATTCTTTCCTTTCACCAAATCAAAGCTGTTGAATAAATTGAAAGACTTTTAATCACGGAACATTCTTTCGCTCTATTTTATAAAAGTTTTGTAATTTAGAATACTTAATTTATTCTATAGACTGTATAATTGAAAATGTTTCTCTAGATTTAAAATTGTTTTGTCATAATTACGAAAGAAAATTCGAAATTACTTCAGACATTATAATTTTAAGCATATTAGTTCATAAAATATAATAAAGAGAAAATATATATTATTTGTTCCATTAAGTTTATTCTCTATCAACATTTATAAAAGCATTCCCTCTCATTTTTTAAAAATTTTTCTTGGACTGATAAATTAATTGGGAATTTAAAATCATGACCATTTAAAATCAAGTCTAACATGAAATTCAAGCAAATCACAGTTTAAAGCATATTAGTTCATAGAATAGAAAATAATTTGAAAATGCATTTCATTTGATCTAAATCTATTATCTATCAAAATTTTGAAAAAAAAAATTCCCTCCTTTTTTTAAAATTTTTCTTGGTTTAATTCCGACTTTAAAATCACGGTCACTTGAAATCAAATCTAACATTTTTCTTCATTCTTTAATTTATTTTCTTAATTTTTGCAATAAGAGTAAAAATTTGAATGTGAAAATCCCTTTACTGGAAACTCTCTAAATTTTCTTTTTTACTTTTTTTGAACAAATGAATTTAATGCTTAGTTAAATTATAAATATATATATATATATATATATATTTAGCTTCTTTAACATGTTTTCAATGATTTACTATCTTGTAAATAACCTTAGATTTTTCCTTTTTGGTGACTGATTTACTTTAATACTATTTAATACTTCGAGTAATCTAGAAATTCTCCTTTAACTATATCATAAATTTTAAAAGTCATTTAATGGCAAAAATTATAAAGGAAGATTAAAAATATTGAAATTTGCAAATACCTTTAATCCATAAAATTTGTTATCCATTTCCCATTGCAATTACTTAACTATTTTCTTTTTTATTGTATAGCTAATTAATTTTTTACTCTTTTCCAATTGATGCTAATTTATAGTAATTCTAAAAAGTTTTCATTATGAACATTCTATTAGTCTTTATTAATTAATAAATTTCAATTTTACTTATATATATTAAGACATAAATTAGAAATAATAAATACATTTGTACAATAATAGTGTAATGAAAGCAATGCAATAGGTGAATCATGTTTATTGTCAATAATCCTAGTTTAATGATCTTCAATTTTACAACAGAATACCTTTAGTATTAATGGTAACATTTTATATAAATAACGATTCTTTTCATAGTTTTCAAATAATCGTTTAAACCTTACCATGTATTACAGACATTTGTAATGTTCCATAAATATATGCTTAATTTATATATATATATATATATATATATCACAATCTATTAAATCTATTTTATTATTAAAAAATGTAATGATCAACCTTTCTTCAATTATTGTCAATCTGAAATTAGCTTTTGATTTTTTTAATAAACTGCTTCCTCTTAAATTAACTTCCCATAATTCATTTCCAAAACATTTTTAAAAAATATTCTCAATTCCTTCTTAAAAATTATTTTTACTTTTAAATATAAAGAGGTCCTTATATAAAGGAATATGTAATTAAGATTAATCTTATTAGAATATTCTGATTTATTCACTGATTAAAATATTTTATCAATTTACATGGAATGGAAGAATATTAAAAGCATTACTATATAACAATGGTAGAAAAAGGTAATGCTCATTCAAATATGAAGAAGATAGTTTTTCAGATACAGAAACGTAAAATAAATACTGAAATACATAGTCAATTCGAAAACTTTTATGATGAATATTGCGATATAGCTTGTTTGTTTTTTCTAATGGCGGGCACCCTTGAGCAAGTAAATACATTAGCCCGTTAGCCGCAACAAGGCCGGAAACTGCTACTCATTTTATCGTTTCCCGGTGGGCACTTTGAACCAAGTCACGGAGGTACGAATAGCATTGCCCACGCCACACCACCACAAACCTGCTTATAGGGCTGGCCACATTCATCCATCATCTGAGGAAAGGACAAGAAACACAGAGAGAGAGAGAGAGAGAAAGTACATCCACACCCGAGCCGGGATTCGAACACAGGTCTTCCCCATCCGTAGTCAGTTACGCTAACCACTAGACAGGTTGGCCGACACGATATAGTTTGTGTCATGATTTTTTTTTTATACTGTGTTGTAAGATGATTGATAACGGATTTCAATCGCTTTGAGCAGTTTTGGAAATAATATTTATAAAAGTAAAAGGCTGAGAAAAAAAACAGAACTTTATTTATGATGATCTGACGATTCTTCCCTAGGTGGAAGTGCATTTGTAAAATACTAAACTTAGCAGGGAAAACATCTTTATTGGTTGTTTCCAAACTATATTTAATTTTGAAGAAAAACTTTTGACTATTTGCTTACAGTCTTCGGATTTTACAGTTTGAGAGCGTCATCTTTTTTAACAATAAAATGAAATAAAGTTAACTTTATTGAAGAAAACTTAGAAAAGAATATAAAAAAATTAGAGTTATTTAAAAAATGTACATTCGGAAATTTGAAAAATTAGAAATCTATATTTGCATATTTTGTGAACCTATTTAGTTGAAGCATTCTTGAAGATGGTTTTCTAATTTCTGAAACGATGACAGAAAAAGTGGCTGGAAAATTAGAGTTATTAGAGCAGAGAATCATGTTATGAATTTCCATAGGCTTCTTCTACGGCTAATTTTAGAAACTGGAGGCAGAACCACCCTATCAAAACTTAAAGGTTCTATTTATTTTGCAAATCATTTATAATATATATGATTTGTAAAATTATTCAATAGCAATAATTAAAACAATTATTAATTTGTATTTCTAAATTTTTAAAAAAAAAACATATAATATTATGGCTGTCTTTTATCACAACTTTTTTGACGATCTGGTAACCGAATGGTTAGTGCTCGAGCCTTCGGTTCATCAATTCGTGGATTCTAATCCCAGCTCGGGTTTGAATGTTCGTAGTTTTTCGGAATTCACTTTGAAATGTAAGTCTCGATCTGATTGGCACTTGTATGTAAAAATGACGATTGCTATTCAAACGAAAACCACATATCACTCCGGGGGTATATCCGAATGCAATTTAGAGTTTAACTTAATGTTTCAATAAAATTAGAAACATTAAGTTAAGATAATATTTACAAAATGATCACTGGATTGCTTTAATTTGTCTAGAATTCCATTAAAGGATAAACATAAATGTAAAATATGTGCTATGTAATAAAGATAATTATAAAAACAATGAGGATAGTTTACAAAAATATGTATTTTGAAAAAAAAAATACGTTTATTTATTATATGAAATAAAATGATTATTTTATATAATTTTTATCATTTTTAAATATACATTCTGGAATTACTCAAGGGAATTTCAACTGATTTCAAGAGACGAAGCCTTTTGCCACTAATAACAACATCGTTTTTCATTTATGTAAGATAATTTATACACATACACACATGTATATATATATATATATATATATATAAATTATAACTATTTGGTGCATCACTAACACTACAAAACCTTAGTTTTCCTCTATTTATAAATATTCGTATATAGCTTCTAAAAATGTCTCAATTTTCTTCCAAGTCTATAGGTTAATAGGCTTTAAGATGCCGTTATTAACAAGATAATAGTAATACAATTCT
The DNA here is from genome assembly GCA_026290005.1 of Latrodectus geometricus. Lineage (NCBI taxonomy): Eukaryota > Metazoa > Arthropoda > Arachnida > Araneae > Theridiidae > Latrodectus > Latrodectus geometricus. Next base: position 149,584 of record JAPDSC010116013.1, on the reverse strand, counting down.
CTCCTTATATTTTCTTTTTAAATAACAATTTCATATAATTTTATTCGTTAATTATTTTGATTATTGTATAAAAATTGGGGAGACGAAAAATGTAAAATGAATTTTGCGATAAAAAAAAAATGGTGGAATTTATTTTAGCATTTGGTTTTGAATATAATGCAACCAATTTTGGCAACACCCGCTCACAAATCATAAATTAATAATCAATCTTGAGTTACTCATTGCTGGAGTTACCATGAAATATAAATATTTCTGCGCCACTAATAAATAAAAACATAAGTATCCAACTATAAAAACATGTAGTGAGTGTTTCCTGCAACAAAACGTCATTAAACAAATAAATAAATATGGGACTGCAGGAGACGAACAGCTGATCATACAATGACACATACTTTATAGAAGAACAGACTCACAATTATGCAATTTTCAGTGATTCAGCAAGTATGACTCACAGAAAGATTAATAGCTGAGTTTATTATTCAGTTAAATAACTAAGAATTCTTATTTATAAGGAAATAAAAAGTGCTTGTAAAAATTTTTATTCTTTGGAAATAATTAACATATAAAAAGAAGCCTACATTTTCAAAAAATACATTACAAGTTGATTACCTAAAAAGTATAAATTTATTTTAAAAATATTAGCTCAAAATATAATTTAAAGTCTCTTCTTACACTTGTTCCCGAAAATCATTAATGAAATATAAATAGGTAGAAAATTGTCTTGATAAATAGATATTAATTTGATTCCTATTGCTATTACTAAAAGAGATACATTACAAAGAAAAACAAAAAGCAAATAATTATTTATTATGTATACAGGCAATATAATGGATTGAAGATACGATTAAATTTGCTAAGAGCAACTGAGATCCTTTAAAACATTTAGAATGACCTTTCTGGTATCATCGATTCTACATTAGTCTAACAGCATGCTATCTTAACCAATATTATCAACAAGGTCGTGTAATGATAAACTACAATTCCTAAAAAGTCTCGTTTTTCTTCTTTTCAAAATCTGATTTGTGTCTGATGGAAGTAAACCGTTTCATATAAACAATAATAATTTTGAAGAAACAGCTATGATAATAATGAGTGTTATGTATGTTACAAATTTTATTTACTTAAGAAATCAATCTATTACTTAATAAATTAGTAACAAAACTCATGCAATATTACTATTAATAATATTAATTTGTAAAATTAATAATATTTTCTTCAAATTTATCACTTTTAATATGGAGATGAATAACCACCACTTAATAAGTTGACGCTGTCCACTTTTAGTGTACAAATCATGGCTTTGGGTACTGAATCCCGACTAATCAAGGAATAGATCACGTTGTATGTTCCTCATTTCCTTATGATCGCTATACTGATGAAGAGTAATATGTTAAATATTCTTTATCATCATTCAGACTCCGTTAAATATCTTTCTATTGATGTGAGAAAAAAATGTAATTCAGATGTGTGACATAATGTTGATAAGGCTTAATCTGTTAATGAATGAATACAGTCTGAAGTTCTTCCATGCCTTTATGCATAGGTATACAAATTCATTTATCAAGATGCATACCTGTGATAATTCTGATTTTGCACTATACGACACATGCCTACTATAGAATATTTTAAAATCTTTCTCCCTAGGTATTTTTTTTTTGTATCGCAGAAACCTTACAATTAATCTATAACACACACACACACACACACACACACACACACATATATATATATATATATATATATATATAAAACATTCCTACTGGCAAAGTTGGCTCTTAGAGTTCTTTTTTTTTTTTTCAGTTTTATTCTGCAACAGTACAAATTTTTTTTATTGTATACGTTTATATATACCTATACCATGAATGATATTTCCTTTAATTAATTATAAAAATGTTTTCTATAAAAATTTTTCATTGCTTACTTATTTTTAAAATATATCTAAAATTTAGTGAAGATTTTCCTAAATAAAAAAAAGTTTTACAACTCTCTATTCCGCCATTTAATATAATACAGGATTAAGATAATATTAAGCAAAAGGCACAATGTTATAGTATATCCACTACATTATATTGTCCATCTTGTGTAGTAACTCATTTTACCAGGTTAATCTATGTATGATCCAATTTTGCCTTTGTTTGGCGAGTTTATTAACTGCAGGTAAAGATAAAAAAAAAAGTCACTTTCTGTGAGAAACTAATAAACAGGAGCAAAAAGCAACCGTTCTTCCAAGAACGTTGTGAAGGTCAGTGTTAAGGATTGACGTCACTCAAGTCAACCAAAGAGAACTTATATATATACAAGTCATGCTTGAGAATATATTACAAGAAAAAAGAAGAGTGTTTAATAATTCATCCTTAACCTTGGTTTTTTTTTTATCTTGTTTAATGAAGTTACCTTTTCAAAAGGTAAAAGACAACTTTCAGTGATGCAAAGCTAGACTTAACCTCAAGAACGCCGTTTGGTTGAAGCATTAAAAAAGAAAGATTAAATATGAAATTTATTTCCCTTGTTCGTATAAATATATAAAAAAGTTGACTTAAGCATAAATATTTTTTTGACTGTACGAATTAAATTTAAAAAATGTCAGTGGATTAGGTATATTATATAAAATTTAATTCCAAAAGATTGGTAACAATGTGAAGAGATTGGTAACAATGTACATAAAATATTGGTATCACAGCTAAATTTTTATTTGGTCTTTTGTTTCAATGATCATTTAAAGAATCCTTTTTAGTTGAAATAATTAGTTTAAGAAATTACAATTAATTTTTCATTAAATAATTGAGTTGTAAAATATAAAGCAATTGTTTTATATTCATATGTATTTTACTCTAAAGTAAACTGTCGTTAATTTTTTTCAAAAATTAATTTTGCCGATTTTTTTTAAAGAAATAAAACCTAGTTCAAACTTTTTGCTTCAATATCTATTACATATAATCGTATTTAACCAGTTATTTCTATATACGTAACCATAATGCCCATTTTTAAAATGTTCAAAATTCCAAGCAATAATCTCCTCTCAACACAGTTGCGTTTCAAATAACATTATTAAAATCTACAGAATATTATATAATACTGAAATATAAAGTATACTTAAAAGCATCGAAACATTGCTCTGATAATAGCTGATATTAAAAGCATATTGAAAATTGAACAAAACAAAAGTTTATTTTAATTAATTGAGTTTTACTTAAATTATTAACCGAAAATCAACCTGATCTTTTACATAATCAAAATTATAAAGGCTACTATTTTTGAATAATTTCAAAAATATAATCTCGAATTAATCTATTGTTTTGATTTTACATTGTTAAATAATGTCCAGTGATTATATTTTATACGTCTTTATTTTTGTTATATTGTTCAGTTACCAAGGCAACCCAAAAACTTATCCTGAAAATGAAGAAATCGTAATCTGTTAAGGTAGAACTTATTTAACATGTTTGTAATATTCCTCGAATCACGCAATTACTACTGATAGTCCTAATCGCGAGTGCAATGATAACAATATTGAATATGACTAAAAAACCTGAAATGGTTATTTTCAAAAGAAATTAACAGTTACTATCAAAGTTAAGATAAATTTTGAACCAGGATTTACGATAAAATTAATGGCATAAAAAATTAAAATAATAATTTTTGTTACAATTTGAAATAAATTTAATTAATATCGTATAACAGAAAATAAATTTTAATTTTTTCATTAAAAAGAAGTGTAAATGTTCTATATTTATAAAAGTTTAAATTATTTTAATGAGAAAACCAAAATAAAAAATTTGAGTGAATTATTTTTGTTGCTACTTTCCACTCACTTTTGCCACAATATATTAATTCGACCGGAAAAGAAATTATAAAACCAGAATCAACATGAAAGAAATTTTATGAAACAAGTGAATTAAAAACATTTAATTATCTTCCTAGCTTTTATGTAAATTCTTATAATGAATGATATTGTTGAAATTTAATTGTTTTAAAAAAAGCTGCATTTAATTGTAATTCTGAAAATTGCAATCTGATGACTAAATATTTTCCATTTTGAATATCAAGTGAAAGGAAATTAGCATCATTTGATTTGTATAAATTGTAAAAAAAATTATTATTGCTATGTAGCCAGAAATTTTTGTGTTAAAAATGCTTTAATAGAATAAGCCTTTATCAATTATATCTATCTCATCCATTTAAAATGGGTTGTGTTGTACAATTTATTCAATTAGTTTTTTATAAATTACTATTTTAGCTTTGATAAACTTTCAAAAAAACTAATTCATTATATTATTTAAATAAAAATTAATTATTAATAATAAAAAATTTACATTATCAAATGTATTTTATTTTCTAAAGAAGACTTATATTTCCTCTTAATTTTCTTTATGGAACTAGAATATTCTCATTTTAGAATGGTCGATAGCTATTCACATAAAAATCATCATACTGAACAATGTATTCAATAGATATAATAATCTTTTTTAATTTATTAATTCTATTTATATGAAATAATCTAATTTAGAAAAGAATTTAATCCTATCTAATTCTTTAAAGAAAAAACAGCCGTTAAATTGACAAAATTATTCAGTTTGTAAAGAATAAAATTGTTCAGAGAATTCATATTTTCTTTGCTCGCTGTTTATGTGCCTTCGTACTGTATGTAATAAAATTGATTACATTTTTTTCATAAACTATTGTAAATATAGAAATAAATCATTTTTATATAGTTAAAATCATAAATTTATAGGTGTGAAAAATTACTCATCAAAAATTTATGAAATATACGAAATGATGCGAAATGAAATACGAAAAAAATTCATACAATTTTTTCATGTAATAAATCACTAAGAATGTTGTTCAAATAACTATTTTTCTCAAAATTATTAAGTTGAAATATTTTTAAAATTGTTCTTTTGTTATTTCATGTGAACAAAAGCTTATATACAAAACATTCTTTTGGAATTTTATACCGATTTCTTGAAAGTAACTTCCTTTATTAAATAATTTGAATCACTTTTAAAATTTCAATGCTTAAATAATTTAATAATTTTTGCAGAGACTGGTATTTTATTACAAAACTTTGAATATAGTTATTTTTCTTTTACTATTCTATAAGTTGCTACTGCATCCAATACAAGAAAGTGATCAATATTTCTATTTCATACGCAGTATGGTTCTTTTTATAGAATAGGTTTCATAAAGAAAACACAGGTGTGAAATATTTTATTATCTCTTTAATGAGGTACTGTGGATTAAAATAGAACAGACTTTCAACTTAAGCATTTTACGGTTGACATACCTTGCACATTTTCGAGGTTGCACGTGTATATGTAGTATCTTTCAAAAGACTTCAGCTGCTATAATTTTCTAGCAATTTTTAAATGATTCAAGCAAACGTATACTAAAATGTGTTTTGTTGTGAGTTATTACAGATATAATTACTTCCCCATACACAGCTGCACAATAATGAAAAGCTTGTTTTCAGTCAAAACTGAATACTTACGAATATAATATTACGTTTTATTATGAAGAATTTAGCAGAAATAATAAATTTACGAGTTTTATAAAAGTACTTTCAATTTGATATTTAAAGGTAAATAATATAATAAAATTGGGAGAGGAAAAACACAAAATCGTTCGTAAAAAACATCGTTCCAAGATTTAACTGCGATAAAGAAGGAAATGAGGTTTGATTGTAAATCAACAGGAAGCTAATTTTGAATCTAAAAAAGAGATTCGCTTTACTGTAAGACAAACAGTTGACAGGGCAACAAATTGTGGTGAAAAGACTGTTCATAAACTTATCAATAACGTTCATATCAATAATTTAATTTCACATGAAATCTATATTTATCAATTTAAATTAAATTATTAAAATCATTTTTAAAATATGAACACATGATTAAATTTTACTTTTATAATGAATGATAAAAAATAAATTATAAAAAAGTATTTAAGATTTTATTAGTATTCTATCGATTTATGCATATACTACATATTGTATTAAATTATTCAAGTTTTTAGGAATATTTACCGTAAAAAATTATACAGAATCTAATGTTTTTGAAAGTTCAAAATCATTTTTGTTTATTTCTCGAGTAAAAATACCATAACTAAATTCAATTAAAATAAAAAATAATGAGGATGTAATGCATTATTTTTAAAAATCTGCTTTTAATCTAATTTCAATTTTAAAAATAAAAAAGTATTTAAAGCAAACACAATTATTGCTTATTATCAAATAACCATTGTTTTTTTTTTTTTTATTTTTTTTTTTAAGCTTCTAGAAGCTCGGCACTACTAATCTCTCTAATGATGTAATCTTTGCTGAACATAATAACAATTGAATTTTGTCTCTAGGGCAACAGTTGTGTTTATAAAAATAAAAGAGTAAACAAATCTTAGAAAAAAAGAGGCAAACAAATATTGCTTTTACAGCTAGAAGAATATATTAAAGTACATTTATGTGTATATTGAGACATCATTTATGTCACATTTATAAAAAAAAATGTTACAATTATTTGTTGTTCAGATAAGATAAAGTATTTTGTCGTATCGAAAGATATTCAATCGTACAGCAAGCGATCCATATCCATTCCATTATTAAAGACTATCATTCATTCATTTGTGCTCTTTTAATTTGCATATTTAATTATCTTTTTATGAGAATTGCTTACAATTGGTTGAAAACAATTACAAAATTAAATGGCTAAAATAGCTTTCAGAAGAGTTTGTGCTCATAATTTTATTGAAAAAAAAGTTAAATAAAGGTTAAAGAAATAAAATAATAGGCGAAAATAATTTTTACATAATGCATATACATTTAATACAAATAAATATATTTATGATTGAAATTATATCTCGAACAGTTTATAATAATAAATATTGTATTTGAAACCAAATAGAATATTTTAATTTAAAAAAAATCTATAATCAACAAACACAATTATTAATAAGCAACTCTTTTTCTGGAAATTTTAACAACAAAATAATGACTCTTTTTCTTTGGTAAAATTTGAGCATTAGTTAATTAATTTATATCATTACGACTGACTTTATCAATAATAATGTCCATTTAATATATAGGTATACGAATACTTACTGTATGAATTTTTTGACACATGAATTTATTGAGTGAACAGCCTTAACAATCAAGAGCATATTAAAATAACTATGAACCCCATACTGCGATTAATTGCATAAATACAGTTTGTCATGCTTCCATAGATACAGAACTGTTTCGTAAAGGAACAAAACACGAAAAATTCCCAGTTATTCACGCTGACAGACATATAGGCGGAAACAAATCGTCCCTTTCGAATATTTCAGTAATGGCTGGAATCAAACATGGTTCCTTTACTTCGAAGGGTGTGGTATTATATCACTAGATCACCATTAAATCCTATGAACTAGAAACTTGCCATTCAATCTTCCTTTATTTAAAGATCAGTTGTTCTATAATTTGAGAAGTTCAACTTCCAAAATATTTTTTGTTTGAATACGCAGAACATGAAAATATCAATGCCTCAAAACAGTACTTATTATTATAAATAATTTTTTTATCTAAAATTATTTTAGTGCTACTATAATTAGTACTGCAGTCAAGAGTTACCAATAACTAGTAATGTATAACCAATAATGTAAAAAATGTAAGAGAAACATATGGTTATATTCCAAATAAACCACAGTGATGATTAAAATAATTATAATACACGAATAGTTTTTTATTAGATTATACAATTTTTATTAAAAAATGAAATAGTACTTTTTAGGAAACAACGGGTGCAACTGAAAAATTTCAATTTATACTAAGGATTTATCCCAGAATTTTAAAATATTTTGCTTATGGAAAACTTTCACTTAAAATATCTAAATGTAAAAATAAGTAATAAATGCAGATTTATGAAAAATACTAAATGAAAAGTAATAAATGCAGCTTTATGAAAAAAAATAAATCGAAGACACCTGTTTGCGCTCAGTAAATAATTACTTATAGTTTGTTTTACAATTCCTAGAACAAACTATAATTAAAAAATTATAGTTTGTTCTAGGAAATGTCGCGATTTTTAACTTTATCAGTCTCTTTTTTTTTTTCAATAATTTTTTTTTCCTGACACTTTAAATGCCTTAATATTTATTTAGTTTATGTTTGAATGATCCGATAATATTTTTGTGCTCACTCAAAATTTTATGATAGTATAAATTGCTTTTTTTTAATGCATATGTTTAGAATAATAAAGTTAAACTTAGATATAATTAAAATAATAAAAAAATAATGAAATAATAAAAAAATAAGCATAATTAAAATAGAAAGGTGTTATAATAATATATAAAAAAGAAAGATGTTTAAGTTAAAAAAGCACTTAACTAAAAGTTTGAAATAAATCAGTTTAAGTATATGAAAAGGTAGCTAGAAAAATATATAATAACGAACTAGAAAAACAGATAAAATAAATTTGGAAATTAAGCGAATTAAATGCGAATATATTTCATGTACACAGAATTTCTAAATCATAATCACTTAGTATTAATTATAACACTTTATTCAAGCAAACTGGTGGTAGCATATTTCTCAGCTAAGAATAAAAATTCTCTCTTTGACGAATATATATTATTTTTAAGAAATAGTATAATGCAAATTAATGTGAAGATAGATATTTCCTAGCAGTTTCGAATTATAATGTGTAAATAACATTAAACAAATTCCTATATATTATACAATCCTAAATAATAATAAAAAATGCGCTCATCTATTAACTCTTTGAAATAAATTCAAAAATCATAAAACGTTCTCTCAGTAGTATTTAAATCGCCAAAATAAACCCTAAGCCAAACTTTAAAAAAAGCTTCTAAAACTTTCCGGTTTTCGCCAACTTATTCATTTCTCCCGTGAGTCAGTTTCTCGCAGAATCTTCCGGAAGAGACATCTACCTTGTCAGACGCGTCTTGACGTAAGCACTTTCCGGGGGTGATTTATAGGAAAAAAAGGGTAAAAGCAACAGATGCCTTTGACATCTGTATGCGTCCAATTTGCTAAACGTCTCATAGTTCTTAAACGTGTCCTTGAAAAAAGCTAGAGTTTTTTAAAAGCTAGAGTTGAGAAATTCGAACAACTAACTATATAAAGAGCGAACAACGTATTTGACGCATTATTTATTGTTGCTCATATCTTTTCCATTGAGAATATAACAATATGAATTTGCTGCTAAAAAGTATAAAAACGTATCCAATTATGATAATGCAATTTTTTTAATGAAAGCAAACATGATAGTGAAAATTTATTTGTTTAATATATGTATTTATTTCCCTACTATCAATTTTATATACATATGAAAATTTTGCAAAATAATTTTTAAATAAACTTTAATAGTAAATAATTGATGAATTTCTTACAGAATTAAATTAATATTAAATAATATTTATCATTATTTCGAGTACTTTAATCCGAGGCTTATTGAAAATCAATTCTAACTGTGCTCTAAATTTAACTTCGTAAATCTTAGAGCATAATCCCTAATGAATGTGTGTTAAAAATATGTTTGAGAAGTCATTACACACACACACACACATACATACATATATCTATATCTATCTATCTATCTATCTATCTATCTATCTATCTATCTATCTATCTATATATATATATATATATATATATATATATATATATATATATATATGTGGGGGGAGAGAGAGAAAGAGAGATTATAGGGCAAAGGAAATATAAAGCCTCTTTGATATATTAAGCCTCATTTTTAAGATATCACAATTCATTTTGTAAGTCTGTTAACCCCACTTAAAGTTGATTACTTTCTATCATAGCAGTAAATATGGAAAGTTGCCAATTCGTGGAAACGCAAAATTTTTCTTTTATTCTGATGTCTAGTTTTATGACATTGTAACATCAAATATTAGAAAAAATCGATCGCACCCTTAATAGAGTTGAATTTCATATAAGTAACATAATTTCATGCCCATGTAGAAACTAATAGATCTTTATTCTCCGAAATTATATTGCAAGATCTTTTATTTTCAGAAGTAATCACTTTATCTTATATAACGTAGCTCAAAACAACTGCGACTTTAGGTGAATCAAATAACATCGGTTAATTTTATTCTAACTGGAGTAATCTTTAACTACATTCATTTGATTACGAAAACAATCAATAGTTTTAATAACGTTATTTCCATGTAATTAATATTTAATGTAATCATTTATTCAATTTTTCAACTATTTTTTTTTTCATGGTATTGTGCAATTTTAATTGATGCACCATTCAATCTATATCATTGTCTAACAGAAGTCTAATGGCTCTGTAGCTTCACGCCGCTTCCTTTTGAGATAGCAAAGTGAAGCATCATTTACCGCGGGAAGGGATTTGAAGGGTGACCACATTCTCCCTTATTGGGCCATGTTAATTTTAAGGCATCCAAAGTCCTTCCACAGGTGTGACGTGAATATGGTGAGGAGGGTTCAATTAAATAATACACTTTAGAATCACGACGCTTGTCAACTATCCCTAAAACTAGTACAGTTCAGATGTGATCTCGTCACCTGACTGCCGTTTAAAATTACTAAACACTTGGTGATGGGAAGTATATTCAACATTCATTCATATTCAACCAACATTCACACATTAACGTTGAGCTTCATTATGATAATAACACGCTATATAAAATAAATTATGAAGAATTTACATTTACAAAATTATACATATCTTTTTAGCAGGAAAGGAAAAAAATATTTAAAAATAAGAGTTCACTCTAGAAATAAGACAGAGCTTAAAGGTGTGGAAGGTTGGAACTTCAATAAGAGATGGATATTGCGTTTGTTTTCAGTAAGCATTGTTAAATTATCCGGGTTTGGAATCTTTCAAGTTTCCTCCCTTTAGACTTTGTGAATGTGAGCCATTATCTGAAAAATTCTTACAGGGCTATCATTAAATTATTTTACAGTTTTATCTTGATTGACAATGGTGGAGGGGATCTTGCTTTTTGGAGTGGAAAGTCTCAAGTTTGAACCCTTTCACTGTTGGATAAGAAAATAATAGTATTTCCGTTATATAGAAGTTTTTCGAGTTTCCCCTTTAAAGAAAAGTGAGTGTGGAACATCATCTATGCAAATTTCTCTAGAATGACAGAGATAAATTGAATATTCAAATAGGATTAAAACCAATTATCAGTTGTCAAGTATTCGATGGCCATTTTTCGTATGAACATAGAAAATTGCAAAATTAAATATATATCACTACATTAAATAAATTGAAATATTTTTCCTAACTAGATCCTTGTTTAATTTATTTCATGCTGAAATATTTAAAAATATCAAAAATATAGTTCGGAGATATAAATTGTTTTCATGGAAATATTTTATATTACTTGATGGGTAATATTAAAGAGGATTGTTCTATATATATCTTCAACATTTTTTATTACTTCAAAATTGAGTTAATCTTGTTTCTTGGAAATAGAGGTATAATTACAAATGCAATAAAATCCATTTCTTAAGAATCATAATTGTGTTTCCTATAATGTATTTAATGTGAGCGAGAACCACATGCTAAACACTATTGGCTATTATTTGCATACTCTCAACCGTATTCGAAGTCAATGGCCTCGTCATTAGACTCGTCGTCGTGGTTTTATAATGAGGTTGACGCCCAAGTTGTTACTTTTCTTTGAAACTTTTTTCAACAATAAAATTTCACTAAGCCATGATTAGTTAATGCACATAAATCTTATAGCTATCTCCATTTTTGGTTCACTCAGGCTGGAGTCAGTTATGCTCAGATTACTAGTCAGACGAAAACCGGATAATGACTGAGGATTAGAAGATTTCTAGTACTAGAGATGTAAGAAAATTAAGCCATTAGAATATAACCTTGTCTACAAAATGTAGGGCTTATATATTTAAATTTGTGTCAAATTATTTTTTTTATCTGAACCCAAATCTAAATAAAATGTTTGTGAACTACTTCATCAAATATCAATTAAATGCTCTAAGAATACGTTACAATTCCCATGAACTAATTTCAGGAAACTTGAGTTTTTATTGGTAAACTGCCAAACCAGCAAATAAAGAGGACATGAAAACTTTAATAAAAAATTTGCCATTGCCTAAACAAAACTAGCAGTTCTTTCTTAAATTTATGTGTGATTAAAATCAGGCATTTCATTAACAAAAACTATAAATCCTCTATTTTTTAAAAAAAAAAATTTTTGCAATACAATCTTTTGATTTGCTCTAGTATAACTGAATATTGGCATTGAAAAAAAAAGTTTTTTGATAGAAAAAATATTTGCAATATTTAAAAAAATAAGGTATTCAGAAGTATAACGTATTTAACTGAATACTAATCGAACTGGATGTTTTACTAAAGATATTCGGGCACTCTCTCAACTGAAAATTTTTAAACATATTTTTGAAAGGTCAAAAGGTATTAAAATCTTCTCTTATTTTAACATTTATTTATTCAAAATAAATTTTTGGCAGTATAAACAAAAAACTTTTTATTAAAAAAACTGCAAATTTATTTAAAAGTAATTTTATCAATGAACATTATATAATTTAAATTAAATTCATAATATCTATATAGTATAATCTGCTTTAGGTAGAACTAATGTGATTTAATAATGTAAAGCAAATATTGAATTTAGTTTTCATTGGACTGAATTCAATAGTTAAAAGTATATTTAATTAATTAAAACTTTAATTATAACTGAGATCAAATAAGTAATTTGAAAAAAATGACTGTAATTTTGTAGTTTAAGTTTTTCAAATAATTTATTTTAATCGATGTATTATGAAATAAATGTGATATATCATATTCAGATTTCTTTACTTTCTTTTTGATTTTCTAACATGTATACAAGCTAAAAAAAAAAAAATAAATAAATAAAAATAAAAAATCAGGTTTTAGAAAATTTTTAATTTTGGTGCAAAATGTATCAAATTTTTAACTGAGATTTTTTTCCAACTAATTACAAAAAAGGAAAATTTTAATACTAGTGATATATTGAATTAAGCAATACAGTAATAGCAATTAATATATCAGAGTCAGATTTAACATTTTTCTATCATGTATGATTCAAGAAAGGGAATCCGTCATATATCATCATTCTCTGACGTCACAACCGCTGAATTGTATTGTGTGTGCGTATTTACTTTATTTAACAAATTACTGCAACCTTTGTATTAAGATTTCATTATAATTGAAGCAAACTTAATATTTAATTAAACATCAATAATTTAGAAGCAAAAATTGATAAAGTATTCTGATTAACATTCGTTTAAGTCCAAAATCTGCCCCAAAGTAATAAAGTTCAGGAATTATTTTTTCATAAAAAATCGCCTAAAGTGTTAAAGTTTAAAATATGAGTTAATATTAAAGAAGTTTAGAGCGATATAATTATTTATTAAATAGTGTTTCTTTCTATTTCTGGAACGGAGTTTGAAAGTACTTATTTAAGAAAGAAAACTTTATTTATTAATAAAATTATGTGGTAGAGACAATGATATTACTATATCAATCGTATTTGACGAGGTTTCTATATAAAAAGATCCCTACTCTTTAATAAAATCATTGTAAAGGGTATAAAGATCCCAGATTCATTTTTAAAAAGTCCATTTATTTAAAAAAAATTAAATATTGAGAGGAAAATTTTTTTAACATTTAAATTTGAATTATTCGGCTGGGTTTGAGCCTGAAATCCAGCCGTTAGTCGATTTACATCAACCAAACAATTGTAAATATATAACATTATTTTTTCACGCGTGGAATTCACAAGGATTGTCGAATTATTAAAAATATGTAGAAAGAACGACAAATGAGAAAAATATTGTATAAGATAAATTTTAAATACATTATTATATGAATACTATAAATACATAAAAATACTGGCGTTGTTTAAGACAAATTTTTGCAAAAAGAAATTGGCAGTGTCAGATCAGTTTTAAATAGAATCTGTTTTATTGACTATGACTATTCAACAACTAAAATTCTTTTCATAATAGAAAAATATTTTTATTTACTTCGATTTAAAATCTAATAAAGCATATATTTTTAAAATTAAAAGACTTCGCAATATGTTATCTCAATTGTCATGGTTATAGAAAAATGGTGAGAATACATGTGCTGTATTTTCTGGTTAAAATTTCCTCGAATCAGTTTAGATACGTGGTTGATATGGACTCTGAAATTAAAATTTTTCTTTCAAATTTTAAAGTAATAACAAAAAAGTTTTTGCTTCCGAAATTTTCGTTTCAGCAGACTATATTTTTCATAAATTTTAAATATATAAGAATTACTTTAATTTAAAAGACATTTTATCCAAAAAAATTTAAGTTTTCAAACTAATAAAATAATTTACATAAAGTAAAAATATATTACTAGACATTTTTAATAAGCAAATTAATTAAAATATTTTATTAATACCTCGATTCTCTCAATTTTGATTTGATTTATAAGTTAATTGCTCGGAAGCTTTTTTGTACATGAGTACTTATATATAAATACATATTAATTATTCGTTAGAGAAAAAATCTGGAATACTGAAATTTTTTTAGAAATTTACAAAGCAAAATAAATATATAAACACGAATTTTTTCATTAACTTCATTTAAAGTGGCTTAAATTAAGAACAGAATATACTATATGCATTTTTCTGTATCCAAAATTGCAAATTTTTGTTAGGAAAATATAGCAATTGTATTTTAATCAAAGTTAAAATAAATTTCGAACATGAGGCTTAAAAAAAACTGTGCGACCTGAGGAATTTTAACGTGAAAATACAGCACATGTATTCTCGCTACTTAAGCTATAAGCATGCCAATTGAAATCACATGTTGCGAAGTCTTTTAAGTACCAAAGAACCCTTAAAAAAGTAATCTGTTACAATCTGATAAACAGATAACTCTGACAGATGTAATTTTTCACCTCTACAAAATCTCAAAAGATGATGCAAACGGGAAAAACTGTGTTGACGTGGTAGAAACAGCTGATACTTAAATAAAAAAATATTAATAACTATGGTTTATTATTTTTCTTAACTGCGGGTGTTTATTTAAAAATAAAATAAAATTTCTAGCTGTTTTGTTGAACAAAAATGATAGATGTATGAATAGCAATAACGAAAATATAAAATTATGATTACAGATATTTTAATAATTAACTGCCTCATTCAACTTATTGAGTAATTCGTGTATTTCATTTAATATACAGCGCACCATGTGTAAGAATAACGAACTTGTGAATTCAGGTATATGATTTCAATATCGATTCAATTTTAATCGTTACAATAGGGATGACTTTTTCACTTGAATCGCGTATTTAGCTCTCTTTCATATATTTTTCGTTTAAATTATTTATATTTATTTTTTATACCTAATTTTTTTTGCTTTAATATCAAATTCTATAAATTAAAATATTTAAATTCCAATAATAAATGTTTTATAATCATTTAGAAATTATAATTTTTTTAATTTAAAACGTAAATTTTGTATTAGTTTTCCGTTCTTTATGAATAATGTTCCTCTAAATAAATTTTCCTGACAAAAATAACGAGAAGGTTAAATAATGTTAATAATGTTTCTCAATTTCCAAGATCTTAACTATTTTTATTAAGTTCTTGTCCAATTAAAACTATTAACATATTAATGCATTTTTATGAAAAGGCACTAAACAAGTATGAAAAAAAAGTATTCAATACAAAATACTCGATAGTACTGCTATAATGATATTTTGAAATACAAAGTCGGTAATATTAAAAATAAATCACTTATCCCAGATATAAATACATTTATTGAAATCATAAGGCATTTAAATATATTTTTAACATTTTTGATTGAATCTTACCTCAAAGTTGTTGCAGAACATAATAGCGTAGATGATCCATGTAATTTATTAGCAATAAATTCGACTTAAGTATAAATGTTCAGCATTGTTTGCTCACTATACATATGGTATCATTTTTGTTTTTAAATAAAAAATTTTCAAAAATATAAATTTTTTTTTTATCGCATTTTATTTTTCACCGGGCTTATTTTGTTGATATTTGTTCCGCCGACATTCCCAAATAATGACTATTTCTTGACTCTATACAGTGTTTTTCCTTTGTCACAGTGACGTTGACATTGAAAAATGCTTGATTTAGATGAATGACAACGCAGATGTTAAACGTAGATTTCATTTTTACTAAGGGTCAAAACACAAAGAAATCCTTTATTATATGCACAAAAAAGAAAAACATTTATAATTAGTCTTAATTATTTCTTAAAATATAATTTAATATTGTTAAAAGAATGTGTGTGTTTTATATAAAGCAATTTTCGTATTTTTAAATAGCTTTCAAAAATCAGCATTTTACGTGTAACTGTAATTTTTATCTCCCCATTTAAATAAATATTTATTTTAATTTAACATGACTGATTATACAAAAATCTGTATCGATGATTAGAAAACTATTGTCCCGATTAATTTAATTTATTTAGTGCATCAGAAAAATAACTCTTTATTAGTGATATTATAATTTACTTATGAATATATGCTTACTACTTTATTTCACATGATAGCTTAATGAAAAAGGTTTGCTTGATTCAAACAAATGTCATTCCTATACAACTATATAATTTTTAATGTAATTGATTACTATATGTATGAAAATAAATTTTTATTAATAAAAAATTAACAATGCAAGTATTTCTTTAATGCATTTTTTAAATGCAAACAAGCATTTAAAAATCAATATAGTTTTTATAAAAACATATTATGTAGTTATAGGACATTAAAAATTTGCAGAGAACAATATTATTTACAGTGTTTCATCTTAGTTTCTTAAGATTCTAATAATTTTTTTAAAAATATTATTTAATATCTAATTATGATAAACAAGTATTAATATAAGTTCGAAACAAAAATAAATGTATATACTCACTTCTTTTTTAAGTTCTACAGTAGAATACAGCAAAATGAAGAGGTTAAACTGCCACAGGCTTGCAGCGGTGATACGTTGTTACGTACCTGCCTCAGTCTCCAACACCAAAAGATCCCAGTACAGATCTCAGCCAACTAACTCTCTGTTCACTGATAAATGCACAATCTGATTTTCACTCTTTACAGCTTTCTTATCACCACACGACGATAACGACAAACAACGATATCACAAAAAGGACGGGCCAAGTACTTTTCTGATTGGTCAAATGCCATAGACCAAATTCGAAAGAAAAATGAAACACGTCACTTTTTAGAAACGCCAATAAATCAGCTGAGTGGTCAAGGTATCTGTCTAGTTTGACAATCCCCGTATTCCTAATATACAATATGGTATTCTCCTCCTTTCAAGCAGACTATACATGTGTTTAAACTGATTTCTTTGTGAGTATCTCCAATTATTTACAGTAACTATGAAATGCCAACAATGACTTATTGGCAACCATGTGAGTTGTAATTTGAAACACCTGTCTGAAAAGGATATTGATGATAAAAGTTGAACACAGGAGGTCTGGAATTCTTTGAAATCCAGACCTTCTTTGTTCTTCTATGTAAAATCTTTTCCTTCCTCGGATAGACATAATATGTGAGCCATTTTCTGTTTCGCCATAACGAAATCCCCTGTTAGTCTTCAGGTTCTAAAATTTCATATATATATATATATATATGTGTGTGCTCATATATATATATAAATTAAATACCGCGGAACTTAAGAAATTTGTTGTTCATTATAAACTTTAAGTGAAATGTCCAAATTATGAAATTTATTTATATCACCTTTTTTATTAAGCTCTTTAATTTATGAATGATAAAGGGGGAGATTTTAAAATTAGTGAGTCAAAAAACTTAACAACTTTCATTCATATCAGATGACGATATTATACAAGTGTCACTTTTACTTTATTTATATTAATAATGCTTAAACACAAGATTGGTTTCAATAAAGCTCTATTAGTTAAGCTATTGGTTATAAATACAATAAAAATTGAAAATTAATGCATTGTAGAAAGGAAAAATATAAAAGTGTACTAAGTTTTCATTAAATTATTTTAACTATTTAATATTTCCAATATCAGTAAAATTACATTTAGCATGATTTTATAAGGCCGGCACACATGTGATACATTACTAAGTTTCTACATATTCTAAATGAAGAAAGATTCTCAATATCTACATTTTTTTTTTCAAATTGTTCATGAAAAAGAATTATCTATTTATAATGAAAGCTTTCAATACAGATGTCTATTAAATGACTGACACGTTCTAAAATTTAATAATTTATAAAAATATGAGCAAAGTCATTTCCTAATTTAAATCCATGGGGAAAAATTTCATAAAATGCATCAAATATCATGCAAGTCTCCAAGTCCCTTGTCAAATAAGGCGTATTAAAAAAAAAGTTTTTCTCAAAAACTTTATTTTTTATTATAAAATGAACCCATGTTAGGTATACCTTTAACACTCATCAACTGATGTAAAGAATTTTTCAATTGGACAGTATTAAAAAACATTGTTTCCAGAAGGAAAATATTGACACTGGTAACCTAAAAGCCAGGATTATATTGCTTTCTCCTAATCCGGACTTGAAATCGATTGTCAATATCACATTCTTTGAGCGACGTAAGGGGTATATGAAAATCCGTCGGCACACAGGCTATAAAGTTTTTTAAATTCTTCTAATTAATATTATTAATTAAGCCTTTGTTATTATGCGAATTATTAAACATTAAAATACTCCATACATTTTATAGATACCCTATAAAATAAAAATACCTATGAAGTAAAATATATAAACAGGTTTCAAGCAGGTACAGCATCAATTACTTAGAAATAATGGAATATAAAACCAAGTACAAGCATTTACTTATACAAGTAAGCTTATTTCATCAAATAAACATTTAATGGGTAAAAAAAATAGCGCAAAATAATGTATTTCTATTTCCATTTGGTTTCTTGTCTGCTAATATTAAAACAAAAAGAACAATTCAAAAATGACTTTTACGAAATTCTTTAAGGAAAACTTAAAAGGTATATTTACAAGTATATTTTTATAAATGCTATTTCACGCGCATTATCTCGATACTATGATGCCATGAAATCATAATTTCAAATTTTAATCATCTGAAGTAACAGATAAAAAATAATATTGTATATATGTGTATGTGTGTTACTTTTATTATGTCTATATAAAACTGTTATTATATTTCTATCTGTTAAGCATTGCTGATATGACCTTGAGTAAGATGATTACTTGAATTATTTTAAGTAAAAATATTAACATATTTTTAAATAACATTTCTTTGAGATTTAAATTTTTAAACCCAAAAAAATTACTCAAGAAACTCTTCGTAAAATTGTTTCTATCTTGAATATATTTATTATATCTTTTACATTTTCTCATATGAACTCCTACAACCTTTAACATGTATAATTATTAAATTACAACAAAGTTCACACATTTGGCACTTTCAAGACTCGAGTGCCTAAAAAAGCTTTCCAATATTCAAATTCTAAAATAAAGAGAGAAGCTCTAATAAAACGAAAGCTGTCTCATCTTGACTCGATTTCAAAAGTTTTCTCACTAGTCATTAATAACATCTTCCTAAGAAAACCTTGTATTGTTTTTACGTGCTCGATTCGTTTTGTTAAATCTATTTTTAAAATTAGGATCACTGATGAGTTTCTAATTTGAGAGGAAATAAAAATGTGTTGCTTTAATTTCACAAAACGAATTATTTTTTTTAATATCTGAAGTTTTCTATATATTTGCTTATAGCCTTTATACTATTTTCTATTTTATTAGCCAATCATAATCATGAGCTGCAATAATTAACAATAAACAATTTTATTTCTTATATAGGTCAAACTGTGAGATAAATTAAATTGAATCTCCAAAATATAAATAATTAAATCTTCAAAGCTCAAAATGAATTTTTTAATAAATAAAAATACAAAATATTTAAATAGTTTGTTCAGGAGGAATGAGACAAAAATTGGTATTAATAATGTAGTAGTAAATAATGAAGAGCAATTTTACTCTTAATTATTTTAAATATTTTTAAGCTTTTTAACTGAACGGGTTTAATTTCTGTAAAAGTTATCTGAGCTGGCAATTGAATGGGTTTTTAGCTGTATTGCTCGTGGATTCAATGATAAGAATGCTCCTACCATAGATAAGAAAGCTTGTAGTGATTCAGAGAGTAGTGATTCTTTTGCTTAAAAGTATAGGTTTATGTCGAATTATATGCTATATGCAAAAGGCAATGGTAGGAAGACAATAAAACCCACCATAAACTAGTAAAACATTTATCAAAATCAATATTCTAATAAAATCAATACATGCAGTTGATCAATTACGCGCAGCAAAGTTTTCCACTGCTCCTCTTTTCTACTTAAGCAGTATTTACATGTCACATGATTGCCAGTTCCTTTGGGAATGGAACGTTTTTTCTTCAAGTATGGCAATTATTCTTTTTTATTTCAACTCACTAAGAATGTAAAGCTACAATTAAATAATAAAATAATTTTTACAATTAAATAATAAAACAATTAATAAAATAATTTTTTTTTAATTTTGACTCACTCTGCGAATGTCTTAATAGCAATGACAGCGAAACATCTGACTCGTTTTTTCTTATTAGAGGACTTTTCATCTACAGTGGGCTACAGTTATATGAAACGATGAAAAAATCCTAGGAAACGTAAGAGCTCGCTAAAGAAAGCAGAATTCTCCATATTTCAACAGCGACCAGTATCGAACAAGAAATCTTATAATCAGTACAACACGATTCTATCATTATGCACAATGAGCAAAAAGTTTGATATCTGTAGAAAACTTATGAGAATTATGCTTCTAAGACTATGTATGTCTAACAAAAACACATTAACCATTGATAAACCTTAACTGCCAAAACCCAAATATTTTTTAATAAATATGTGGATTTATCGATTGGTTTGAGATGTAAATGAATAAATTGTATTTTATTTATGGTAAAATGTTGCTCATATAAATACGTTTAAAATAGGATGTGTGAAACACCTTTAAGTCATTTTAAACGGAAATAAAATAATTCAACTTAGCTTTCAGAAATATCTACTCTGAAATCCAGGTTATCAAATATTTAATTTTATAACAACACAATTCGAATGTATCAATAAATATGCAGCAATGTTTTTAAGCCGTCAAATCAATCCATACTTATTATAAAAGTGTTTCCTTATACATATATATTCAATTTCTAATTATCACTATTCGTTCTTAAAAGAACTTAATCATGTTTACACGTATAATAAAAATCAATATTTTCCCATTTATTCAGTTAATTTAAATTTCGATTTCAATTCTTTTTTTTTTTTTTTTTTTTTTTGAGAAGCAAAAGAAATATTTTTGTTCAAACACAAATTTCACAATCGTTTTTCTTATATTTGAATTTCATTGAAATGTTTGAGTGGATTAAAATTTAATTAGAAAATATAATAGAAAAATAACTCAAAATAAATTTAATAAGAAAGTCTTGTTGTAAATGGAAAAAAGCTTAGAATTTATATATTTGCTTTTCAAGAAAACAAAGATTTTTAAAAATAATGGTTTAATATTTTGAAAATTTAAAAAAATGTGCCCCCTCCCTTTATTGTTTCAAGAGAAAAATTTTGCAATCAACATTTTTCAGTCTTGGTAGATTTTTTAAATGGAAATACAAAAATGGGGGGGGGAAACATCAACACATTAATTAGAACAGAAATATTAATTGTTGACACTAACTGTGAAATTAGGAAACACTAAAACATTGATTTATTTTTCTCGTTTCTTATTTAATAATTCCACGCTGAGCTGTAGAAATAATACGCAGTTTTAATTTTAATAAAAACAAGTATATATATTCCTGTACAAAATTCCTTTACACTGACAAACCTTTTCGGATCACACAATGTGTAACAAACTTATCTCCTAATAATCGATATCTCAAACGATTTCGAACTCGCTAAAGGACAAGTCCTGCAGACGGTCAAGGTGACCTCTAAAGCGACCAGAAATGCAGCTGTTTTTATACTTTTTGAGGTCCGATGAAAAGATTAAAGCGTTTTCTTCAATTATGTTAAAAAGCTAAAAGAATTTCTTTCCATCTTTTTTTCAATATAATCTTTAACAAAATAGATCACTCTCCTATGCCTCACCGAGAATATAGAAGAGTGATTTATTTGGTTATTATTCAAGAAGACTGCTACAAGAGAAAGACGAAAAAATATTTCTGTGAAATCATCAAGATATAACTATAATCAAACTCATTTTAATGATGAAACATTCATTTGAACTGAAAATGGATTTTGATTGACAATGAATATTTATCATTATTGCTTCACAAACTAATAAAGATATTGAAAATATTTTTAATGAGAACTTAAAGAGTAACTTTAAAATTATTTTCAAAAGCATTCTTTGTAAATCAATGATTATTGATCAAAGTTTGATGCGGAATTAAATTTTTTCTTATAAATATATTCTATAACGAAATTTGCATTGGTATTTTACAATTTTACACGCTTCCAAATATAATTTATATTCCTTTTCAAGCAATCAACGTACGTAACGATCTCTTTTTAATCTAATAGTAGATGGCAGCAGAAGAGATTTGACGACAGAACTGCGTTTGAAGTTTCTTAAAGGAAAGGTTTAAAATGTAATGTAATTAATAATATTCTGTCAAACCGTTTTACGTTAAATGAGACCAAAAAAGAGCAAAAAACAAGGAGTGAACCTAGTCTCTTTACAATTTAAGTTAACAAAATTTCTAATTGTTATTCCAAATTTTCAAATTTACAATGACCAACATATAATTTTGAAATCATGACTTCTATAAATAACTAGTTTTTTAGGTAACATATAATGGAAAACATTTTCAAAAGTATTAACTCAGAAGTTTAATATAAATTTTAAACTAGTGCTTTTTTAAATATATTTATTTTTTGTCATTTCCAACATTATTGATATAAAATATTATTTATAATTTTAAATCTTTTTAAAAGTGCTTATAAATTTAAGTATTTTAAAAAATTTATTTAGAAAATTTCAAAAGGAAAAAATTGCCTCAGAATAGTCATTAACAAATAATGTCAATCTGCTTTAATAAAAATAAGTTTTTCATTTGAATGAAAAAAAAATTTGCCATCAATTTAAAAAAGGAGTGTTTTAAAACAAATTACTTCATGAAATTTACAAGAGACGAATAAATAACTTCCCTTGGAATATATTTTTTAAAAATAGAATATCAGTTCACGAAAGAAATTTCTTTTCCTGTAATCTGCTTTCCGACGAATGAGAGATTTTGTAAAGAGAACTTTCCAGGTTGACTGTGAATAAAAGTTGAAAGAATGAAATAAAAAGATTTTCAAATTGACTTTTAAAAATCAAGCATTAAAAAGGAATTATTTGATGAAAAAAAATAATTGCTTTTAAAATAATTCAATACTAAACGTAAATAAATACACGGAGAGATGTGGGGGTATAGCTCAGTGGTAGAGCATTCGACTGCAGATCGAGAGGTCCCCGGTTCAAACCCGGGTGCCCCCTTGACTCATACTTTTATTAATTTTATCCTCAGAAAATTTCAAATCTCTTTCAATGTGTTTTTAAAAATATTATGTAATAAAAAATTCTTTTTATGAAATATAAAAAACAAAATTAGAATTTATAAAAAAAAACAAGAATGAAATTAATAATAAAATTCACATAATATTTCCATAATTATTTAAATTGTTTTTCCTTTATTACTGTATTTTGAATAATTTTTTTACAAAAATTATTTAATTTTTTAAGTAAAAATAATTTTATTAAAATCTTAGTTGCCACATATATTATTGTAATAAAGGAAAGAAATTAAAATATATATACTGTAAAATATTATTATGAAATAAATTTAACAATACTTTTATATTTTTAATAAAACTTTATTTCATTTTTTTTTATTATCTTATAGTTTATTACTAAAAATCGTGTTAGTTTATGAATAAAACATATAAAAAAATTTTCAGCTATTACAATTTTAATTTGATATTAAAAATTCTTGAAATAAAAATTATATAAGAAAGAGAAAATATAAAACCTTAACATATGTTTGTAGAAAGCAATTTAATTTGTATCTGTGAATTCTTTATAAAATGAAATAATATTGCTTAGAAATAAAATAAATGAAATACTACTATTCAACTGAAAATAGTACTTTAATTGAACGCAAATTTAACCATATTAAATTTTTTGAATAAGTTCTATACAAATATGAGCTTTATTATTTTTGAGAATGTTTTTTTAATTGCAAATAAAATTTTATTATGCCTATAATGATAGCATTAAAAAAAATATCATCTCAAAATGATTTCTTCTATAAAAATACCATCTTCGAATAAATCATTTTAAATAATAAAATTGGACAAAAATAAAAAAAATATAAAAATTCTTCTTTTATTTCACTTTTATATTTGTTGTATGTATAGTAAACATCCAAAGAAGGATAATATTTTTTGGAAAAATCTTTTGTAAATATCATAAATCTTAAAAAAAACTTAATTTTATTAAGTTTAAGTAAAATAATAATAAATTAATTTTTTAATATTTTATTCAGTTTAATGTCGTAAAAATATAACATATAACGGTAGTTATTTCCTAAAGATGTAGTTGCTTTAATTTCACATGGATAATTTAATGTATTCATTTTAAGAAATAAAAGTAACTAATATAATAGCTTTAAATAAAAATTTTAACTTATAAATTATAAATTTTTTTTCAAGCCGATGTTCTTTTCCAAGGAAATAAAAATGAAGTTATAAATTACAAGTATAATTTTCATTTCCTTTGGGCTTTGATAATAAATTAAAGTTAAATTTTATTAATTAATGGTTCTCTTTCAGTTGGAGATTAATAATGTTTACGTTAAGTTCATCAATAATCTATATATTTTTGTGATATAATTTACAATAAAATTAATATCATAATCTGTATGTTTTTCTGTCTATATGCTTGTCATAATTTATTTGTTACTTATTATTTTTTAAAGTTAATGTGTCTTATTAAGTTTACAATTATAAATCCATTTTATTTTATTCTAATTACACTACTAGCCATTAAAATTGCTACACCAGGAAGAAATGCAGATAACAAAATGATATTTATTAGACAAATATATTATACTAGAAATAACAAGTGATTAAATTTTCAAAAAATTTGGCTGGATAGATCCTGAGAAATCAGATGATAGTTATGCTGCTGTTATTACTGCCAGAACAATCACCTCTGGCAGTAATAACAGCAGTTATACGCCTGGGCATTGAGTCAAACAGAGATTGGATTGCATGTACAGGTACAGATGCCCATGCAGCCTCAACACGATGCCACAGTTCATCAACCCTAGTGACTGGCGTTTGGTGACGAGCCAGTCGCTCGGCAACCATTGACCAGACGTTTTCTATTGGTGAAAGATCTGGAGAACGTGCTGGCCAGGGCAACAGCCGAACATGTTCCGTATCAAGGAAGGTCCGTATAATACCGTCAACATGGGGTCGGGCATTATCCTGCTGAAACATAGGGTTTCGCAGGGCTCGAATAAAGGGTAGAGCCACGGGTCGTAACACACCAGAAATGTAACGTGCACTTTTCAAAGCACCGTCAATGCGAACAAGAGGTGACAGAGACGTGTATCCAATGGCACCCCATACCATCACGCCAGGTGATGGGCCAGTATGACGATGACGAATGTACGCTGCCAGTGTGCGTTCACCACGATGCCGCCAAACACGGATGCGACCACCATGATGCTGTACACAGAACCTGGATTCGTCTGAAAAGATGACGTCTCGCCATTCGTGCGCCCAGGTTCGTCGTTGATCACACCATTGAAGGCGCTCTTGTCTATTATGCAGCGTCAGCGTCAAGCCATGGTCTCCGAGCTGAGAGTCCATGATGCTGCAAACGTCGTCGAACTGTTCGTGCAGACACTTGTTGTCTTCCAAACGACCCCGTTTCTTGACTCACGGCTCGTGACGTGGTTGCACGATCCATTACGGCCATGCGGATAATATGCCTGTCTTCTCGGCTGCTAGTGATAGGTGGCCGTTGAGATCCCGCATGGCGTTCCGTATTACCGTCCTGAACCCATCGATTCCATATTCTGCTAACAGTGATTGGATCTCGACCGACGTGACCAGCAATACTGCGATAAGATAAACCGCAATCCCGGTACGCTACAATTCGACCTTTATCAAAGTCAGAAACGTGTTGGTACGCATTTCTCCTTCTTACATGAGGCATCACAATAACTTTTCACCAGGCAACAACGTTCAAATGCAACTTGTGTATGAGGAACCGGCTGAACAATTTCCTCATTTAAACACAATGTAGGTGTCGCTACTGGCGCCTGCTTTGTCCGAATGCGCTGAAAAGCTAATCATTTGCATATCACAGCACCTTCTTCCTTTCGTATAAATTTCACGTCTGTAACATGTCGCCTTCTTGGTGTAGGAATTTTAATGGCCAGTAGTGTATAATTTAATTTTAAATTTTGGCTGTCCGATTATTTAAAAGTGACATTAACAAGCAAATTTAAATTTTATGATTAAGGAAAGATTGTTATTACTAATTTGATGGGGAATTTATTTTATTTTTTGACAAATAGTATTTTTCTTAGAAATGGCAAAGCTAACACTTACGATAATTGATATCTTTACTTCTAAAGGAAGTCCTCATTTCATTGATAAACTCATTATTGAGTTTACAGGGCACCGTAGAAATTGAGTTTCATTAAAATAAAGTACTTAGCTTCAATTTTCTTCCGTTGGGTCGCTCCACTCATGTCCTAGACGGTAATTTCCGGGATAAATAGAATCACCTAGTTGATTTATTTGTGTCTATTTTTAATCAAACAGCAAAAGAATTATTTAGACTTTCATTATAAAGTGAAAATTGGGAGATTTTAGGAAATGGAGCTTAGTAAAATTTAAAGAAATTATTTTATTTTTTATTAGAAAATTTAAGCCTTAAAAGTTATTTTTTTTTTGCCACAGGAAATTCACTTTGAAATAAAGAAAATATTTGCAGTTTTGAAAAGATATTGAATAAAATATAAACACCTAATCGTAAAATTTGTTATGATTTAGTTCAGAACTTATGAATTGATTTATTCGTCAATTTGCATGTTGATTAATTGATGATATGCATTATACTATTAGCAATTTTAATATTTATTATTTATAGATGATCATCCATGTATATGCATGAAGTTATGTAAGATCTCTTACCTATATTACACATTAAATTAGTTAATTTCAACATGCTTATTGGTTAAAGGAATTGTATTTACATCTTATTATATAGATATGATTTATTAAATTAACTGTGTCTTGCAGGTTATACAGTTTGCTTAGAGTTAGAATATCTCAGGTTTCCTAACCCCTACGAGATTAACAAGAAATAAGTGCTAAAATTGTATGATGTATGGACATATCTATCATGATAAATGTATTTAGAGGGTTTCTCGGGTTTCTTTCCTTGCATTAGGTGAATGTAGCCCACTATTAACAGCAGTTTCCCTCGGAAACAATTTGTGATAGATATTCATAAATGCTTTTATTTTGCTTCTTTGTCTACGGCACAACATTTAAAGGTATTTTTTGTACACGAAATATGAAACAAACTATGACGGTTGCTTGCTGTTGTCAAAACAGTTAGAAAAAGATGGCTGATTTCTCTAAATCTGAGACAGATTTCTCACTTCTCCTTTTAATTTCAAAGATTTATTACATTAATAATTCCATATTTATTTAAATAAATATGTTTCTTAAAAGAGGGTTTGTGTTTTTTAGAAAGTATACTCTCGCCATAAAAAGTCAACAAATCCTCTTCAAGTTTTGAAAATATTATAGATCAAGATATCTTTTTAATTACAGTGATTTATTTGCTGGTACTACTAATCCCAGACTGTCTAGCAAGCTAGACAATTTCCATAAATCCGAAAATACACAAAAAAGGTGACTGGAAAGGATCAGTTTCATTTGCCCAAAAGACCTGGGACACCATATGGAGAAGATTGACTTAGCCCCGGGTGTCTGACTGTATTAACTGGGCATAATGGAATGGCCTTCACGCCTAAGGTGACCCTACCAGGAGAAAAACTTCCAACATATTTCGCCCGTTTCACCCCTCCACCACATTGAAGTAACAATCAGGGCTAGGAATGGAGTGATTTATTTAACGTATTATTATAAAGAAAATATTAAATTGCTCTTAAATAATCAAATTTCTTGTGGTTTCAATGAACTAAAATTAAAAAATATACATAACTACAGAAGTTTGTATGCCTTTATAACTATGAATGATGAAAGGTATAAAAGCAGCCTTAATTAAAAACATGTGGCAAATATATCGAATTTCTCTTTTTCTTTTCATACTAAGTGTATCTATTAAAGGTTCTTCCAATGACTAAAGAATTTAAATTTGTTTTTGCAATCTTAAAAATTTTTATTTTGTTTTTCAACCATATTCCTTAATAACAGTTTAGTTGAGTTTTAATCAGGACTAAGTACTTAAATTTCTTTAAAAATATATTAAGATTCAGATTTGTGTGTATGATTCATAGATGAACGTTTCAAAATATATAACTGTGAAAATTGCCTAAATGTAATGAAATGTTTGGTAAATGTATGTTTAATGTGAAATGGTTTATATTTAGATAAATATGTAGTCAAGATATATTTTTGTATCGAAAAGATAATGGTTCATTGCAGTGTTCCAAATGAGAACTTTTTATTTTATTCCTCTTCTAAGTAGCATTTAGGCTTATTGCCAGTATTACGAAATCTTTTTTCCGGAAACATACTAGAAATAAAAAAGTTAACAACTGGTTACCATTCATTTAAAAGAAGGAAATCTGTTGATTGTTCAAGAGAGATCTTAAAAAAAAAAAAATAATAAGAAAGAGAAAAATGGTTCTCTAATGTTAAAAATGAAATTAATATTAATAATTATATTAATTTGGGAAATAAATGAAGTGAAATTAAATATTCACACAAACAAATAACAAAATATTTTCTAAATAAATTACAACTTAAAATTAATGAGTTAAAATTAGAAAAAGTTAAGTTTTAATCATTCACTTTTTGTTATTTTAGCGAATATAGATTGTTTTGATGATTAAATTCTTAAGCAGCCAATATATTATCACAAAATATATTAGAATAACAAATGTCATTTTTACTGTTTTATATGTAATGTTATGTAACAACATTTTATAGCATAAATAAAATGTTGTTACATATGTTTCTTATATATATATATATATATATATATATATATATATATATATAT
>JAPDSC010116013.1:106572-119534 GCA_026290005.1 Latrodectus geometricus | reverse complement strand
ATATATATATATATATATATATATATATATATATATATATATATATAATGTAAAAAATTGTATAAGAGGCAAAAATTAAAATTTATTAATAGGTGGAAGTTAATAATAAATATGAAGATGTCACAAAAGAATAGAATTCTGATTTTTATAAGGGCTAATATGAGTGATGTAATTTTTCCTGCTCTACGCCTGTATTAATTAGTGTAATTTATTGAACTTTACCATCTTATCTACAGCAACATACATCCATGTGACCATGCCCAAACATAGTCTCACAAACAAATCAATAAACAGTTCCGACGACTTAGAACCGATAAGCCAGTAGTGATAAAACGGAAAGGATCAAAGGGTAAAATACTTATTTTTCTTTAAATCTGAAGTATGTACAAATATTTAAAAGGCGTCAGATTATGTTGGGTTTCTAATTACTTCGGGAAAGTAAACAAAATAAACAAATAATAGATTTCTATAATTAAAAATGCTTCTGCGGTTGAACGACATTTTACTTAGGCTATTGAATTTAGAAATAATGCCTAAGGCTAAATTGTTCCGGTCCAAGATAAAAATTGGGTTAAATGTATTAATGAAAGCAATGTTAACAATTCCCATATTTAATAATGAGAAATTTGAGCCTAATGTTTTTGATAACTTTATTTATTTTTAATCGTAAAAATGACAATATTACTCTAATATCGTCTTCTAGATTTAATTGTCTTTCTTTTTCATTTATTATTTATTTATTTATTTTCCTTTTTGTATGTTGCTTAATACTGAAAATCCGAACTCACACAAATAAGATGCAGAAAATTGTAATTGTAGATACTGGGAACACATGAAATTTCGTCACGTGATCTTATGAATATATGAAATATTTCACTTTAGTTCATGGTTATCGAAGATGAAAATAGTTTTTAACTGTAAAAAAAAAAAAAAGAAAAAATCATGATATTTAACTATAAAAGAAGTTTTCTTTTTTTTTTCAGTGTACTTTGTTTTCATTTAAATATACTTTACTCGTAATAAAAAAATTATTATAATTTTTGCTTGGATGAGAATCATGACGTTAGACACAAAAAATATCTAATATGAGCAAGATATTTTAGAATGCTGGTGAAGTGCCGAAGACGCGATTGTCCTCCACCGGTCTACCATTATCCCCAAATTTTCAGATGAAACTGAAGAAATGCTATATTAATTATCATTAGAATTTCTAGATAAAAAAATTCTCAATTTTCAGATGGCAAGAAAAAAATTAATAAGGCGACATAAAAAAAAAAGACGATGACAAATGGTTTTTCTAATTTTTTTTTTCTATGTCAAATAAATATTCATTTATTAGATGAACTAAATATTCTTTGGTTGTAATCATTCCGCACGAAGACTTAATATTATAAACTAATAATTTAAATTTTTATATCATCATAATTTTATAAATTTCAATTCTGTACATTTACACAAATTTGGTAAATATACAACTCATAATCAGGGTTTAAACTTGCAAACATCAGTATCAAGATATGTGGGCCATTATTATAATGTATGAACTGCTTCCATTACAGACATACACTCACACATGTCCATTCCTTATTTTATTTTATTTTTTTTCCCTTTAAATTGCAAAGGTACTTTTTGAAGAAGATGAATCATTAAAAAAAATCCTTTTTGTTTAGATTTTCTACTAGGCGTATATTCTTTTATTTATTTTGGTAAAACATTTTCGAATGAATTCGCATTTTATACATATCTGTTTATCTAAAATGTAATATTTAAGTCCACTATCAAAGTTGCTTAAAATATTTATCAGCTAATGTTTTTTTAAAATACATCTTTAAAATGGGATTGATTCCGCGAGAGTTGGAAAAAGTAAAATCATAGCTATTACTACCGATGATCGAAAATAAATAACGGCAGCGATTTCCAAGCGGAAGTAATAAGGAAGGGAGAGGAATTTCAATCTTCGTCTCTTGATTCTAAACGTTAATAAAAAGGACAAAATTGTTCGCATTCTTCTGGAATCAGGAACCAAATTAGAGAAGTCAGATGGAATTTATCGCAATTCAGATTTTCGTCTGAGGGTAAAATATTCTAAAGATTAAATTATTGTTAGGAAAGACAACAATTTGCAGAGTCTAGAGTCACTACGAAATATTTTTCTTGCAAATAAATTGGTATATTTAATAATAGAATTTATTAGAATCAGATGTTTCGCTACTGTAAATGGCTTTAAATATTAAAGTAAATAAAAGAAATTTTCCTTTTTGAATAAAAAGTCTATTTTGATAAACAACTTTACACTATACGTAAAAATTCTTATATTTTGAATACTGAATAATCCAATTTTCTTAGCAATAAGTTTTACAGAATAAAATATTTTTTTCTAGTTTAGTAAAATTTTTGTTTAAATATATTCTAAGTTGCAGACTTAAAATGCAAAATTTTGGTATTATTGGCATTAAAATAGTTTCTAGATACTAACTTTGTTACAAGAAACTACATAGTATCCAATAAGATCTAATACACAATTGACAATTTAAATAAATTCACAGACATAAAATCTTACTTCTGGGAATTTTAACATTTATATGCAAATAGCATTTTATTAATGAGATATTTGTGAAAAAAAGAAAATTAAGATATTTGTAAAAGATATTTCACTTAACACATAATTATTATAAAGAGAATTATAGTCTTTAGATGAGAAATGGCAAGGCAAATTTTTGAAAAAAGAAAATATTAAAGGAAAATTTTTATGGTACCATTCATTACTTAATTTAAATGATATAAAAATTATCTTCTTCCAACTCATCTTTCACTCTAACAAGAGTGGCTACAGGGTACGATATATTCGAGTGGAAGATCTCGGTTTGATGCCATTTAACAGGAGATAAATATATTTTTCTAACCTCTTCATGCATATCAACAGAAGTGAGTGCTTTGGATTTTTCATGTTTTCTTCAGTGGCATCTCGTGAATCTATGATTTACTATATAAAAATACAGAATGGCAATAAGCAAAAATATTCAAATACCTCCATCACTAAATCAAAAAGCTCATCAGAGCCTAGTGGTAGGACAGCGCACTTCAGAGCGAGGAGTCTCACGTTCGATCCTAGCCACTGTTGAATAATGGACGATGGATATTGCCCTTCTGCCTGTCTGTTGGATGGGTGCTTGAGAATTTTCCGAGATTTCTTTTACCTTGCCACACTGCAATACAGCTCATTATCTATAAAATGTTCCCTTTGGAAATGTTAAAAACCATACAATCGTAGGTCCTTTCACAATTCCATAACGCGGTGTCAAAATTATTAGATTGCTACTTTGTCAAAGGATAGGAAAAATCTATTTCATTTCTTATTGAAATAGATAAAAGTCAATTAGTAAATAATGTAGAAAATCAGTTTTGAAATTTGTTTAATAAGTTATCGATAAATATACAAAATAAGACTTGAATATGATCTTAAATATAAGGCTTTAATGATAATATCCTTTTAATGATTAATTTTTGCTTAAAATAATTAGTATTCTAAGGGTGTATATATAGTTTTTCTTTGATGCCATAATTCAAGTGTTGCAACAACATAATTACCAATTGTACTTGGTTTTCATTCGAGATTTTTTGATGCCGAAAAATCTCGAATGAAAATGCTTACAGTGAATGATCTGAAAACAAGATTTTTTTTTAAAAAAAGAGAAAGAACTTTTTGACCAGAAAGTGAGCACAATATCAACATATACTATAAATTAATTTTACATTGTTTTCTTTTCCAAATAATAAACATACACAAGGCTGTTCGAAAACATTTAAATGGTTGAGCAAAACCTAATTATGTTTATTTCTTAATTATTCATTTGTACATTTTATTATTATTTTACAGCATATTAGAAGTATCATATATGTGGCTTCATCGGGAAAATTGAATGTACGAAAAGATCTAATAATTTGTTATAAAAATCTATAATAGATAAGATTTGATAATAATAATAATTTGACTGAATTTCAGAAGCAAATAAATAGGGCATAGGTCAAAAAGGTAAAAGAAATTGAATTTATTTCATTTAACATCCTTATAAAAAAAACTGAAGCTTGCAAAAATATAACAACCTGGATTCTTTTTACCTCATTTAATAATTGAATATATTTTATTTATAATATGTACAAAATAAAACTATCGATCATTCCATGTTTAATTTGTATGCAAATCTTCAGTGCACCTTTTATATGATAAGATGTGTAAAGTTGTAAATTTTTTCGGTGATAACAAAATTTGAAAAGCAACTTATTTTAAAGTTAAATATTTCATAAAATTTTAAATATGGGAAGAAAACAGTTTATAAATGATACATTATACTTTAGAAGGAACATGACGTAAAAAGTGGTATTTGAAAGTCAAGCGGAGAAAGTACGAGTTATATTAAAAATGCTCTTTCCATGTCAAGCACCCTCTCTATTGGTATTCAAATCAAATCCTGCCGAACCTTGTCTGGCTACCACGTGGGCGACATTCCCTATTCAAATTCAGCAGTCCTGTTTGAATCACAGGCAGCACCATGCTATCAGACAGCAAGGGCATTAAGCATACGAAAGATTAGATTAAATTTGATCGATTATGCGGGTCCGCCAGCGGGTTCAACGCACTTCACAGTCTGCAGATCTGTCAGATCTTTCTTTCTTTTTCTGTCGACGTCTAGAAAAATCCTTCATCCACCCAGGGGATGAAAATAGAACCGAGTTGTCTGGCGACTCCATGGGGTGAGGGGGAAAGAAGTCTCGTGAGGACAAGGCCATTAATTTTCCGTAAATTAGGGGAAGGTCATCGGTTTTAAAATGTTAAATGGGCCACGAAATCGGATTCTCTAGCTGCATGAGGTACATTCAAATGCAAAGTAACCGTTATAAATAGAAAATTCAGTTGTACATTTGTTTTATTCGTAATGTTTTTAATGCGTACAGTTCGTATTTCTCTGGTTATTTCATGCGGTAGTTAAAATGAATTTTGTAAGTAGGAATCCTACATTAATATTACAAGAGTACAATACGTTATCATACAGACAAATATCCTATATTCCTTAAGTATCTGTATATTGTTATATAATAATTTTCTGGTGTTGTTCCCATTTTAATTTGGTAAATTTTGTCTACAAATGAAAATTTTTTGCTACATTTTACAGAAATCTTTAAAAAGGAGGAATTACAAACGTTAAAAAGGTTAAGTTAATTATTTTTTTAACTATGAAAATTAATTTAATTACACAAATTTAATAACTCGAACAAAGTTATAAAATAGGGGAACATAGCATCGGAAAGAAAACTGTATTTAAATAATGCAACAGTCAAATTATCATATTTTATTTCGTTACACTCATTTTATATATAGGTGCCAATTACTTTATAAGTCATTAAAATATCATTCGTTCATCAGTGTGTTATAGTTTTAAAAATTAATATTTAACTTATTTTTTTGTTATTACATAGTGAATGTATTCACATTAGTCAATATTGCTTAATATTTTGCGGTATGAAATTAAAAATAATATGGTCTATACATTGCAGATTAAAAAACCTAATTGAAGTGAAAAAAATGTTAAATTTATTATTCTTCAATATATATTTATATTTAACTAAATAATAAAAGCATTTATATTTAATTGTTCAACAATTTTATAAGAATCTATATTTTGTTGTTTACTGTTTCAACAGATTGGAAACCCCCTTCCTACGGCAAGAGTTAAAAAATGAATTTCTTTTTGTTTCTTTAATTATTTTCATATCAATTCCGAAAAGTAAAAGAAATTCATGTACTATTACTACAAAAAATTCATCTTTTAAAAATTTTGATAATTTTTCAACATAATTGTAAAATTACGCTGTTTGGCTTTTATTATTATTGCTTTTTTAATTTTTCATACATTTTAGAATGTGTAAAGTTCTTAATTTACTTTTTACACCTGCTTAAAATTTAAATTTTAGTAGTAAGTTTAAATACTAATATTGAATAATATTGATATTTATCAATCGAGCAAATAAATATACCTGTTAAATACTTGTAAGAAAAATTATAACGAAATAACTGTCATTTATTTGTTTGGATATTTTCTATTGATAATCCTGATCATATTGCTCCATTTTCAAATTTAAAATATAATTTGATTGAATTAAAAGTAAATTAATAACTTCAAATTAATTCAATAATATTGTATTTTACTTTTAATACTGATAAATACTCTTACTGTGGATATTAATTGTGATCTATCAATACAAGATAAATACCTAAGATAAGTTTACAATGATTACAGAAATCGCATTATATTCTAAAATGTTTCTATTTTCATCTTAAAACAAAATGTATTAGTGTAGACAAATCAGTATTTAAACAGTATTTTAACAGTTACGATAAAATAGTATTCAATACACACTACTTATACTCGTAAAGAATATACTCGATATAAGTTATACTCATAAAGAAGTTAGTCTTATATAGTTATAATTTTCCTTTTGTCCATTTCCTTAAAAACTGACTTCTAAAAATTAACTTATTTAGCCTTTGTAACTATGGAAATTGAAAATTGAAGATGTAGAAGAATTTGTATACGCGATAAGACTCAGTTACCTTAATTTCTTTGATAATTAATTGAATAGTCTAGACTTAAATAAGCATGTTTTGGAGAAATAAACTGTATAATTGATGGCACCCTACGAAATCTTTCAATTATTTTCATTAGCTAAAAAATATAAATTTAAATTAAGTAGGAATTACAAACAAAAAAATTTCTCTACAAACATTATTTGAATTACATAAGAAATATCTTTATCACTACGTTGATTATACAAAAAAAATTAATAAATTTACAAACGGATAATCGCGACATTTAAGAGAATGACTGAACGCGCCACCCATTCCTCATGGTAACAACTGATAAGATTAAATATTGTTCTCAGAAGGCACTGATAAATACAGAATCTTCCATCTGGGAAATTCTTCCTTTTTAAGACAGCTAGTAGATTATCGTAAACAAGACAGGCGATAAAGATAACTCTTTTGTTAATAAAATCATAAATATAAAAAATTTACTCTTCCCAACATAAGTTATCTTTATCATATTCATAATGAAGTTAAGTATCTTTATCATTTTCCTGGTTACCTCTTTGTTTACCATCGTTTGTTTGACTACATATTTACAACGTATTACAATTATGAAAACAACTTTCAAATGATTCTTTCAAAGTTGTGATGCGTGTGTGACGTATAAAGGAAATCATCCGCTTATGTAACACATTTCCTACTTAAATTTAAATTTTCGGTCATTGAACTACTAGTTCGAAAAAAATATAAAGGCTGCAAAAAGAGATTCTTCTTTTAAAAACAATTTTTATATACAAATTGGAAGAAAAGTTTTAACAATCTTTTTATAAACCACAGATTATAAATCTCCATTAAAGTAAATTGTTCTAAAAGTAAGCTATTATCATTATATCATTCCTTCGTTCTTCTTTTAATTACATTATTCTTTCGTATTCGATTTCGTATTTATTTTTGAAGCAATAATTTATCAAAGTGATACAAAATATTGCAAAATTATTTCATGTAAGACTTTTTTTTTTCTAGGTATTCAATTTTATTTGAAATACATATAATTGTAATTATTTGCTTACTTATAAAATTTTTTATAATATTTAACTTACCATGATTCTGTAAATAATAAATTAGTACAAAAGAAATTCAAAAACTTTGAATTAAGACATTTTTTATGAAATGTTTTATTTTTATAATCTGTCTTGTTGAAGTAATATTTTTTAAGATTTAAAATGATTATTTTATCCTGCACAATATATTTTCGTTTTATTTTAGAATTGCTACATTATTTCTATTAATTTGTTTCATATTGATTTAATTGATGAAAAATTAAAATGATTGCTTTTACCAATACATATTTATCTTAATTTCTCAGTATGATTAATATGGAACAAATTAACTGAAATAACGAAATTCTAAAATAAGGC
Organism: Latrodectus geometricus; assembly: GCA_026290005.1. Classification (NCBI taxonomy): domain Eukaryota; kingdom Metazoa; phylum Arthropoda; class Arachnida; order Araneae; family Theridiidae; genus Latrodectus; species Latrodectus geometricus. The sequence continues at coordinate 111,533 of JAPDSC010116013.1, read as the reverse complement.
AAAATAAAGAATATTATGTAAGATGAATTATTCATGTTAAAGAGATAATTACATCAACAAAACAGATTCTAAAGATGAATAGATAAAAAATTTCTTATGTTATTTAAGTACATGTGTATTTAAGAAATTGGAATTTAATCATATAAAAAAGTAATTTGAAAAAAAATCACATTTATATCTGATAAATCGAAAATTCTTTGTATGAAATACAGTGAGTTTGAATCTACCATTTAAAAATCGTAAGAAAAGCCTTAAATTTAAAAATATTACAGTAAACTATATATTTTAGATTTAATATTAAATTAAAAAAACGCGGAACAGTTTATAAAAGAAATGATCAATCATTGCAATAAAAAGAAACATTTGATTTTTTTTCTTTGCAAGTGAATTATTAAAATCACATTTTCTTTGAAAATACTGTGTTTCAATCAGTTATGAATCGAACTCATTAATTCATCAAGATGTTAAGACAAAGACAACGATGTTGTTAAATTTTTCAAAGAAAAATCAATTGAGTCTTATATTTCGGCATTTTTAGTTTTTCTCATAATTTCTGCATATAGTTGCTTCTTTTATTTAGTAGAATTTTATATTTTAGTTGCAGCTTTCTACACTGATCAAAACAAATGACACATCTTAGCAACAGATTCATAGCTAAATACTTTTACTTCTATTTCACAATTTTTTCCAGTTTTAGTATTATTGAGTCTTGAAAGCAAAGTCTATATTAAAAATTATAATCTAACTCCAGATATGTAATAAAAGGATAACTACCCAACTGACCTTGGTAGAAGTCCGAGGTTGACCTCTGATAAGAACCGGAAACTAAATATCAATCAAATCAGGAAGAGCGGAAAGGGGATGTAATGTATAGGAAAAATAAAGTTTTTGTTATCAGCAAATTATGTAATTTCATTATTATAATTCCTTTTTTACTAAATTAGAAAATAAGTAAAACTCATCGTATAGAAAAGTAATTTTTGGAAAAATATCAATAAAACATTAATAAAATAATTTTGTAGAAATGTTACTGAACATGATGCTAAAAGATATATGTAGAATTTAGTTTTCAGTAATTTAAAGTAATTATTTTAAATTTGGTAAAAAATTGCTTATGTTTTACATATTGTAAAATAATTTTGACAAATCTTCCATGAAATATTAATAAAATATATTTTTTTTACTTTCTTTCTTATATTTTTTATTTTAAGGAACTATCAAAAATTTTTATAGAAAACTTTGCATTTTCAAGATATTTTCTTTTAAGACATATTCAAATTGTTTCTAAAATAAACTCTGAAGAATAACTTTATTTTTAGACTTACTTCGCCTTTTATAATTATATTTAGAATTTTCTTCACATAAAAGAAAAGAAATGTAAAGATAAAAGCTTTAACGAATGAATACATGAGCGGAAAAAAACTGAAAAACTCAAATTTTAAATCTCGTTTCTTTCATCCGACTCGATAAATTAAATTTTCTTCTTTTCTTTTTCTTTTTTACTTTGTCCTTTATTTTTCTTTCTACAATATTCGGGAGATTTTTTTATTAGGATTGATTCCTTTTTAACAATTAAATATAATATTTAAATAAGTGCAATTATTTTACTCATTTGTTATATTAGGTTGGGGAAAAAGTTATCCATTATTTTTTCGGTAGACGTCTGTAGTGATCGCTATCTCGTGAGGTATCTATCAAACAATTTCAAATTTATGCTCACTGGAAAGGTGATATTTGACACTAAAATATGCTCTTCCAGTTTTTTGTTTGATTAATTCAGTTATGAGTATATGAGTACAAGGTTTTAAAAATAGAAGACAACAAACAGAAAATTCGATACATTTTAGTTTTTCTTTTATAATGTCGAAAATGCTAACCAGGTGGCTAAAATTGTGAAAGGTGTTTATCGTCCTATATATGACTGTAATAACCAATTACGCACAATTTTGGTTTCGTCTATTCCGTTTGGGTATTTGGATGCTAAAGATGCACGTCGCATGGATACAACATCGTCGAGAATGTCTATAAAATATCAAAAATTATCAAACTTGACAGCATGTCAGCAGTCGTAACGCGCAAGACCTAAAAATCTACATGAAAGCTGTTTTAAATCTTTTTACAAAGTGAATCCAAAAGAAGTTACATAAAGTTCACGTAAAAATAATGGATTTCTTTTTCCCCAAACTAATATTTGTTTGATATTTCCTTATTTAAGAGATCTGAAATATGCTTTGGGAAGAATATTTTTAGTTCCATATTACTCGGTGGTAAAACTGAGAAGGATATGGTTTGGTTTTATTTATCACTCAATTGCCATTTTTTTTCATAAGAGGCTTATCATAATTAATACTGAAAATACAACTCTTTAAGCGGATTCCATTTCACATAACAAGCATTTTAACCCGAAGTGAGAATCGAATACACATATTTTTAAATTGAACGTTGTAATAAGAAAAATTCCACACTAAATTGAGAATATCCCTGTGTTTTCAGCAAAATGCTAAAGCCCTATGATCTATACTCCAGTTTAAGTAATTCAAAAACGTTGAAAAAAAATCTAAATACAAAATAATTCGATCACGTTAATTATTTGATAAAATTTAGTTAATAGAAATAGAATAACTTGCTTTGAAAAATAGTTTTCGGAAACAGACTCAGGATATATTTGAAATTTTAGTGAAGTATTTTCCTTACACAAATGATTGCCAAAAGTTTAATTTTCTACAAAAATGAGACATGAATAGATTTAAAAATAAAATAAAAAAACTGCAAGTGTTAAGGTGGTAATTAACTTTATCAAGATATTTCTTATCTTTATAAGCGCTTTTGAAAATAAAAACAGAAATATTTTCATTTTTATTAATATTATTTTGTAAGAACTTTATAATTTATCATCTATCAAAAACCAATATTGGCAACTTCTTAAAGATGTAAATCACAGAAAACAATAAACCTGAAATAATAATGTACAAATTAAGAAGGATTAGAATAAATTAAGTGAAAAATTGTATTTATTTATGAGAAAGTTATACATCAGTTTTATGAAATTTTGCAACATTTTTTAATTTAGAATTAAATTCCAACGAATATGTCTTCTGCAAAATATATTTTCTTTACTTTTCATAAATCAGAAAAATCTGTATATTCATTGTAAAAATACATAAGAAACATTAACTGTTTATTTATCACTCAGTTACCATTTTAATTACATATTATATATATATATATATATATATATATATATATATATAACTTAAATAGCAATTGAGGGAAATTTAGTTATATATTATGTATATAACTAAATTTTTGAAAACAGACCAAATGTTGGCTGGATGTTCTATTTATTAGACAACTTATGAGTATTGCGTACAATGAAAAATAAGTATTTAAATGCTTTCTTACCTAATTTTGATGGTTATCGCAGTGTTCAGAGAATTCAGAGTGTGAATGCGTAACCAGTTATTCCAAGTGTTTCTCATAAGCATACAAACCCTCGCCACATATTGTAAAGCTTAGTGAGTTACAAAAAACGGACTCTTTGCTAGCTAAAATTTCGCTTCGCCTCAGTCCATTGTTGAGCAGCTTACCAAGAGGCCCCTTCGTTGGGGGCGAGCAGATGAATAAGAGGAACTCATTTGAGAGGGACAATTTTTTCAAAGTTCACATTTTGATGTCTTTTCATAAAAAATTTTATTTCTGTTCCTTTTTATTTTAGGTTTATTTATTTATAGGTAATGTAAGTGCTAATAATAATCAATAATTCTTTATATACAAAAAGTTATAAAAATTGAAATTCTGTTTAATTTTTTTAATACAATAAAAATTATTTTAATACAGTTGATATGTTTATTTATTAATGACTTTAAGTAGACTGATTTTTAAAAATTATAAATAAACAAATCCCAAAAATTTCTCATGAAATTAAATATAGCAATTCAGTGTAAAATAAAATATTTTAATTTATTGTAAATAATGGTGTCATTATACGTGAGATAAACATCTTATTATTTGTATTTATAATTATACTTTATAATATGATGTTAACAATGCATTAAATGTAAATATTAAAATAATTATTATACTTTAATGTGTATATGTCTGTATACAAATATTATGATTATTTTTATTTTGCAGTTATTCCCTAAATTTCTTTATATTAAAGTCACTGATTTACTTGAGTATTTTATATTATAGGCTAATTAAATTATGAGAGAATTTTATTAACTAACTAATTTATAGGTTATCTACTGATCTAATTTATTTTTATCTATATATAATTTAAAATATAAATTTATATAAACTAAACATTTAAGTTAAAAAATAAAAAACTTTGGGTAATTTAAATTCTAAATTTTTACAAATTGTCAATTTTGTTTCAGTAAATTCCTTTATATCCTTCTGAATTAGTTAAGAAAAAAGTTTCCACTTTCAATAATTTGCTAATAAAATAGTTTTTTTCCCCCCAAGAAATTCTTATCTAAAAATGTATTTTCACACACTGGTTGAATGCTTTTTTTAAACCTCAACATATCGTAAAACTTTCGAAGCTCCACACGAATTTTATAAATATTTAATGAATCATTAAAATCTTTAAATTATTTTAATTTTGATTTTATATGATTTAACTATCTCTAGACAGAACAAATTTCCTTTCCTTTAATTACTTCAAATAATAAGTATGTAATTTAGAAAAGACGAAATTGTAGTTTATTACTATTTAAGTATTACTTAAAAAATATAAACAATTTTAGAAAAATATAAAAAATTAGAAAAAAGTTTCATTGGAGTGTGGCTTCATTTTATAATTCCCAATTGCAAAATCTTAATTCAAGAAAGAAATTTAATAATTACTAAAAGAAATTATGTAAGCCAATTAGCCATATATTATTTGTTAATAGTTACCTAGTTTGACACCATCACTCAACGACCCATCAGCTGATGAGAGTTGGTGAAATTATCAC
>JAPDSC010116013.1:71885-96033 GCA_026290005.1 Latrodectus geometricus | reverse complement strand
TATATATATATATATATATATATATATATATATATATAACTATTGTTGGAACATTTTTGTAAATAAAATTTATATCTTAACAATTTTTTTAATTAATAAAATTATATTTTCAATATCTAGACATTTTTAATAATTAACTCCTTTTAAACCTCCATGGTTGAAAAATTACTTATTTGTTTTCTTAAAGATGCACAATATTTTATTTTCTGATATTATGTGAAAATTATAGGCAACAATTGTTCTAATGCTTATTTTTATTAGTTAAATATTTTTGTACATAAAAAGTATTGCATGCATTAAAAATTATTGAAATGAAAGAAACAGAATGAGTCTTTAAATAATCCAAAACTTATATTTATTAGGTAAATTGTAATATGAAAATATAATTAATCAAAATAATACAATCAAATGGAAAACTTAATTGCTTTAATACAGTAATATCAAAATGAAAAAAAAAATACAAAACAACTATAATCAAAATCAACTGTTTAATCTCTTTTTTTTAATGACGTTTTTTATTTTCATAATTAAAATATAATTTTTCTTAAAAAGAGTAGAATAGAACCGATATCTTAGATTAGCAGAGTTAAGAATATATTGATATAACCTGCGACATAAATAAAAGAATTGATTACATAATTCGATAAAACTAAGAACAGGACTGTATGAGACAGGTTCAGATGTTGATGCTTTCAAAGCAGGAATTCTAATCTAGTAACAATAGATACTTTCGCCTTTTGTACCATAAGCTCCATCCTTTATGATGTACTTAAGTCAGTGACGTTGACATTCCAAAGATAGTTGTCATTTCGACATGTGATTATTCGTGCAGTCATTTCTGCTTACTGTTTTCGGTATTTTTTCATATTCGGCTATTATCACATGTTACAATCTTTTAAGGTGAACAAGTCACGTTTTTAATATTGGATTATTAAATGACTGATAACTCTAAGCCTAATTCCGAAATAAATAAAAGGTTTTATTTATTAGTAGTTTTGTGCAAACCATTTTCATTCAGACAATATATTTTAACCATGCCGTGAAGATAAATTATGACTAATTTAGAGAAATAGTTATCTTGTTCAGAAAAGTGGGAGGTGATAATTATTAAATATCTTATGTAATACTGGATTATCTTATGTAATACTTTCTTATGTAATACTGAATTTGCAGTGTAAATCGCATGATGTCAACTGTTTTCTTATTGATATTGTTCGTACACTATTGTTAAGATAACTGAATTGTTTGATAATTTGAAATAAATGGCTAAAAACAGAGCTGTTTTAAATAATAGATAACAAGCATTGGACCTCTCTTTTTAAAGCTTTTTAAATTAAATGTTTTTTTTATTAATATTTTGAAAATAATAAAGTGGATTTGTATCAATTAAATTTTTCATAATTTTTTTTTATATTTATAATCGTTTTTTATTTTTTAGGTAGAATTATAACACAATGAGACAAGCTTCTTCCTTCGTAAACTATCGCATGATGTTTTGTAATTTAAATATGTAGCAATACTTGTGGCACCTAAACAGAAAATGAAAACTAAACCTTTTTTTTATGCAGTAGATCTTAAATAGTTCTACATATTTTTAAAGATAAAAAAGAACATTTCTGCCAAACAATTTAATACTAGAATTTATTTCAGTTTAGAAAATGGACATCTATCCTACTTTTTCCATACAAGCATAAATATTTAAAAAGCTGTTAGTATGCCTATAGAACTTGATATGTTTCCCGCCCAACGATTCATCAATGATTTCATGGTGGTTGTATATTACTACACAAATTACCATTTGTGTAGTAATATACAGCCACCATGATTCCTTTTAGAGAATTTTCATGGTATTGTTTGTGTCAGTTTAATGCAGGCTTTGTATCCATGGAATAATAAGAAATTACACTTACTTAATAATTATTAATAGATTGATTTTATTTATTTGTCATTTTTATTGTCTTTTAATTTTATAATTTATTTTTTTTATCTGTGGAACAAATATTATTTACTTGCCTATTTTTCTTTATGTGAAAATTTTTATAAGTTTGTTTATAGTGTCTTCAATATTGAGTGCATTTCATCTTTTCTCAGTATATATTTTAGGGTAAATTGTTCGAAATTTTATTGCTTCCCTAAAAATTTTATGAGCGAATTAATTTTTCTGCAAGTAGAAAAAAAGTAACAACAGGCTTTAAATACAAGTTTTATCTCTTAAGATTGTTACAGATTAAGAATTAATTTATCTGTAACAATTTCTGCCTTCAACTAATAACTTAACTGAACTTTTTGTTCAATGAAGAAGATTTAGTTTATACAAATAATTTAAAATATTCGTAATCTTCCTTTTAAATTTTTTTATTATTTTTCAATTCAATTACTTATTTTCAGAAACTTACATAAGTTTCTTCTATCTGAGTAAGTAACACACAACTTTATTGATCAATTTTACCTAAATATTAAGCAATGTTCAGAAAATTTTTTAAAAAATGGAGCACTATGCCTTTCGATTTTTAAAATACCATATTCAACTATATTAGACAATAATATTTAAATTTGATTCATAACAAAAATTATAATTTTTTATTAGATGCCTAGTAAAGAAAGTGTGTAACAGTTCTTTAAGGACAATTAATTTTAATTTCAAACACTATTTTAATATTGTAATTCTTATTTTTCAATATCGTGGAATTTTATTAGTTATAACATTAAATTGCTAAGTGAATGTTAATGAATGTCTGTTTTAAAAAAATCATAGTTGGCCTTTTTTTTAACTGTATCATAGCTATCAAATAAGTGAAGTAACAATTTAAATTATCTTGTAAAATTATATCACGAAAAAGGCACTTTTTGTCATCAGTATTTTTAATTTTTTTCATATTGATACAATCAAAACATCTCATATTCAATATATTAAATATTGAGAACTATTTTATAAATATTTCAACATGAGCATTATTTGTTAGTTTTAATTCGTCAAAAATACATTTTAAAATGTCGCAGTATTTTTAATATCTCGCGGCCAATAAATAATTTCGAAGACACTGAACAATTAAAAAGACACAGTGAAATTGAGCTACAGAATTAAGTGCCAGTTAAGGAGATGTAGAGGTTTTGAGTTCCATTTTAACAATCGTAAAAATTCGAGAATAGTTATTTACTCGCATGGGAAGTGTTTAATTCTCAAAAAACTGAGAAATGGAAAACACATAAAAATTATTTCTGATCAAATATTATGTATGTCCGTAATTTTAAAAATGAATTAATTTAGAATTTTTATATGGCTATTTAAAAAAACACAGTAAAATGTTAATAAATAAATAGATACCTAATGTTCTGAACATATAAATTATTGTAAAAAAGTATCTTAAATAATATAGAATTTATTTTTGAAATTTACTATAAAATTATTTCAGTATTTATGAAAAGTATTTTATAAACAGAAACAGAAATCAAAGTTCCATTTTTGTTTTTGTCAATAGTTTTACTAATAGTGCAAAGATTAAAAGTTACGGACTCCCTTTGAATAATTCAAATGAACTACAAGCTCTACAGATGAAGGAATACCAATATATTTTTAAAATTAACAATTATTTCTTTAAGTAAATGACTCTTAAAATTACAGCAGCTAATAAATAACGTGAAAACGAATTAAATTTATAAATAATCTTTTTTACAGTGTTGTTATTCAAAAAGTAAATATAATAAATTTTATTTAAATGAATAATTGAATATTTAATTTAATTGAGTATTTAATGAATAATTTGACCCATATGGCACATAAGTGACTAGTAATAGTTAAGTTAAACATTGATATTAACCCTTCTTTGCATGATTTTTTCTTTATTGGTGAAATAAATCAAGTTGATATAATTCATGTTCAAAATTAAAGGAAAAATGGTTAAAAAAAATCTTAGTATATATTTATAGTATAAATTTAGCAAAAAACAATATGATAAAAATTTCCATCATCATCCAAAGTTAGATCATTAGCTTAGTACTACATAGAAATAAAAGAGGAAAATAACAGAAACACGTGTTACAAACCTTTCTTCCACTCATTTTCAATTTTTCAGCAATAGAAACTCTAATATAATAAAACAAAATTATAAACGAAATCATACGTTTATTGCAACTACAATAAACAGCGGAATGAGACAACTTTAAGCTCGTTTCACTGATAATGGCACTTGTTTATTTTTGACAGCTATGTTTCTTTTTAAGCAATGGACATTAAAAAGGTATCCAAACACGATCAACTTAAAGTGAACTTGTTCTTTTATATAATTTTTGGGCATTATAGGTTATAATGGAAATTTCCACCATTATGCAAAGAAGGGTTAATAACTTTTCTATATATAACATACTCCCAACTTGCAAAAATGAAATTTATCATTTCATCTTTGCAATTCAAATTTTAGTACAAATAGAATTTTAAAATTCATGACTAAAACAAAAATCAAGCAATCATTCTAAATCACCATGTCACCACTCTGCTATAGAGGGAAAATTATCAAGAGATTTTTATTTTTTGAATATTTACCATCAAGGATATGATCGATCTTTTTTCTTTGATGACATGTAGCTCTGAATCTCTAACTACCCATTCAAGAGGTGAAAGATATAGCTAGATGAGACCTTCCCACCACTTCGAATCGCGTAACTGCTGAGCTGAAAAACCTCTACTTGGCAAATCAGCAGAATTCAAAGATTCAGGCTGATATTTGCATGCCTTCAAAGGTATAAGATTCCTAATTAAAATAACACAGTTCTGAACAAATACACCCCAAGATTCTTCCCTTTTTACCCAAGCCAGTACTGTAGTACAGTCAGTCCAGAAAAAAATGTTATTTGTTGGGAACTCTCTTCGAACTGCTATAGGAAGACGAGCAGAAATGGTAGCACCAAAAAGTTCCAACTCCAAGCTTCCAATCGCTGTTCCCTTTTTGCCACAAGCAGCAATTCTTGTCTTACTCTATATCAATTGTAGATAAGCAGTGCTTTCCTTACTAATTCGAAGAAAGACCGCTGTTGAATATGCCAGTTTGCTAGCATCACAGAAGAAATTCTGAAAAATATGTTCTAATTCTTCCTGGCAATGGAACCATCGAGGAACGTTTATATGAATTAAGTGTTCATGCTCAGTAATCAGTTAAGAAATTCCCGACGCGTATTTACATAAACTTCTTCATATCAACCAATTTAAAATTTCTACAAATTTTGTAACTTAAGTTTTGGACCCAATATTTCTAGATCAGTTACTCACAGAAGATCAAAAACTTTGTGTGAAGCAGTTAAAATATTTTTTTTGTAACTGTTACATTCGTTGTTACTTTCACATCAAATATGTTTATAGAAAGATTACTGCAGTGTCTGTCCCACATCATTCGCAAAATTTTTGTGTTGAATTTATCATAAATTTAGATTAGTTTGTGTACTCTTACCCTCGTAAATCAAATTTTCTTTCAGACATAATTTCAGTTTCAAAAGCTTAAGTTATATAAAGTTTATCAACTCTGATTCCGGTTTTGACATTAGTCAAGCGATTATATACATAAAAGTTGTGCCTCAATTGTCGGGTAATATTTTCAGGATGTTTTCACTTCTTTTCATGCCTTCCCTTCTAAATTATTTCCCTTTTAATTTCCCTTCTAAATGATGTCCAATAGTTGAACCGAGCAAGAACGGAATGCATGAAACACCAAAGACAACTCAGCGGTAATGTTTGATTTGTCCATCTTCATCGTACCATAGAAATCGTAGGGAATTTTTGTATTTTTTACAAAGTCTTATTTGTTAAAAAGTGTTGCGTATATCAGCTGTCACAACAAATTTATACAAAATAAATCTAGTAATTATTGAAAAGATTAATTCCATCAAATTTAATTCTTTTTCAACGCAATCATTGGGATTGGGAGTTCTCTTTTGATTAGAAGATATATTTAAGATAAGTCTAATCTTAGTCATACTGTTCTCTTTGACCACATGTTGATGGAGAAAATAATGATATACCTTCTTCAGAAACCTTTTCAATGAAACCTTCTCACTGCCGTTCTTTGAAGACCATTCCATACTCTTCATGCAACTTCTCACTTTTAAGTTTAGCTTCTAAATGATATCCAATAGTTTATAGAGTAGTCATTTAAAAGCCCTTTAGTGGTAAATTAAAATTACCTGAAAACAGTTAATGACAGTTACAACAGTTAATAACAGTTAATTTTGTTAATCTACCATGCCTTGATATCAAGGCATGGTAGACTAACCACAAATCATACATCTAATCTAAGAAACATTTTGCATTTACGAATTGGATGTCGAGCTGTTAGGCAAAGAACCAACATTATTTATTTTTTATGATACTTTGCTTCTCAGCTAAAATCCTCTTTTGGGCAGAGAAATAGTCTGAACTCAAATGCTTCCCAGAACAAAACACACGCTTTCTTTACATCCTTTGAAGTCGTTGTAAACAAACTTGCAGCTGTATGCATATTTTCTGTGACCAAATGTTCACTACTTTTCTTAAAAGACTGACGATTTTCACCTGAGTTAAATTCTAAAATGCATTCATTTTTTTTCAATAAAATACAATGTGTTATAATGTCTTGATTATTCAAATTTAAAAAAAAAATTGAAAGAAAAATAAATGCAATTTTTTTATAGAATATCTGTTTAAAACCAGTGATATCCTTCTCAAAGATATTGACAGGGAAATATATTTAAAATACCTAAATTATACGAAAAACCTGAAAAAATGAGGAAATATTAATAAAAAACTTTCATCGAGATCTTACTTGCAAATTTTGTTTCACACAATATTTCATTCCCTTAACTATTACATTTGAAATAAAATTAATTTTTTGCATGTTTGCAATTATTTTTTCTGGCAAATTATTTCATGGGAGAATTTTCTATATATGTTAAGAAAAAACTGCGAAATCTTTTAAGGAAAACGTTTTAAATATTTTAATGCAAAATTTCCTTTTGTTATAGATCACTATTGTAAATCATTAATTTTCGAAATATTTATTTTCATCATAATTTAAAAATTTTTTGGTTTTACTATTCTATGTACGTACAGAATCCTTAATATTATATGAATGAAATAAATAGCTTAATATATGCCGAGGATTAATTAGCAATTTACTCAAAATTTAAAAACAATAACACTTATGTGTAAATACCCAACTATAGTACTTTCTTTTTAAAACTTACACTAACGTAGGACCAGTTGACTTTTTATATATGTAACGTACTTAAGACCTCTCTAACACGGTAGGTAACAAACCGATATCTTTTATGTATAAATTTGATTCTTACTAGTCAGGTTACTATTGCATTATTCATTTTTAATGGAATATTGATTTAAACTTACAGCTTATTAGATTAATAACTTAACTTGAATGTTCTAAAATGAGCTCTCCAATAATTACATTTGTTAATAAAAATAAATAGATAATTTTGACAGTTTTCTTTTTTCTTTATATCACACGTAACATTATCATTACCAAACTACTATTTTCTTTTTGACATAATTACATGAAAAAAAAAAGCAATAATTTGGATAATTGTGGGTTACGATAGCCTCTGTGGGAAATGGGTGTTCTCTAATGATCGAAAATCAGCTGGTTCAATTTGAAAAAAGAGTAAAAACATTGTGCAAGGAGAAGCACTGTCCAAGTTAAAAGTTCCAAATCTATCTTCTTGGCTCAGTATGATGGTTGAAGGAGACAAAATTAATTCAATTGAAAATCTCGTCTCAAAAATTAACGTTAAATTCAATTAAAATCTCGTCTCTTGACAATTGATCAAAATTGGGAAACACTGTCTAAAAGTTAGACTAAAAGTATGTTTTAGATCATTGCCAAGGGTTTATTGGATAATTCTTATTTTAAGCAAATGTATAAATGTGTATAAATCTTCATCATATTGTACAAGTACATAATTATAAAACTTTATTGCATAATTGAATTGCACTATAATTGTTTAATGTTCTATTAAGAATGGTATAAGACATCTTTGAGACTCATTCTCAGAAACAGTCTAAAATTTTGACCAAGTTAAGTGACAAGTACAATACATTTTTTACCATATTTTTTCACACCACAATTTAAAAAAGTTTTATTGGAATTAGTATTCGTATGCAGAATTGATATGCAGTTCATTTAACAACTTAAAAAATCTTTTAATTTCATGGTTACTGTTAATTTAAAAGTAAATTAAAAGAGCTGTTAAATTTTACATATTCAAATTTATAGCTCTTAATAAAATTTAGTCATAACGCAAAAGAGGGCGTTATCTTGGAAAGCTCTAAGTAGTGATTTTTCGAAATATTGCCTTTCAAAACATTTATTTCTGAAAAGGCCAATTTTTTGATCAAATGGTAGTATTACAATTCACCATCAAAAACTATTAATTCTATTGTTTTTGAACAAGATAGGATCATAATTTTTTGGAGATCAATGCCTTTTCATGAATGAGGCTACCATGAGTGGAAATCTTCATGAGTTTGTAAGTTGAACTTTCTTTTCAATTTATGTTATTTTATTAAAAAAAAAAAAATCTTTCATTTTCAAACGTGTTGCTCAGTGAAACAATACGCCATTCTCATGTACAAAAAATAGTGGGTTCGATACTCATCATGCTGAAGATTTCCGTGCTTAATAAACACAAGACTTCAAGTTTTATGTTAAGTCTATGTCTTTTAATTTACGTGTAAGTTTATTTCCCATGAATGGTGAGAGAAATGTGTGTATATGCATATTTGAAGTCTTGAGTCTGTAAGTAACCTCTTTCTCTTCTTGATTTGCACATAACAGATAATCTCAGATGTAAACTTCATAAATTGAAATGGTTTAAAACAAAGAGACGATTGGTTGAGTTTAGTTGCATCGTTGAAAGAAATATGTATATGGAATGGAATTACAACTTCAAAACTTTAAATTCAAAATACTTTAGCTTTAGTGTATAAATAATTAATATAATATACATTTTATATGTGCTTGTGTAGCGATAAATTATTGATGGCTTATTATTTTTAGACAAAGAATGGCAAAAGGGTAAATATGATATAAATAAACGTCCTTTTGAATAATAGAAAAAGCGTCTGACATTGGAGCTGTAACTCTTCCGATAATCTCACGCTTTCTTGGTCACCAGTCATTAATAATCTCGTTCAAAATAGGCTTGTCACATGGTTGGATAATTTAATTACACCGATTTTGTTATGGAAACAAAGGTTTTCTAAAATGAGTAAAATACTTTTAACAGAAAGAGAAAACAACAGGACAGGTTTATGTTGTTAGAAAAGTTTGAGTAGAAATAATCTAGTTAGAAACATTTCATATGTTAAACAAATGAAAATCGCAAAATCAATTTGTCTGTATTGCGTAAATTTTTTCTCCTAAAATTATTGTCATCTATGCTGAACCACTGACACAAAAACAAAAATGCTTAAGGCATTGGACCCCTTCTTTTTTACATTTCCACAATATAATTTTTTATAAATTTCAATGCAATATTTTTGATATTATGAGAGTTAAATTTTATAAACAATAGTAATTTAAGTTATAACACATCCATTTTGAATATAATACATAATCAAATTATACATATATACAAAATTATTATTTGTTCTATAACTTTATTTCATTGAAGAGCTTAAATCATTGAGGTAAAGCAAGTTTACTATTTTCATTCAACTTTTCGTGCTATTTTACTATTTCATCTCCTTCTCTGAATTCAACATGCTATAGAGTAAAATGCTGCCAAATTATTTTACATTAAATGAAAGCAAAACATTCCTTTCTCGTTTCAGTAACTTGATAGAATGTTTTAACATCCTACACGTGTCTTAAATTATTCAACGCATTGCGAATGAGGGTCAAAATATTTTTCCGGAACTGAATTAGCACGAAATAATGCAATGCATTACTATTTCCAGCAGCATTTTGAATATTTTGATGATAGTAAACTTCATCAGGCATGCAAATCAAGCATGCTAAATTAACCTGACTACGCAGTCGCCGACCTGATTTCATTTTGAATGAGTAAGCCAAACATACTTGATTTTCCCAGACGATCGATAAACTCTAGCCAACTGGGCAATGGCTATTTCTTTTTTGGCGAGAATTTTCTGTAGTCTTCTGTCGCCAGAATGTCTGGAACAAAAATTGATCATTTTCTAACCTACAGACATCTTAAGAAATGAAATATATTGTTACTTCAAGGTTTATTTAGTTATCAGAATAAAATAAGACATTACATATCTTCGAGTTAAATTAGTTTTTATAATTAAAAGTATTAAAAATATAAGGGATTAAACTGTACCTAATATTTAACAAATATTTAATATTGACGGCAGAATCACATTGTTATATATGTCAGGTTAAATAAACAAAATAACTGTGTACATCACAAGTGACATTTATTAACTTTTCTAATGGTTAGCCTTTATGGCTGTTAAGTAAGAATCTCACATTTACAAGGAAAATTTTTTAAATTAATAATATATTAGTTTATTATAAGAATTTTATATTCGCTTGTCATAAAAAAATCGCATAATTAAACTCTTTATAGAATTCCAAAAGTTTATTTCATAGAATTTAGAATTGTATTATGGAAAGGATCGTTTTATTTTAAAATAATCTTTTTTATATAGCTATCTTTCAAAGTTTCAAACAGGAAACGTTTCACCTAATTGTATTAAAAAATTTTTATATACTTTATTTAACTTTAATTCTTTTAAGATTTAAGAATTTAAGTTTTTTAAATTTTTGAACACTTGAAATTTTTTATTATGAAATTTTTAATATTTAAATTAATCTAATCATTGAAATAGCGAGATATAGTAATTTAATTAGAGATGCACTTATCAATGAATTTTTCAAACCATTACACCAATGTAAATTATATCACTTTAAAATAATAAAAGAAAATATTGAAAGTGATTGTTTCAAAGTTGAATGAGATAAAGCATTTTAATGAATAATTCAAGCATAATAAACTTTTAACTGCAAACATTAATAGGCAGTCATGGCAAAAAATTAGAATTACTTAAAAAAAGAATTATGTTTTGTAAAACAGTTTGTTTCTTATACATTTAAAATACAAAATATTCTTCTACAAAAAATGTTGCAAATAGAGAAAATTATTGAATTTGAACTAAAAAAATCTGCACCTCTATCATTGGTATTAGTTAAAATTTCTGATCAAAAGGACACTTAAACTTCACAAAGATTGGGAGTTTTAAAATTTTATTATCCTCCTCTAAAAACAAATAAAACTTATTTTACTTCATGTTAAGGTGATATACCAGATTAACAGATGTTTGTGGTTTTTTTACTACAAATGATG
Source organism: Latrodectus geometricus (assembly GCA_026290005.1). Lineage (NCBI taxonomy): Eukaryota > Metazoa > Arthropoda > Arachnida > Araneae > Theridiidae > Latrodectus > Latrodectus geometricus. The sequence continues at coordinate 84,684 of JAPDSC010116013.1, read as the reverse complement.
CCAAACATCTTATTATTGGTACTTTAGGATCCAAAGTAGCTGCTTAAATGCTTTATATCTAAAATTAAAACTGAAAACAACGTTAGACATGAATATAATTGATATTCTTTTTTGAATGCTTGATACTTTTTCTTTCAACGTGGTATTCTGCAAGAATATCACATAGAGACATTCATATAGAGACTTTCACTAAATGCAACTGAGAATAGTTGTTATGAGAAACGATATACGAGATTACATAAATAGCTGTATATCTTATAGTATATAAAACTGGATAAAATCTGTTAGGGCTAAATTTGGGAAAGGTATTAAACATATAAAGATTTTAAACAGATTTTCTTCAAGATTTACCTTGGTTTAGTGGTATGACAGCGCTATTCAAAATATATTGTGCTTAAGTATGTATAGTTGAAGATTGTATTGTATACTTTATTTAATAAATATATTCAGAATAATTTTTACAATTCGAAATAGAAAAATTCAGTTGATTAAGCTGTTTGTATACATTAAATGAAAAACATTTTTTTTTTTTATGAATTTAAGGTTTGCTTTTTGATCCTATTAAACAAGTATTTTTTATTGATTGATAAACATTTTTAAGTATTGAATATTATATCTGATATGAATACAGATTACAAAGCCTTTTGTGGATATTTTTGGCCAAAGAAATTGCGCAAATATTTTTTACATATATGATTAAAAGTATAATGGCAGTAATTTATTTTTATAATTAGATGAATGCTATAAAAATGTATTCTTCATATTTTGGTAAATAATACAAATTTTCATTCCTAAAATCTTCCCTTATTATTTTGAAGTATATAGAATAAAAACTTGAAATTCACACTAGACAGTATTTTTGTGTACCATAATAGACTGCTTTGAGCGTCTTTTACTAACGTCTTTTGAAGTGTCAATAATTTAAATCCAAAAATTTCTTAAATATAAGCTATAAATAAAGATTTCATAAGAAGATATATTTGTTGAGAATTTATTCTAATTCACAAAGCTAACAGTTGGGAAAATAATCTAGATATTACTAAATTTTAATTGTGAAAGTAATAATTTTATGAAATTTCATATACTTTACAAAATTAAAATACATCATTATGCATTGTTTCAGCATGATGATCTATTTTAATTTTGTAAAATAGCAGCAATTTAAGTGTACTTTATTTTATTCTGTACTCAAAATATCTTTAAAAATTTTTATTCGTTTCATGCAAACCTATTTTATAATTATTTTTCACAGGTGATTGAACAATTATAGATTCAGATACAATCATTAAAGTTTGTCTAATTTTAAAATATTTTAACTTGAAAATTTAGTTTCATAATTTCTTATAATTCCTCAAAATTGTGTTATTACTCAATAGCATCCACAAAAAATATTTGTTTGCTTATTCATAAATAATTGAATTTATTTTACTGAACTTCTGTGAAATACTAAATTATTTTATGCAATAATTAAGAACAAAAAATTTATTAAAATGGACTAGGAATAGAAAACTTCGTGCACTTTAACCTCATTTCACTTAATAAATGAATTGGAATTCTAATTTTCACTCTCACTCATCGCACACTATTTGTAAAATGACGTTAAGACCTCGAACTAAATATGTATTTCAAATGTCATGTAAAGGAAATTTAGTCCTTGTTTCCATTTATTAATATCAGCTATATGGAAAACAACGAAGTTATTCAGAAAATTCTCTAATGAAGAGCTCGACTTCATTCGAGAATGATTAGCAGAAAATTCTATTGAGAAGATGTACTTATTTTCAACCTTGACTTTGACGAGAATTATTGCGAGATAACCATGCATCGTATGTCGCGTTTATGACGCACATGATGAAGATAATAAATAAATGCTTGACACCAATTCAAGAATGCCTTATTAAGTCATACACACGGTAGCTTTGTTTGGGTATGTAAGGGTATATTTGACGCTCCATTATTTCCCATTTATTTTATGAGTGCTGAATCATTGTTGTTTTCTGAATTTTAAAAAACACATTTTTCTCGGATCTTAGTTTTAACAAATCATTATCTTTATCTTCTGTAATCATTTGTTTGCATATTTCAAATTTCACTGATCAGGTATAATTTTCTTTCTTTTTTTTTCATCATTTATTTAATGTTTTTATGGAAAAAATTTAAGTTTGATGATAAAATGTGATAACAACATTCTATATAAATTGAATTTTCAAATATTAATAAATACGGGATACACAAAAAGAAGAGGCGCATTTAGTTAAGTTGTAAACGTATTTATCCATGTGAAAACGAAAACGATATGCGACAGGTATGCACAAAAAATGCAAAATAATTTAAAAATATTTATAAATTAATATGGGGATTATAGTTAGATTTATATACATGACTTTACACTTATATATTAGATTAATTTAACTCCAAATTATGAGAAAAATTCATGCACTCAAATTAGATAATTTCTTTTTGATGGTCATGGAATCTTGGCTACTGTTTACTGTGAGATCAAGTGTGTTATTTAAATAAGATATACAAAAGAGTATGTCATATTTAAATAATTGTACCAAAAGTCTTTACATAAAATCAAAAGTAAAAAAATTTAACAGAATAAAGCTGGCAATACTGTTATCCATCGTCTTTTAACGAAATGTTTTCATTATCGTAAAATGGCATTTCCTCGATTATTCTGTGAAGTAATGCATTTTACGAGATGTCGGCAAAGTTACTTTAAATTGTTTTATTCTTTTACGTTTTGCAATATATATCTTTTTTTATTTAATATATAATGTGATATATTAAATAATGAAATAAATATTTTAAACCTAATGTACAAAACAGCTGTCTTGATACGTTGACATTATACAACAAGACTTATGAAAATTAAAATTATAAATAATTTACATGATATGCTATTGACATGATAACTATAAGACGTTATTTATTAAATTTTGTAAATTTAATAAATTGTATAAACCTGTCAGACTTGGCTAGAAATAAGTATTCAACATTTTAGTTTCATGATTTTATAAAATAAAATTTTGGAAAATAGTGTAATTTTTAAATAAATCAATAAAAAATCAATTTTTAAATAAATCAATTAGAATTTAGATTATTATTTTTTAATGTTTGGCTTGATATATATATTTGTACGTGCGTGTGTGTGGCATTATAATGCCACACACACGCACACGCACGTACACACACATTCAAGTGGCGCAAGAGCTCAAGTGGACACGCACACATTGAATGGAAAGACCCAACACACATGAAGATGGGCCATTATGCAAAACCCATAAATCATTTTTTGTTATTAAATAGAGATTCAAATCTTGGACCATTTTATTTTGAATAGCATTTATGATTGGGGCATTGGTATAATTTATTTATTTATTTAACGATTTTATTAAATTTTATTTCATAAAATCGTAAAATATGTTTAATTTGTTTTTCTTGAATACCAAAGTCTAGTGCAACTATATGAAGCAATAATTAAGAGTATGAGCATTTTCTATGTTGTATCATTAATGGTTAATGAATGACAAAGTTTAACTGATACAGGAATTAATTTTGTTTAAATTATTTTCAACGATTAGATTTTATCCTGATGAGAAAGTCTATGCAATTTAAATATTCGTAGAACCAAATAAATTTCTGCTTTTATGGTATGGAGAAAAAGTCATCTATGTTATTTAACTATAATGCAACATAAGGATAGGTGATAGACTTTTTACTAATTGATACGAAGAATATATCAATTTTATCTTTATTTTTTATCCGGTATAATTTATTTGCATATGTTTTTCAGATTTATCTTTAGTTATGAACTTTTTTATCTTATCTGTATGAAAAATTAGCTGAAAATTATAAACTGCGCATTTTAAAAATCGTTGAATAGGATTACCAACTTAAATATATAATATTTTTTTATGTCCTGAGGGCAATATTATACCATTGTAAAGATAATCAATTAATATTAATAAGAAGATAATTCAAGATAAAAAGAAAACAAAAACTGCCTTATAGAAATATTTCGATCAATTATGATACCATCCATATTTATTTATTCCTAATATCATGTGTATCTCTGTAGCTATTATAAATGAATCCGCAAAAGTTTTGAGTGAAAAGGCTTTAGATATTACCACTTAACCTTCAAAATCGTAAACAACTAGATGTGGGATGAATTGCTAAAATCTTAAGAAATTGCAACATATTTCCTTGAAAGTATTCGATTAATTAACTGATGTTAAAAAACTGTTATAGGCATGATCACATGTAATTTGAAGTATATTCTATTTTTTGTGCCCTATCCGAAGCGAAAGCAATTTAAGATACATCCAAGTTAACTTAAATGTCTACTACAATTACTTCATGTTTAACTCCATGTCATTAGTAAATTATAAGTAATATGATGTTGTTTTCACAAATAAATATTTGTTCGTTTGATTTATGTGCTCATTTATTTATTAGTTTATTTTTTCAATCTTTACTTTTATACTATAGACTTATCAAAAAATAAAGACAAAATAAATATTAGTTGAAGTTGGATAATATTAGAAAATAAAAATTTTAGAAATATTCGAGCATTTATAATTTAAGGATTTATAAAATGTAACTAAAATTAGCAAGTATGACATTACAATTCATTGGCTTCATTTCATAACGATTGCTTTGATGTTATTTTTAATTATACGAGGCTGCGGTAGCCTAGTTGGTTTAGGTGTTTGTTCTGGACATCGAAAGATAGTGAGTTTAAATTCCGATCCAATCGAAGATCAATCGTGTTCGCTAATGGTGGCAGAGGTACGTTAAATATGTCAGGGTCACAATGTCTTCCATGAGAAATGATACCTTTGGGGTGGCAAACCATGCCTGGAGTCTTTTGTTTGTTTCCTGCTTCCATATTACGAAGATCCTATTCAGAGCTACAATGGACCTACTGAGTGTTCCATTATATAGAACTATATAGCCCTTGTTTTGCATAAAGATGTGAAATTCTAATGGTAAATTGTAAAATCCTAATAATTATACAACAACACTTTTAATTATGCGGGACAAAATCATGGAATTTTTCAGAAAGAGTGGAAGAACTCGAATAATGAAACTTGAAAAATGTAGGCAACGTTTTTATTCACGATTTAAAAGTTAAATTCTACTCAGCATTTTTCTCTGTGAAAGTGGAAAAGACTAGAACGTTATATACATGTCATTCATTTAGTGCTTGATGATTCCAGCAAAATTAAAATCACAAATTCAAACTTAAGAGAAATAGGAAATAATAATTAATTTATTAAAATGTAAGACAGTAATATATATTATATTACGTGTGACTTTATAAAATATATATATAATATTTCTCTACATTATAGAATAATGAAAAAGGATAAAAAACACTCTGATAACAAGTAGCATAAATAGTTCTCAAACTAATGTAACTGGTAATTGGTTGCATAGATTAAGTTCACATTTTTCTAAAATAAGACTTTTTAACTCAGAAAAGCTTAGATAAAAAATCGTTTGTTAAAAACATATCAAACCTAAATTGAATTTTGGTACTTGTACAGATGATATAATATTAATATCATTTCAATTAAAAAATATCAAAAATTATTGTCACTTTGAACAGCTACCATTTAGAAAACTTTAAGTGGAATTTTATAAGCTACATGATACAATATTTTAATAATATTTATAATCTCCTATTTAAGAAATATTTTATTAATTTAAAAAGTGTAATACATTAAATATCAATTAGCAGAATGTACATACATTTTTATTAGCAGCAAATATTTTGTAAAAATTTTATATTATTTGATATTAAATAATTATTGAATGCTATCACACATATTATATTTTTATAATAGTACATGCAGGTTAATTTTATCAATACATTATTTAATTGTCATATTTTATAAAATATTTCAAATATTGAACTAGATTAAATTCCTCTCATTTACAATTTTAACTATTTCATTAAATTTATAATTATTTTAAGTACTTAAAAATACAAAAAAGTGTGGCCAATTTATTTTTGAGTATTAAAAGTGTCAAATATATTACGAAAAATGATGAATATTCGTCAAAGTGATTTTTTTAACATGACTGATGATATAAAAAAATATATTCTGACTATGGGGATAGAATTTATTTTATTGAATAAATTGAAGTAAAATGTTTCAGATCTTATAAGATTCTGAAAATAAAATAAACTGTCATATTCTAATTAATGAATTTGAATCTGAAAATGGGGAGAGACTAAAATAAGATTTAAAAAAAATGACATTTTGTAGATTTTAATTCATGTTTAAAGGAGACATAATGTTTAATGATAAAAATAAGCAAATTAATCTATTAGTTTTAACTTATGTTTCCGAATTATAGCAACTTAATGTTAAAGAAAATTGTGAATTTTGACATTTTGGTTAAATAAGACTTTATAAAAATAGAATATAAGCCACATTGCTTTCTAATTTTTATACATAAATTTGAGAATATATTTCAAAGGGTACAAAGAATTAACTATATGCATATTTCAATGAATATATAGATCAAATTTTAAACTGAATGCGTAGTTCTTGAAGCTGGCATTTAACTTGATGAAAAAATATCTCTACTATCTTTCTATTAGAATAATGTTTTTGGGAGGGGGAAAAAAAAACTCTCAACAATCTTAACTTTGTCATCGAAATGTGATAACACAAATATTTGTGAGTGTTCAAGGATTAAACACGCCAAGAACAGAATTAGAACGAGAATATCTGATCAATTCAAGTGTTAGAAAAATGGCAACTATTTACTGAAATAAATATCGAAGCATTAAGTGCCTCAAATAAATATATATTAACGATAAACTTCAATCTGACTTTATACTGTTTTGGTTTTTATTTGTATTGTAAAATTTATTTCAATTTTTTTAAAACTAATTTCATACATTAATTAATGTTTTTTTTTAATCGTCAACAGGCACTTATTGCTTTTTATATAATTTAAAATAATTTTTTCATTTTTCATTGCTGGGGAGCTAAGAGAAATGATATCATTAATTTAGAATATTGATTCAAATTAAAAATTTTTTTTCTGAGAAGTTTAATCTTAAGACGATTTTAATCAGCAAACTAAGCAAAAAACAGACATTAAATCCACTTAGAACTATTCATATAAGTATTTATCAGGTTTATTCAGTATTTATAAGATATACATTTTTTGAAGAGTTATAAAGTCCAAAACATATATATGAGATAGAGAGAGAGAAAAATTCATAAAAATAAATTTTTGAATGCAATTTGAAACTATTCTAGTAACATAGCAATATATAATTATTTTGGAAGAAACAACCCACCGATGTTTACATAGCAGTGAAGAACATACAACAAGACTGGAGACAACTATGAATACCAAATCAAATATTTCTGGAAGACATAGATTCTGTCCCAGATGAAAGATTTTTTGCTAAGATCACTTATGTATGTTAAAAAAGCTATAGGGGTCACATAATTATCTTCAACTATTTTTAATTTCGTTCATTGTCTTAATAATTCTATTCCGTCAATAAGGTATCCATAACATAACGGCAGGTAAGCCCATGACTGTATCTTAGGTTTAAGGAGTTTTGAAATGCTTTCATATCATTAAGCTCTTTGTAGTTTTGATTCATGGTCAAGTGACGAGGTCACACCTGAGCTAGAAACTTCCTCTTCACATCCACGATATACCAGTGCAAAGACTTAGGACGTCACAGATTAAAGACAAATGTAACCCGTTTCTATTTTGATTAAATTAATTTATTATTCTTACAAAAACTCACAAAATTTCTCTTTTAAATTTTACTCAAAGAAATTAGAAAGAAAAAAATTTAAATCGTCCTTGCCGATTTAAACTAATCATAAAGTGGATGTTATGATTTATTTATTGCTTGCATAAACAATCAAATGTTAATATTTAATGTGCTTTACTTAATGATTAATAAGTATTTATTTTTTAATAGCAATATCAAGAGAGATAAATTTCCAATGATATATAAAATTAATAATCCCACTAAGATATTCAGCAAAATTATATATTCAACATTATAGGTGAAAACGATTATTTGTTTAACTCACAGACCATTTATGAGTTAAATAAAGTGATGTACACATGATCTCAACTGTAACGAAAGAAGTAACCACTTTATGGTTAAAAATAAGTATAATGGTACTCATTTTTAATAAATTAACAAAATATGCACTTTTATTCTGGGATACCTCTATTATGTGTGCCATAAAATATACACAAACAATAGCAACCAGAATATTTTTCATGATTTTGCTTCTATGAAACTTTCTTTTGCTCATCACGGTACTCATAAAAGATGTTGGGAGAAAAATGGTGCAACAAAAGGTCAGACAGATGGCGCTTTGATAGATCCCTTAGAGTGTTACCAATTTCCGTCTACTGATGGCTTAAAAAACTTATTAGGTCAGTATAATACATCAGGAGCAAGAAAACATTCCTTGTTTACTTGCGAAACTTTGGAAACTAGTATTTAAGTGTAGTGACGACATTCCATAACAATTTGTTTTTGGTGACAAAATGTCAGGCTCTTCTAACGACAGATCCTGTCATGAAATATTTATTATTGCTGCAAGAATGAAAATTATTTTTTCGCAATCGTTGCTTAGATTGTTGACCCTATCTTTTCATGAACAATATACTAAGCTGATTGATGATAATTTATCATAGTATCTTAGTTATCTTACTTTTTAAGTGTTGCAATAGATAAAACTTGGTGATTTCTGCACCTGTATTGCTTGAAAGAAGTTTAAAAAATCACTTAAAAATTACGTATACTCTTGCAATTCCTTTTTTGATTTTTTTAAAGTCAAATATCTTATGTTTATGAAGTAAATCCTCTGTTTATAATTTTATTGGATAAAATAAACACAGATTAGATGCTTAAAATGACAATATTTATATTAACATCTAAATATTCCTCAAAATGCTAAGTATGTAAGATTCTTTTTTTTTTTTACTTAATTGAAAAAAAAAGAAGTAAATATTCGCGCATAATTTTATTTAAGATATAATTGTTATAATGGAGTAAAAATTAAAGGAAATCCTTTTAACGCACTTAAGTTTTTTTTTTTTTATATAATCAAAATTTTTTTTACCTTTGAAAGATTTGTAAGTTATTTGCTTATAATAATGCTAAGTATTTCCAAAGGTACAATTTTCTAGTAAAAATTTTAAACTATTAAATTTAATATCAAAATAAAATTAATAATATTTTAAACACATTAATTATTTTTTTAGAAGTCCATATTTTTTAAATAATTTACACATTAAATAACTGTATAATAGCTTTTTCACTGATTTTTTAAAATTAAAGTTTCTTAAACTTTGTGATTCCCTCTTTCATTTTATTTTTAAATTGTATGTACTTTTTTTTTATAGAACAGTTGGCAATTAGAAATGGATAAGCAAAAAGATGCTGATTTCATTATTTTAATTTACATCTTATATTTGTTTTACACTGTGTGTTTATATTTAAAGAGCGCGCGAGAAGTGTTTTGTTAAAAAAAAAATAGTAATATTATTAAATTCCACTGTTTACAAGGGTGTTTCTTTGCTTTTAAATGCATTTTCACTTTATAGAATATGGAACACAAACTTTCATAGAATAACCTATTTGCTATTGAATTTAAGGATAATACAAAATAATAATAGTGCTTTGGTTAGGTTAAATTTTGCGATCCGTTTTCTGTAGCTATTTCTGCTGGACAAAGCCTCTCAACACATCTAGTAGCTAAGCAAATTTGAAGAAATCAAACAAATAAGCAAGATTTGGAACTGATACCATTCTCTTTTTATCGTATTTTTGGAAAGCTATTGGATCCTTCGGAAATTTTAAGACACATAAGCCCTCTTAACAAGATGATCTTTAGCTGAGTCAAGTATTGAATCCACACTTTGAGTTCACAAGAATGGCATCTGTACAATGCCGGCCTTGGAGAGTTTAAAGAATTTGCGGATTATTAAGCTGTATTACTTGCTAGAGTCCGGGGGGATTTAAAATTATTAATAAAGTTGAAATCAAAGCAGAAAAAGTTATTTTTAATAGAATAAGCATTTCTATTATTTTGATTAATGATTATACAACTTTATTATATAGTTTTTCTGTAATAAAACCATTTTATATTCAATGTAATAAATTAAACATTAACTGAATATTGAGTTATTTCGAATCTATTTTGTATAAAAGTAGTGCAAATTAACATGTGTAAGATACAAAAATAGGCACTTCAAAATATATGGTGACGCAGTATTTTAACATCGAATGTAGAAAGCACATATAATCATAAAGTTTCCACACTCATTCTATATTCTATTTACGTCATTTTATTCTACGAAATCATTGTTACATTCTTTTCCGAAACTTATTTCGTTTGATGTATTCTTACATAATTGGGAAAATCCGTTACACTAGTCACCATAAAAAAGATGCTACTGAAATTTCGAAATAAAAGTTTCTTGGAAATATTCTCAAGATTACAATATATAATCAACCAAAAATTTTTATCTTATCTAGGAAAGTATTTATCGATCACGCTAGCGAAATTCTTTCAGTAAAAAAGAATAAAAAAAATATCGATTTTAAATTAAAGTATCTCAAAAAATATGATTAATTTCATTTTTTTGTGAAATAAATTAAAGTTTTCACAAACATGTGATCAAATTTTTTGAATTCTTAACATGTAACAAGAATATCAAATAATAAAGACATTACCTTAAAATAGTTTCTTAAGAGTTTAAAAACTTTCAGTCGAATATAAAAATATGTATTTTTTAAAAAAATAAAAGCATAAATTTATTATTTTTAATTTAATAAGTAAAATATTATATTGTAAGTTGTTTAATCTTATTTAACAAATATACTACTAATATACTGCATTTTTATTCACAGTTATTAATTTTTTATGAATACTAATGCAATTAATTTAATATTTAACAGAATTCGAAGACATTATCGTATATAAATGAAAACATTACCTTATGTAATTTCGAAGATTCCTAATACGTTTATGTTAATATGTAGATCAATACGATGAAATACATGTTAGTTAAAATGCATTTTATTGGGAATAATTTTGCTGGTTGATAATATAAATTTAATAATAAATTTTTTAAATTCAGGGTTTTTATTTTTAATTTTTGAACTCAAGAGAATAGCATTACGAAACAATTATTCAAATTCTCAATCTCTAAAGATTTTCGGGAGATGAAGATTTAATTTCACTTATATACTTTCAGTTTTTATTCTCTATGAAATTCAAAAGTAAAAGTACATAAAAATTTATATTGGAAATTTATATTTAGAAGCATTCACGACATACTTTTAGTACAAAAATGCATTTCGTAAAGAATGTGAAAACATTTCGTTTACAAAATTCGTTTATTGAAGGTTACAGATCACTAAAAACCAAACATAAAAGGAAAGAAACGTTAAAAGTTTTAAAATATTCTTTTTTGCGTAGATGGAATATCTGTCACCAGTAGAAATAATATATACAAAAAATATTCTCGGGGCAGTGGTAAATCGTACGATGTTGATAGGAAGGTCAAGAATCGTAAGAGAAAAAATAACTACGTCAAAACAGAAGTAAAATCGTCATTTCCTTTCTGTTGAAATTCAGAGGAAAAGGATATCATGTTTTCCCGCCATTTAAAAAGACGAATACAAGAACTATTTGGCTCTACATCAGAAAAAGAAAAAAAAAAATTCAACGTCTTTTATTCCTCATTTATTATGACGCGAATAGCATAATTGCTTAATAAAATGCTATTTTCTCCGTGAAATAAAAATGAAAACAATTACAAATGATTAAAAGAATATCAAGAAACAACCCCTTTTTTATTACAGATATTTTTCTATTTATAAAATATTCCGCAATTAAAAAATAAAAAGTCAAAGCTATATGAATAATTAAATTATTGTTTGCAAAACAAGGATTATTCAATTTAGGATTTTTTAAACCTCATAGTAAATTACCGAGTAAAATATGTCATTATAATAATTATTCTAAGCATTCTCTATCATGTCAAATTATAAAACAGTGAAGTCTGAATTACATTTCGAATTCACATGGCAAGACACATGAGTTTTAATTGTATTCAAAGCAGGTGCTTTTTAATAAGGCTCACAACTTCTTACTGTTTATTGGATTGCGTGAGAGAATCAAAATAATACAAATTTTATATAAATTTGTTCAAGAAAATATTAGTTGCATACTTTGTTGCATGAATAAAAAAGGCATACATTTTGTTTTAAAATTTGTTTTTTTAATATTTTCAAAAAGAATAATAAATTTATAAATCAATCAAGAATTTTTATTTCAATTTCGCATTCAATAAGAATATAAAACTGAAATTAATTAGAAAATCGATCTTATCTCAAGGTTATAAATTTGATTGTTAGCATTTTAAACACATAATAACCACATTTATCTGAAATTTTTATAAAAAATTAAGCTTGTATTATAATTGTTTTTGTTTTGAAAATGTTATAATATACATTCAATGTTACAATATACATTGTTATTTTATTATGTATACAATGGATTTTCATATTGGAATTGATCATGCGTTGGAATTCAAAAATTCGTAAAAAATATGTTATTATATAAGGTTTTATATAATTATAAAAGCTTTCGATTTTAAAACATGTACATCATCATTAATAACTTAGCTGAAATATTTTTTTAGCTATGAATAAATATTCTTTTTGCTTTATAATATAAATACACAATAACTCTCTTCCGCTTATATATAT
>JAPDSC010116013.1:0-45627 GCA_026290005.1 Latrodectus geometricus | reverse complement strand
TTTTTCTCGAGATAAAGCTAAAGTAATTTACAGTATATCAGAAATTTATATCCTTTTTTCTTGATGAAATAAGCCAACATTTCCCAAACAATTTATTCGAAAACATGAAGTAAAAAGTTTCATCATATAGCAGCTATATATAGTATATAAACGGTTATAAGTAACTGGACAATTATATATGCGTTGCAATAATTTTAAATATATTCTGGAATTAAAATTTAATGTAAATTTGAAAGTAAACTTCTAAAAAAATAGCAACTAAACAGCTTAGAAGTACAAGTAGCCATATTGGATTCAACTTCCGATTCTATATTTTTTAGAAAAATCTTTACTCCTTATATTAATCATATCTTGGTGTGACCAAAATTGGAAGTAACTTTGCCATTATTAGCCCAACAAGGGCATATTAGGAAATACTTGTCTCCTATTGTTGGCCCAACATTAGCTTATCTTGGCATTTCTTATAATGGGAAAATCTTGGTTCCCATTATCGAATCAATATGAGCTTGAATTGGTATGACCAATATTGGGGTAAAGTTGGAGCCCATGATAGATTCATGATTGGGCTTATCTTGGCATGTCGTATATTTGGGAAAATTTGACTCCCATTAGATGTTCATTATTGAGATTATATTGGTAAGATTACCAATATTGATTGATCCAAGCTATTTTCTACTTGGATGAATTAACAGTTTTTAATAATTTTAAAGTTGTTAAACCACAATATAGGGGAAATTGCATTTTAATAATAAATATAATTAATTTGAATACTCAGAGTTAAAATACATAATTATAGTTTCTATTAATGAATTTGAAAATAATAAAATTAAATGAATTAATTATAAATATAATTATATGAATTATTATGAATATAATATATCAAAGGAAATATATTGAATCAACTGATCCGTTTTAGAAACTGTTGCCCCCCCCCTTTAAAAAAAAAAACTTAATTAAAAGAAATAAAAATTTTAAAAACTTATTTTTAGAAAAATATGTTAATATTCTAAACATTCCTTTTATTTCAAATAATTTGATTACACAATAATAATAAAATAGGATCATTCGTTTTTTTTTTTTTTAAAACTTCAGTGTCGGCAATTCGTTTCTATTATTATATGTTTATTGAAGTGAGCAAACAATATTTTATTTTAATATTGTAAAAGAATTAAGATCTTTTATTTATGCAGCATTGATCTTTTTATTTTACCTTATTGCTTAAATTTTATAACAATTTACATCAACGCATAAAAAATTGAAGGAAATTCTTTAACTTTTGAATAGTGCTGCCCTCTTATATCTTAAGGAAATACTATTCTCTTCTAAATATTTTTTCGTTTATATCAATATTCGTAGTAGTAAATGTCCTTATATTTTGCGAATAGAATAATATATTAATCTTTTTAAACTGAAAATTTAAACTAAAAACTTTTTTTAAAGTATGTTTCCAATATAAATGTTTACATAAAAGAAATATGTGTAATACATTTCAATGATCCGATAAATTCTGCTATAATTAATTTATTCTTATGTTTTTATCTGATGATTCTACACTACCCGAAATTTTTAGCTTTGTCTATTCCTGAGTTAATTATATTTGTATGAATACCTTATCATTTTTTTATATGTTTTCTAAATAAAAAATATATATATAATATATCAGCATATAAAAATTTTATACATAATAATTATATTAATCAAAATTATTGATTCAGTATATAACCTTGTGGTTCTAGTTTTGAGTCTCACAAATTATTTTCTCTCCTAGTATGGTGAAAAGAGAAGGATGTTAGCTCAAGTATTGATCTTGTGGTTTGACTGTAATGTCATGTGATGTTTGCTAATAATGGAATGGATAGCTTGATAAATATAATTAGTACAATATTTTTTAGTATCACATTTGTTAAGAATATGTGCACAAGAGAAAAATGCTCCAAATGCATTTTTTTTATTCATTAAGGCAAACAACTAAATTTTCCCAGCAATTTCCTTGTTGCAGACAAACCAAAAATTATACTGATCAAGACATTACACACTGTCAAATTCTTGCAGTCTATCATATGATGATTAGTTAAATGAATTGATATAATCATAAATTCTTTACAAAACATGGATTTTATCTTATTAATTAATTAGAGATATTTAATCATGTAAATATTTCTCAATTATATAATCAGGAATGCACTTTAATACTTTAGGATCACGTATGTAAGCATTTTTTTAGGTATTGAAAAAAATTATGCATTTAATAAGAAAAACTTGATAACAAATACAATTGTATTTTCAGTTTATTAAGAATAAGAAAGATCTAATTTGGTGCACGCACACAATTAATAAGTTGTATATTTTAATTCTATTCAAGTATTGTATGTGTCTCATTGCAGCACATGCTCAATTTAAACTTGTTTTATTCTTTAAAATTAACTAATATACGTCATTAAAGAATTAGGAACAAGATTCAGAAATTAGTTTCTACTAGAATTTTACAGTTGAAATTTGCCTTATTTCCATTTATTAATACATTTCTGAGATGAAAAACGAAACATTATTCTTTTTTTAAATTAGGTATTATTTATTTCATTGTTTAGACACATGTATTCAAGTATTCATTATATAAATTGGCATATGTTAATAAAACTCATAAATACATAAATGTCCTTTATTTTATGAAAGTTTTTCTTCAATATTTTTAAAAAATATTTAAAATAAATAAAGAAAAGTTATGACAAAAGTTCTTATAATAAAATGATCCACTTTTAAATTATTATTATTTTTAATATAAAAAAAATTAAAACTGTCTTTAATAATATATTAAAGGTGTTTTATAATTGATCATATAAAAATTCTTTTGAGATTTTCGCTCATGCGTAATAGCAAAACACATGATCTAAATCGGTAAATTTATTTTTTAAAAGGATATGAAGTCATTCTCTAAATTAAATTTTTTATAAAATTCATTTTGGAATGTTGTAATACACGAGAATATTAAAGAAAATATTTCAATTCTGTTAATATTATTTCGATATTTTAATATAAATAAATGGTAGTTCCCACAATTTGGTTAAAAAAAAATAGACATGCTTAATTTTATAGATTATGTGAAATATACACTGCTGATTAGTCAAAATGCAATACTTTGAAGGAAACATGTAAATCATGTTATATTTACTCCCGCATTTTTCTAGTACGCATTGTTAGTACACCAAATAACCAAAGTTACATCTGCTTTGTTAGTGGGCACACTAAGGGTCTCACTTTTAGCGGGCGTTCCAAACTTTTCCCAACCTGCAAAAAATGTTACTCCATTGAAGCTAGTCCTCAACATATTCTTGTTTGCCTAGATTTTTCCATGGAGGAGTTTCTTGAGAGACCTCTCCTCTTTCTCGATTTTTTGAGGGTATATTAACTTATGGATCTGGTGTAGCTCCGCTACCCCAGATGGGATTGGAAACAACAACATCTGAGATATATTTCTACATCTTCAACGCTTTACATCAGTCATATTCCAACAAGAAAATGTGTGACCACACATGGCACTCAATGTTCAAGAATTTTTTTGAGCATCACATTAAATTGTTACCTTGACCTGTTTTTGCTTTCTCTATCTATCGTCAATACAATCGTATTGTCCGTGATTACAAAACTATTGACCCGAGATATACCATCCACTGCTACACTAGATTAACTATGACAATATATGAAAACAGCATATATGCTAAGGATGAGCTAATGATGCTAAGGATGATGCTAAGGATGAGTCTCATATGCCTCTCAAGAGCTTTTCATAGGTGCCAAAGAAATTGTGCCACACAAATAGAGTGGTAGAAATGCTGCATAAAATGTATTTTCTTCTTAAAAGTACTATTTTCTCGGTATAAAAGTGTGAAGTTGAGCATTATCTTATTCAAAGCAAACTAATCACTCATAAGCAAAATAATTACTTAATAGAATATAAAATCGCTCTCAACGGTCTTTTTTGCACACAAAAGCTAGTTAGATTAGAATCTACAGTTTAAAGTGGATTAAGCGGCTTCTATCTTGGCCCTATCTATAAGCAAATTGTGTTAATAATATTGGTAGCCAATTGGGCTATATTATGCTGAAATATTTTTCATTTCTAAATAACACTTGACGATAGACAATTTTAGATTACTATTTTTACTGCGCCTTATTTCCTACGCAAATTTCAATCATTTTCCTTTGTGATTTTTAGTCATGTTCGGAGCAACTTTTCTCTTCCATAAATTTAAATCCCAGATTTCTTTGCTAAATTATGATCTTTAAATTTTGATACTGGAATCCAATAGTTTTTGATGCTTTGTGAAGGTTGATAAGTTTAAATTTCTTGGTTTTTATTTCCTTTATTAAAGTCCTCTTTTAATCTCTTGACAGCCATATTTTTTCTCTTTTGTCTGGTTTTTACTTTTGATATCCCACCCAGATGCCTGTTCTAAGTTGCCAAAAATGTACGATATTACACGATGTGCTTAAACATTTAATTTTCTCTATTTTTTTAAGTAAATGAATTTTCCCTATTTTATCATTGAAAGATTACGGAGACCCCCTATTTCATTTTTTTTTTCAACGAAGTTTTCAGATCTATTTAAATATACACAAAGTAATCAGTATAATTCTGCAATAAGGTTAAATTATAGTATTTAAACAAGTTATGTGAAAATTTTTGTTTTAATGCTCCAATTTGTAAAGCAGACCCATTTTTCAGAACCATAAAATAGGAAAATATGCATAAAATAAGCATGTGAAGCGACTACTTTTTTACTAAGTTACTTATTTCCTAAGTAATTAAAACAATTATTCTATTATTATCTTTGCATAAAAAGTGTATCTTATTATAATTTATCAATCAAATCTTTAAAAAATAAGGGAAGAATAATGATTTCGATATGCCTATAAATAAAGATTATTTCCTCAAGTTATTAATTTCTAATTATAAATAATTAATAATTTGAGGAAATTGTAAAAAAGTTCTTCGAATTCGTTTAAGGTAACACACACACACACAAAAAAAAAACACGAAAAAAACAAAATTTTAAATTAAAAATAAAGACACAAATATATATTTCTTTTTGTAGAATTTATCAACCATATTATTAGCAATATAAATAATGATAAGAAAAAAATTTCATGCAACAACTAAACAACAGCTTCTAGTTTTTTTCTGTAATTATTATTCTACGTATTGATGCAACTAATTACATGTTAAATGTTTTTGTAAAGAAGAGAAAGCTCGTACAGATTCTTTTCTTTTGGCGATCAGACTTGATTACAAGAGACACAAAACTGGAATGTTTTTATATTATTGGAAACTTTAAACGTCTTTTGTAAACATAAACTAAAATTTGTTGGTGACTGAAAACATCAAGAGAAAGAAAAAAATAGTAAATAAATATATAAAAAAATTTAGAAAAATGATGTTTCATACTATGTAAACAGAATTCGAGTCGTATATTTTCATTTATTCTGACATATTATTCAACTCATAAATTTATTTTAACTTTACTTCTCATTCTTATATCTCGTGATATAGAATTTAATAATTAAAATATGTTTTGGTTAAATTACGCATCTATCTGTATTTATGTTTGTGGAATAGGGGGAAGAAAAAAAAAAAAAAAAAAAAAAGAAAGAAAGGATAGATTTAAATGGCGAATGCAGCCTTTATATAAATGAATTGACCGAAAACTCTATCAGAAAGTATAGTAGTGTAACTTACTAACAAAAGGTTAATCATGATAGACCCTATTTAATTTTGATATTTATTTAATATACTACATATGATTAGAAAAGAAATATTAAAATTTTGAAATGGCAGCTCTGAAAAGCATATTGCAGTGAATACTTCGCAAACTTGAAAGTAAAAACATATTATTATATAATAAATGTTTTATTTAAATAAACTTATAAATTATACATATGGTATAAAAATCATTATTTATCAAGGAAAATGTAAAATAATTATGATTAAAAATTCAGTGTTTTACCAAAATGTTTAAGAAATTTTATAATTTTAAAGTTGTATAATGTTAGATATTTTTCATTAAAATGCTGATTCAAGTGATTCATAAAAATTTTATAAATAAAAAGTTATGAAACATGACATCCGCTTCACATTCCTTGACAACTACTTAAGTGCGTAAGTATGTCATTCAAAAACAGTGAAAATTATAAATAATTATTTTGGTATTACATAGCATTACTTAGAAATATAGATATTTAAATAATAATAAAAAGTTAATTTGGAAGGTATCTGTTTTATGTATATAAGAGCGAATCACACATATTTACTGAGGATTCTCTCAACAAGTTGATAAATTTAAACATAATGTGTGAATTAAATTTTCTTCATTAATGATATTTATAACTGTTGCTGTTATTAAATTCCTTACCATAAACATCATTATAATGAAATAATATTTTATTGTAATAAAATTATATTAATATTTTTAAAATTAATGCATGTACCCATTTAACATTTATTACTCTTATAAATAAGCAGTCAACAAAAATGTTTCTAGAATTGTATCACTCGGAAGATTTGTTTTAGCTTCTAAAAATGTGGTTTTATAAAGCTAAAAATATAATGATTCATGCTTTTAAGTACCGATCATTTTAGGCGATCTAAAAAAAAATTGGGATTTCTAGAAGTTAATAATCAATTAGTAGTTTTTTTCGTTTTTATTAACGTTAGCATATTTAAATTTTTTGTTGAAGAAGCAAAAGTGCTTTAGAGTTTTCTAAATTCCTAAACATACAACAAATTGACACTACTTTTTTATTTTCCAAAATCAATAAAATAAATCATTTCATGTTATTTATGTCAAATACTTATATGCTGAGTCTAGATTATTAATTTTGTAGTAATTAAAGCTAATATCAATTAAAATAATATACTTTTATTACCCATTAAGTTCATTAAAATTCTAAAATTGAAGTGAAATAATTAATTGAAGAAAATTAAATTTCTAGTTCTTAAAATTATTAAAAATAAGAATAATTTATCATTCACATATTATTTAGTCTATTAACAAGAATAAACTACTGAAAATAATAGGAGAATCAATAAATTATAATTAAAATGCTCTGTAAATTAATCAATAGTTTATATGAAAACTTCTTTGTATTAAAATATACAAGAGAGAGAGAGAGAGAGAGAGAGAGAGAGAGAGAGAGAGAGAGAGAGAGAGAGTTTCTATATTATAATTTCAAGTTAAGATCAAATGAATAAATGAGTACACAAGACTCTCACAGCTTACAGTAATTAAATTATTCATGAGAACAGACCGGGAACTTCTCAATAATTTAAGAACAATTAGGTAAAAGGGGATTTCAGTGAAAGTTAAGATTCCAAATATCAAATGCAAATTTTTTAACACTTATTAAAATGTAGCAAGATAGTCCAAACGCGAAACTGACTTGAAAGCAATAATTAAACATCCCAGTATCCGTGTAAAGTGAAAATTCTTTCTGCAAGTTATTTGGCGCATAGCATGGCGCTTTTACATGGCGAACAAACGAAAGAGTATGTGCGAGAGTGTTAAAACTAAATTAAAAAACTCCTACGGGAGTGTGAAAGCGTAAAACTGGATTTCATATCAAATAAGTAGGGCTGAGTTAATTAAAAGAGATTTCTTTTTTGTTCTAGAACCTCCACTAAAAAAGGAGTTATTAAGGCTCTTTTGAGGTTCTAATTAAAGAAGCCTTTTCATCGCGTTGAAATAAAGAGAAAGAAAGTGGATCTTGGGCAAATCTTACTTTCGTTTTTTTTCTTCTTATTTCATCCATTGTACTTTAAAGTTTGTTTGTAACACGAATATTTCTGGTACTTGTGTATAGGATGAGCATTCTTGAAAAGTACTTATTGTTCTAAATTATGCCTTAGAATCGAAATCTGATAAAAGCTAACCTTAAAAAAATTACACTTTTTAAATTATTGATGTTAGTGATGTGGAACAAGCTTTCGGCTTGTTGCTTCGTTATTAATGATTTAGAAATGAATTTGAAGAAGAATTTGTGACGTAATTCTGTCATAATTGCAAACAATTTGACAAAGATGGCACTGATATCTGTGTTTTAATGGTATGCTGAATACATATGCAACTTTTAGTCTTGGAAAAGAAAAAAATTTTTAAAATTCATGGCGTCTTCCTCCAATGCATAATCAAGTTGATTTTAATGAGATCACTTGGTTACATTAATGAGTCTGCTTAGTAACAGGTGTTTCTAAATGGTAATAATATACAGCTGATTCTATCGAAAGGAGTGTTTAAGCTGTTATAAAAGTGAGAAAGTGTTTTTATACCAAGTTTAAATTAATAAAGGCAGGTGCTCATAATATCGATTAAATCAAAAACTTCCTTTTTTGGGTAATTTGTTTTTCAATAATGATAATATTGTTCATTAGGTTTGTAAGCTAAAATAAATCATTTGAAAACATGATTTAAAATAATGATGCTGAAAACTATTTTATGACAATGTTAGCAAAATGTCATTAACAAGTAATTTAAGTAAAATTATAGAAATTATACAAACTGTGTTGTAACGATGTAAAGGAACCTTTAAACTTCATTCGACGTTTTTTGATCTATATTACCACTAAAAACAATTTATATGAAATTTTGATTCCAAATATTGTTAAGGAATGATTAATTACAGAAATTATACAATATAAGTACACACAGAACATGATCATAAATTACTATTTACAAAAATTTTAAATGCAAAGATGATATTATGGCTTAAATGTAATGGATACCATGAATTATAGAAAATATCGGAAATAAGTGGGCATTGAAATTTAAATCAGAAATATTTTGTGTTTGAAATTTTATCTACGTATTCTTGATAAGAAGCATAAATCTTTGAATTCAAAGCTTTTACAATAAAAGATTTCTATTTATATCCAAATCTTCCCCCTTAAAACATACAATTTATTTTTTTACTCTAATTTTGCATGATATTTTTTATATGCATATTATTAAGCATTATAAAATTATGCATTTCTATCAGTAGTGCATTTTTGAGCTGTGTCGTATTGGAAAAAAAGTAAACATGTTCATTGAAATAAGTGAAAATAACATTTTTCAAAAAACAGATGTATATATTGTTATTTTTCTAAAATTACACTATAACATAGAAAGAGGGATCCGAAGCACACATATCGCAGTATTCGTTGCATCGTTTGAGCATAATGGCATAAGTAAATTTACAGCGAGTTCAAATTCAGTTCTAATTTATGTTTTAAATTAATTACACATGCTGTAATCAAAATTTCGAATTTAATATTGTCTTTGCATTAAGTTAACCAAAACTAAAATTCTGATATACGATTTATTCGGCTTTTCACTGCTGTTTTAATTTAACGAGAATAAAAATTCGGCAAACAAGAAGAATAAGGTTTTTATTTATGTAGATATCAATAACAACTGAAAATTAATAAAAAACTAAATTTTAATAATTACTCTGGATTGTAAAGTGTCATTAAAATTACTTCTTTTACTTACAATATTTTATCTATATAAAGTATATTTAGTGAGTAAAAAAATTTAAGCCATATAAAAAAGTAAAATTATTCGAAGTAACCCTAGTGTGCAAAATAGAATTGAAGGGTGACAAAGATACCATATTAATATATTATCCATCATTACTTTTCAACAAACTGTTAAGATATTCTTTAAATCAAATTTTTTCCCTTGGAAATAAATATGTTTTTCATTGCTTTGAAAATTAAGCCCCTAAAATTTTGTAAGAATTAAAGAGAGTAAAATAGCATTAGTGATTGCTATATAATGATACAAATACTAAAACATTTTTTGTTTAAATGTTAATTTCAAATAATTCAATCTCTGTGGGCTATTGCGGTACAAGATATGAAACACTATATGTTTAAATACAGAATATATGTGTTTTATACGACCTGTTGTTGCGCGTTTATTCACAATGGTTTTAACTTAATTCTCAGATCATATAAACTCATATATAATTGTTGCTTGTATTCCAGATAGTAATATAGATGTTCTGTTTGGGATATAAATCCAACAAAAACATAGGAAGCATTGAAACTGGATAAAAAAAATTTGTTTCTTATTATAGGTGACTCCTGAGTAGAGAACAGTATGTGTGAAAGAACAGCAGAATCAAGCATACAAGTACAGAACTTTAGAATGGATGTTTATTACAGATTTTTAATTATTCATTTCTTGTGTCTACGGAAACTGCTTTTGTAAAAGAAAGTTGCCTTTGGAACTTTCCTGCCTAAATTAGAAGCCATTCTATTAAAAAAATGTATGCATGCTGAATATTTGCATGCCCTTCTACTAATGGAATACGGTTTATACTGCAACACTTGTCGACATTGTCAACCGTTTAATAGATGAAATTTATTTGACCAACTGGTGCAACGTGATGTCCTTCTACATTGTTTTTTATGGATGCATATAAAGGCGCTTTAAAAAATGGCGTGATTTCTGTTGTAGTGTAAAAGCATACCCAAAGAGAAAGATTTCTGTCACAACACTTTTCGAAATCATTTTTTCTCAGATCATTATTGAAATTCATCACGTATCATTTTCAAGAATTTTCTAAGAAATTAGACCAGATATGTCCAAATAGATGACAATCTGTTATAGAGATAGAATTTAGGAATACTCGCTACAGAATTCAATTCACCCTTGAACAAGACTACAGACAAAATGCAAGGCGTAATTTACTACTAAAAAGTAGTTACTTTCATAAAGCAGCAATTAGTTTCTGTGTATTTTATTATTTCTAAAATAGAAAACTAAATTAAATGACTATTACTAAATGAGTGGGATCATTGAGGCAAAATATTCTATTGTCAAATAACATGAAATCACTCAAATTTACTATCTGTAATAGAAGAAAATAAATTATACTTGCTATATAATCAACTGTTTTTATATAGCTCGAACCAAAATCTTTAATATTCATTATGCGAGTTTGAGAATACATTATCTTTCAGTAATAATTTGTGAAATATTTTTCATGAATTATTATCAAACGAAATAAAATTAATTATAAACGTATATGTCAGAATAATTAGTTGTTTATTATAATAATAAATAATTCTTTAAAGAATTCGGAATTTTTGAATTATTTTATTGGAAGAAAAATAATATTTGTAATTTTTGACAAGAGGAAAAATGCACTGTTAAAAAAAATTAGAAATTTCAATGCAATATAATTAAAATTAATTCTAAAATACTGTTTTATTACATGGCTAAAATTTATTAAATATCAAATATTTTATTTAAGGAATTTTATTTAATAACATAGCATGAGATGAATTAGGTATTTTTGTTTTACGAAAAAAGTTAACTGAAAATAACTTTCTAATTATTTTTGATCTTTGCATTCCTTAATTAATCAGTGCTAGATACTGAAAGCACTGAGGAAAGGAGATATCAAGTCTCTCAAAAATAATTTCACTTTTTTTCTGAATTTCATTGCAACGTAAGAATTTTTTGATCGCGTGCCTAGTTGACAATGTTCAACAATAAAAAAAAAGAAAAAGAAAAAAAGAAAGACATTTCGAAGGAGGAAAAAAAGTCAAAGAGAGATGGAGTGCTTATATTGAAACTCAATCAAAATGTTTACATAAAAAAAAGATACTTTTTATGGGAGCATTTGTTGTATAAAAAATGGGATGTATTTATAGAGCAAATTTCTCTCATCTTATAAAGTGAATAGAAGATAATACTAGTTGCTATTAGCTTCTTTTTTAGCTTCTCACAAAAAAAGACGAATTTCGTTTATCGTTAAATGATGCATGTGTCAGAGACCATGCCATCTTACATTTTCTTGAAATGACTTTAAAATCAGCTTAAAATATTCTTTTTGTTCCGCCAGATGATCAATCCTTTTAAGATGGATTCAGAAAAATATTTTTTTTTAAAGACGGGTAATCAAAATGCAATTTAATACACTTACCATGTTTATCGAGACAGTATTTAAGATCATTAAGTGAATGTGTATTTAATTCTTGCCAAAGTCGATTTGGAATAGGCAGTTTGGAATGTCAACTTCAAATGAATTATGTGTTTTCAAGCTAATGTTCATTTTAAAAATTAATTACTTTGCTTTTCTCAACACAACAAGTAAGGTTAATTAAAATAATTAGACAGGGAGAAAAGAGGGTTTTCTCAATGTAATTATGGTTAATGTTATTCTATTAATCTTATTAAAATAAGAAAAATATACTAGTAATATTGCAGGAATAAATATTTATTTCTAATTAATGCTTTTCAATGGAATTAGTATGAGATGTTTAAATTGATTACTGAAAATATAAGCCTCATTTCCATTTTGATGTACAATCAAGAATTTTCTACTAAAAAATCGATGAATGCTTTATTAAAAATTCTTTATTTCGTGAATTTTGCAAATGAATTCATTCAGAACTCAAGATTTAGACATATTGATATAACAATAATTGTTGATTACTACCATTGATTGATGAATATCAAAATCAAGTTATACGTGTAAACTTTCAATGAATAAATAAAAGTCGCCTATATATATACAGATATCTTTGTTCATTATTAGTGTAAATATTAGAGAAGAGTTCGACATTTGTGAGAGATTTCAAACTGAATAGATTTTTATTATGGCAATGATTAAAATATTAGTTTTTTTTATCTTTTAAACATTTTTATGCAGTTTTAGCACTTTTATTAGCCAGTTTTATAATATAACTTGCCATTGTAGTTGGTGAGAAATTGTCCTTTCATCTACAATAATCTATATTTGTAACTAAAGGTTTCACGCACTACATAAATGAAGCTATATTGACTCACAATCTTAACAAAATAACAACATATTTTGTCGTTTAAGTGATGGTAGTCTATTCATTTTCTAAAAGTTTCTTATAACAATAATTTCATGTTTTATTCGCTACTTAATTGCAGTTGAACTAGTCAACGCTTAAAAATATGCTGTTTTAAAGCAAACGTGGTAAAGTTATTGGAATTTACTTAATTTGAATATTTAAAAATTAAAATTCTGCAAATACAAATGGATTAGTGTATGTGACCCCAATAACAGCATACATATAATCTCTTCAAATTGGATTAAAATGTTTCTCATTAAATTGTGCTCACACAAGCTTAAGGAGAAGGATTTTTCAAATTGATTGGATGTGGAGATGGATTGGAAAGGATGAAGAGCGAAGTATTACCAAAAAGCTATAAATAGGATTTCAAGAATTTCGTAAGCATGCTATATCAATATTATTTTATGCTTTTACATTAAAACAGTGTTAGGCACTATTTTTTACAAAGAAACTGAGTGCTCATAACAAAATTTAGCTCACAGATATTTGAAAGGTTACAAAATTTTATAAGTTTATATTTATAGTGGAGTAGCTTTTCATTTTCTAAAATTGAATTGTTTATTTATGATATTTTGAATCTTAATATTAGATATAATTTTGTAAATTGGATTAGAATTTTATGATTTGAGAACAAGTATTCTCTTCATAATCTCAATAGATGCTATTATATCTTGATCTTGACTACAATTATAAAATAAATTTGTTTTTTCTTTCAAGATCTAATTATATGAAACTAACTTTCCTTTTCAAAAACTCAATAATATTAATTAAAAAGATTGTACCTTAAAGGTATGATAATGAAATGAATAAGATTTTCCAATGCTGAAAAATATTTATAATTCTTTTTAATTCAATTTCTTTGAATTGTGGTCGCACAAAACCAGTAATCTCAAAATTTTCTAATGAATGATTGTGAAAATGCCTAAGAATTTCATTTGTACTTAACGCCTTAAAAAATGTAAGGTTTCACTGCTGTTTTGATGATTTAAATTTTTATATAATACAGTGTTCTTTTATATAATATTTATATAATGCAATAATAATATATAGTGTTTATTTATTTATTAACAATTATTAATAGGTTTTAGGCGAATCGTAAAATTTTCATATGAATTCACCTCAACTTGTTCATAATTTACTTTTATATTTTTACGAAATGTTTTAAAATAAATTTTTTAAATGTTTGTACCATTATGCATTAGAAAAATAAATCATCCCGAAAGAAAATTTGACAATCTCTAGTAATTTTCTTGCTTAAATTGTTCATTAAGAGAGAAAAAAAATTCGAATTAATGGGATTTCTTTTGATTTATTTTCTTGATAAATCTTATCAGATTTTCTAAAAAATGATATCTTGTACTTGCTTTTCATTTGCATAATACTTGATTTATTTTAGATTTTTTTTTTACTTGCAAGTAAACACTGCCTACCTTTTACTACTATCTGAATGCAAATAATTATTCAGTTAATATACATTCAACAATAAAAACAAATTGGAGATACTTTGGATTGAAATTCAGAATTAAAACAAATTTATTCTTATTGATAATGCATGCAAAAGATTGGTTTGATATCTATGAACTATATTATATTCAGTATTCTGAAGAGATAAAGTTCTGTTATACTAAAATATAATTTTAATCAATCATTCATCAACATGTCTCAAAATATATCACTTGTTGATATTAGTATACTTCAGCATAAATTCACATTGTTAAATTTCAATTGAATTTTAACTACATTCTTATTTTTATTGACGAATTTTACTTTAAATTGATAAACGAAAGCTTTTTTAAATAAAAATCAAAACAAACAAAATTTTTAACAACATGACATATTTGAAATATAATGTTCAAAGTATATGAGGTAGCCATAGTTAAAAATGACATTATCAGTTTTCTTTTATGAATTAATTCAGGTAAATAAACCTTACATAATTTTTAGGCTTATGAAGAATGTAGATACTAAAATACATAATAAAAGAAATTTATCAACAAAAAGAAATTGCAATACGAATAATTTAAATAAAATATGTTCAGTACATATAGAAGAATTTTTTCTTTAGCTGAAATTCATGTAGAAGAAATAATTGCACTATCAATAATTAAACAACATTTCTGTAATTAGTATATGCCACAGAAAGCAGAAATCTAACATCTTCTATTTTAATTTATGTTGTTTTCTCTTTTTTTCATTACCTCATTTTTGAACAGTTGAGAGTTTCCAGAATATTCTATGAATTTGTTCGCTATTAGAATTACGCTTTCCTATTCCTAGTAGTCCCATTAATTGAAAACTTTTTATACTCTCGAAACTTCAGTTACTAGCTTGAAACTATTTAATGCTTCCTCGTGGGGCATATATACCAAGAATTCTTAGCTTCTATTAATTGCGATTTTTTTCCCTTTAAAATGCTCTTTTTTAAATTGTAGCATTTAAAATGATTATAATGATATCTCTTACAAGGTAGCGCATAGTAGGAATACGGAACGAGTGGTTGCTACGCGACGGAGTTTTCCGGGAATGAAATATTTTTTTTTTGGGACTGGATTTCTTTTTGTGTTAAATTTATTATTTTGTTCTTGCCTTCTCATTATATAGTTCCTTTTTTTCTCCTTTTAGGGATTTGTTTTTGCTTTTAAAAAAATAAAAGAATTCGGAAAGGGCTTTAAGGATAAGAAATAACTAACACAACAATTTTTTTTTTCTAAATGTGAAAATGTAATGTAAATGCGTGTCAGAGAGAAATTATCGTTAAAGAAATTAACTCAAAAAATAAATTAACTAAAACATGACGAATTTATTAGGAATTTTTTAATTTCATTCAGTATCTGCGAGATTCTGAAAATATAGAATGTTTTATGAATATATATAATTTACTTTATTTAAAAAAAAAATGTTCGACTTTCTCTATATTTGTGTTTATTTATTCATCTGATGCACTGAAAAATATATTGCAAACAGCTTTTAATCTGCTAAAATGTTCTTAAAGTTAATGCATTTGAAATACATTGAAGATATATTTTTTACTATCAGAATTGACCTTTTGTAATTCTTTGGAAATATTTATCCTGTACAAATTACGCCAGGAAATTTTACTGCAGTCTTTATTTAAAAAAATACTTTAGGAGTAAAAATAAATGGCTGGCCGTAACTACACAAAACATGCAAACTAAGAAACACTCGTAATTCTATTGATAAAGTAAAGGGCATTAACAAAGAAAGACAACTTTGCACACAGTATGTTGCATTGTTACAATGAGGACTTTATTTAGCTTGAACTTCACAAGCTACATTAAGCATTTCTTTTATAACTTACAATGAATCTTTTTCAGATTATGTCTCACTTAGAAAGAGAATCCATGACTGGAAAAGATAATTAAGCATACTTGATTATAGAGAGAGTTAATTACTTAGTTAATCAAGAAATTAATTTAATACTCATCAAGTATTCTCGATACAATTCGGATGTAATAAAAATGTTCTCACTGATTTTGAAGATAATGCAACATCAAGTTTTGAAGTCTGTGCTAGTGAAATATCTTGCTAAAAGTTCAGTCATTTTCTGTTTTTTTTTTTTATAGGATTCTCATTGTGGGTGTTCTTGGCTAATCATAGATAATTATGTAAAATTCTTTTTACATAATAGAGGACTTGTTGGTAGATAGATAGTACCAGTAAGTCGTAGATAGTTTTTATATTTTAACAAATTGGGCATCCAGTTATATCTTTTAAACTTCAAAATGCTTGACAGTCATGATAAAGATTTAAATATTATAAACTGAATATATTCAGATTTACTAAATTACTCCTTTTAACTCTCTAAGTGTTTTACAAGGGTGCAGGTGTTTCGTATTCATATCACTTTTTTGAATTAAAATTGCACAATTTGTTTGAAATTTCAGACATATTGTTTCTGTTTTTACATTATATGTGATAAATGATA
This sequence comes from Latrodectus geometricus, assembly GCA_026290005.1. Lineage (NCBI taxonomy): Eukaryota > Metazoa > Arthropoda > Arachnida > Araneae > Theridiidae > Latrodectus > Latrodectus geometricus. The sequence continues at coordinate 28,813 of JAPDSC010116013.1, read as the reverse complement.
TAACAAATTATCAAAGATAAATGTTAAATGTGGCTTAATCTAGATAATATTTTATAGAATTTTAATGTGAACTAGATGTAAATGTATAAGAGTGTTTGACACCAGAGGTGTAAAGGAAGGTAGAGGGAAGCTAACTTATAAGATTTCAAATTGAAATGTGAGTATAAAAATGCAGCGTTGAGAGATAAGACTATGCTATAAATAAGACAGTGCTAATACATAAAATAGTGGTAAAAAAGCTAAAAGTAAAGTTAAAAAAAAGAGGAGTTCAATAATCTATTTATTCATCATAAAGTTTTCAACCACCAATTGTGATGTAAGATTTACAATGATGAAGCATGGATTGGCGTACACTATTAAAATCGTCAGGCAGGTCACATCTATATTTACATCTACCAATTAAACAATAAGATTTTCGAATATTATAGTATTATATGCCATGCTTTTAATGTGGTAAAAAAAATAAGTCAAATATATGCAGGTTTGTTTCTGGGGAACTAATCCTTCATATCCTATCAAGTTCTAACTTGAAGAAAATCTGTGATACCTCATCAATACCACATCATTCCTGAAAGCATAAAATGATCCATTCGTTCAGCTGAAAATTTTATCTAAAATCTCTTCTTATATATTCTTTTCGAAGTTTTTTGTTTTCTTGTGCAGCTCATATGTAAAATACATGGCAGCACCAGCAAACCTTGTGTTGATGCTAAGAATCTCGTAAAGACATTGACGATTAAACTTTACAATGTACTTTCATCTACTATTTTGCCGAATTCTGCAGCGCCGTCTCGTACCATTTTCGCACACAAACTTTCATATCAGACTCGTTTATTTAAGTTCTTTTTACCGGTTTTAACATTTTTGACGTATACTTTGGAAATATCTTTGTATATATCTACCTATTTTTGCATTAACTGAATGCGTTAAGTCAAAAGAAATCTAAGCAATTCTGAGATAATTTTAATTTTATTCAATAAAGAAAAATAATAACCTTTCGTTAGACTAAATTTGTCAGATTTTTTTAGTGCTGAGATTTATATTTATGGATATCCCACTAAGTTTCAATTTGAATTTAGTACACATTAAAAAAATATCGATTTTTACATTAGCCGAATTAGCAAAAAGCGAATTAAGATAATTTTTAACTACCTTAATTTTTCTAATGGAGAAGTGATTGTAATATTTTGTTTGGCATAATTGCTTACAATTCTCACTCGGATTATATTTATAACATTTTTTCTTATCATGATGCCTTTTCTTTTGATAAAAATAAGCTATTCTTTGTTGTGCAAATTATATTTTAAAGTTGTTTTCTTGAAAATATTTCATATATTCTTATAAGTATGGGCATTAAGAGATGTTTTTGATTTATATATTTTTGTTAGTAAAGGATTCTGAAAATCTTTACAGGAATGACAGCTGATGAATGATTTCCTCTCTTTTAGTTTTGATTTTGTTATAAATATTGAATTTTAATTTCATAAGTTAAGTAACTGAATTTAATATTTGATAATTGTGAGACATTTAATATCTTTGCATTTCCTGATATTTATATGCAGTTATTTGTTTCAAAATCACTATATATTTCGATGGACATTTTTTGATCGTATGAAAAGCCTTTGCATCCTCACAAACTTGTTCACATAGTAGTTCTTGATTTATTTTTTTGTTCTTGAATTATTTAACTATGTTTATAGCTATCCTTAATCTTAATCTTGATTTACAGTTTTTAGAAGATTCAGAGTCAATGTCTGAGTTGGAAACGATTCATGAACAATTGTTTTGGATAGAGTTCGACAGCAGAACTTAAAACCAGAGTAGTGATCCTTCAACCCCAGCTAGGCAAAAAGACAAAACACTCATCTAAATTTACGAAATCTTACAAAATGTAGGCCTTTAAGGAAATTTATGAAAAATACTAACCTACAAAATTTCATTTTGATTTCGGTATTATATTTGTTGAAAAGGAATTTGTTATGTAAATGCATGCACATAAAATTTTAAGAAATAAAATAAATTTAAGTTAAAGGATGAAATTTATATTTATTATTCTTCGTTAACTAGTATTAATTTCAAGTAATTTATTTTGCCCTTTATCTATTTCTACATTTGAGCCTGGCAAAAAAAATATATAAGGCAAGCCAAATTTAAAAGCAATAAATCGAATATTTTTTATTAAAAATAAAGGCTAAATCAATTATATTGACATGAATGAAAGGTTTGTTTCCCTATAAAAGTTTTTAATTCTTATTAATTCCAAACTTAGTTCTTATTTATTATAAAGACTGGGACTATGGCCTGAAGCTCTTTGAAGAATAGTGTTCGTTAGTTATTCTTATTCCGCTAGTCTAATTGATTTTATTCTGAATTCAAAACAACATGGTTCAATAATTGAAGAATTCCTTAAGATATTTCCAAATGAAAATTTACTTAATATAAAATTTATTCCCTGCTAAATTAAGATTTATTTCGAAGATATTTCTGTGTGTTTTATTATAAATTAGAGTTGCATTTAAACAATGATTACAATAAACTAACAAAATTTTTATTATGAATTAATCAGTTCTTTCCAGAGAGCATCGAATTTTAATTAAAACTAACTATTGAGAATTAATTGATTAATTTAATTGAGAATTTTTTATTTGTTAAAAAATGTTTAGTATTACATTTTGTGATTTTCAATTAAACTTTTCATTTCTTAATCTAAAATCGTATAAATGGTTTTAGTTCAAGAAATGTGAAATGTCGTTGACACTATATCAATCCACTGAATGTCTTAATTAAATTCATTTTTCTATGTTCAATATAGCAACATGGCATAATTTTGTTGTTGTATCGTCACATTAGAGGTATCGTCAAACTACTGATTGGGCCCAGAGCAAATAATTTTACGTGTATCAATGCTACCATGAGAATACATTCAGGCCATTTCCATTATTTTATGTGCAAATATAATCATATATAAACATGTAATAAAATATCATGCAGAAAGGAAATGGTATCGTTTACTAAGAATTGACATTCATTTAATTTACATTATATTTAATATAAACTATATTCATAACAGTAAACCTACATCAAGAATGAATTTGCAACATTTAATAGAATTTGCTTAGTTATGGTTATCTCCACAGAATATGGGAAAAAAACATATGAAAATGATTAAATTATCCTGGTTATTTGATTATATGATGTTCAATTTAGGACTACAAGAAAGCAGGTTCCTAGCGTCGCAAACTTTATGAATTGAATATCAATTGTCAATGACAAAGAACAGAAAACGCATGTTGGTTTTTCCAAACCATCTGCAATATATTGCTTGAGACACGATTGCGACTATTGTAAAAGGGATAGTCTTTTAAGCACTTGATATAGGCTTGTATTCTAATATTGTGTCGAGTTATTGCTATTTGACCAGCGAGTGATATTCAGCATTTTTTCAGATGAATTCCTATTTGCTTATGAAGTCATATAAGCATTGTGGCTTCAAGAGAACATCACGTGTCTACCTATTTCACCAAGCATCACAGTGGCTCCACAGCAGATTTCGTTATTTGAGATGATATTATGTTTAGGACACAACTACAGTATACGTTAATGATAATTTGATATTAGAGTGGTAAATAGGGCTCTGCTTATCATTCGGCCATCCAGCATGCTATTCAAGCTATATAAGACATTCACTCTTATGGCAATTCCCATCTTTTCGTCTTTGATACTGGGAAATGAACAGGCTAACAACTTAAAGCTGTTGTGAGATATTTTAATGTTCCTTCCGATGCGATTTTTCATGAAAGTGGATTTTATCCTTGAGTTGCAAAGGAGGAAATCAGGAAAAATCTTAATCACTCACTTCAACAAACGTGGAGACTGAAGACGGAAACTTAACATTTATCTCTTGCTGCTCTACAGTGACTAAGATCGATCCAGGATTTTTCCTCGGAAGGGCACTGTCCTTCTAATGGGCCACGATGAGGATCCAACTTTGAATTCAAAACATCCCTTTTTTAAAAAAAAAATTAAATTGTTGGTTTCTGTTTCATATATTTTTATAATTGATTTGTCTTATGGTTTGAAAAAATGAATTTATTTCAAGACCTTATTTCAATCGTTTCTGCTTAAAAATGAATAAAGTAGGCATATATGTGCACAAATAGTACGTAAATGGGAGTGCACATACACATATTACGCCTCTTTTTTCAAGATCTGTACAAATCTTTTTACTTTTTTCGTAGTTTCCGGGATCAGTGACAAAACAATTTCGATATGATAACAATAAGAGTAGTGGAGGAAAAATATTCACGTTTACCTTTCTGTTTTTTTATTTTTTTTATTTCTCAACATTGCTTCATAAAAACACGTTAAAATTTTGTTTCTTAGCATAAGGATCGAAAAACTGACTGAATGCGTAAAATTTCCAATCAAATTTCAAATATACATACTGCATGATTGCTTAGTAATAAATGCATACTATTATTCTTATTAAACTAGAATGCTCGTATTGTAACAGTTACTAAACTTTTTTCCAAAAATATTGTTATTAAATTAAAATATAGGAAGTATAATACGTGTCTTCAACGAGTAAAAATTATTTGTAACATTGTCAAACGTTAATATTGTATTAAACTATCTAGATTAAGTTTTAAGGATTTTTCTTATTTTGGGAGACAAAAATTTTAACTATTGAAAATTATTTTCTTATATTATGCTTGCAAAGTTTATCCCATCTGATGAAGCATAAATTATTAAAATGCTTTTAATAGATAATCAGGATTTTCATTTGAACTTTTAATGAATAACCAGGATTTTCACGAGATCAGGAAAAACAGCAATTATGTGGAAAAGTAGTGTCTTTATATATTTTTATATAATGAAAAATTATTGCTCAAGATAAAAGAATAAATGTATACTCCATTTTTAGTTAATTGAAAAGTGTGAATTTTTAATTGAAGCTATTTAAACATAACAGTTTATTTTAATCTTCAAAATAAAAATAATTCACTTTTTTAAAAATATTTGGAGCTGAAATAGTCATTTTAAATACACAGATAACGTATTACATAATCTTCTTAATTAATAACTTTAAAGTCACTAAGAAAATTAATTTGCTTTATAAGTTATATTTTACTCACATTTTTTTGGGATAAAATTCATGGTAGAATAAATTTTTTTTGAAATTACGGATTATAAGACGTGAACTAATTTTTAAAACTAATCTCTACAAAAGAAAACAAAGCATAAGAAAATCATTTTTCTTTTATATCGATTAATTGTTTTATTATAATTAATTGTTAATTATAAAGAAAAACTTCTTTGCAAAGATAACTTAAGTATTTTCAATTTCTATTTTTAAAATTTTCATTATAGTTTATTCTTTTAATTTAAGATTATACTGATGAGAGAATTTACACTGAATCACGTAAATGGTTGGGGTGCTTATTATAAAGGGGCCAATATCATGAGTAAATATAATCTAAATTAAGTTTGATATAATTTCCACAAAAAGAAATGAATTTTATAGAATTCAATAAATAATTACGGTATGTGTAGAAGTGTAAATGGTTTTCATGCATGATTATCCTACATTTTCTTCTTTTTCCTCACAAAAAATTATTTATATTATAATCTGTACTTTAAAAACTTCGCTCACAAATTGAAAAAACTTTTTATAGAAAAGTGATTCGAGGAAATAATCGGGGATTTTTACACTGTTGATAAAATTTAAATGAAAGCCATCTTTGTATAAGAAAGAATTGAATCAGAATTTCAGGGTAAATTAGATTTTAACTTCTCTAATCAAGATGTTATAAAGTATTTTATTAGAATAATAAAAGTAGGCACTAATGACAATCATATACGAGTTAGTTTTGAAAAATTCTTAAATAGGAGACTGAAAACCATTTTTTTGCTTATATCTGGTAAGAGAGATAATTAACAAAGCCTCTTTGCTATTCCTAAGAAGCGTATAACATAACTGTCACATAAAAGATTCCAGGAAGAAGCCATTTTATGACAACTGACTGCTAAACATTTTGTTTCACAGGTAACATTAAGTAAGTTGTTATGAATGACTACGATTGTCGCTGAGGAAAAGTGGATACAATATTAAATTCAGATTTATTTTATGTCTCTGGTTTTGATGATGTTCATTGTTAATAGGACCTAATTAAATACCTGCTTTTTGCTATTTTACTGCCTCTCTTGTCTTGTGATTTGGAAAGATATGTTTTTGATATACTGTCACTTTTCGCAATAATTTCTACAAAAATGGCTTCAAAAGAATTTATGTGCTTAAAATAATTTGAATTTAAATGTTTTATCTTACATTCTAGAAACAAAATCAAAAAATGTTTATCGGGCAACTCTCTGAACAAGGAAGTGCTGCAGATTATTCCAAATAATTTTTCACGTTTTCTTGATTCGTTAACTCAAAATGTTTCTCTCCAGTTTAACTTAGACAATGCATTTATATGTATCCTAGTTCCAAACATTCACCTATTTTTATTATAAAAAAATTACTGCAACCATCAACAGTTACGAAGTTAAATGAAATAAGAAATATTAAATCGACTATATAAGTTTATACCCCTTTTAATTTTCTGTCTGATTTTGGTCCAATTACATAGTTTAATCAGTGGCTGCATTCTTCAATGAAGGATTTTAAAGCTTTCTAAAGGTTTAAATTCATCACATTATTTGTAAAAAATAAAAATCTTGCTCACGTGAAGTTTTAAATCAAAATTTAAGATAATATTTGCATAAACTTTAATATCTTATGCCTATCCTAGCAAAAGACATGTTGAGAGAACCTATTTACGTTTATCTGTCACAAGATCTAGTGCTTTTCCATTGATATTGATGAATTGTTTGTAACATAACGGGTTAATTTTTTACACACGAAAATAATCCATTTATGATCTACAGTTTATAGGGGATTCCGAACCACAATAAACAGTTAAATCCGAGGAGACAATCGAATGCATGAATTGTTGAATTGAAGGCTATAGCTTTAATTATTTATTTAACTCCCAGTTAAGCACTTTAGTGGTGTGAAAATTTGGAGAGAAGTACGTTAACTAAGGTTTAGACCTTATCACTTGATTCTAGTAATAAATAAAGCGTGATCACTGACTGCATTTAACAACCTTTGGTCTACAGAAATAAGCAGTCAGTAACATACTGCTATACTCTAACCTTATACTCAATGTATTGAGAATCTGTATTTAATTTTGAAAATAATATGATAGATTAAAAGAATTCGATTAAAATTTATATACTTGTTATCCATAAATAGTTGAAAATAGTTAAGAACAGAATCAAAGTTATTGATATTAACTTTAAACAAAATTTCAATGAAATAAAATTATATATACTAACAGGATATTTTAAAAATTAATAAATTTTGAAATGGAATACATGTAACAAATGAAAAATGATCCAAATATTAAATGGTATCGATAGATGGAGCCACTGGATCTAATTAAAGCATCTTTTCATTTTTGAATTCAGTTGTACCCACTATATACAGTTTAAAAATAACAATTTAAATAGCAATGCTGTTTAAACATGGGATAAGTTGTGCCACAACATTTTGTGCATTTCTGGCTTCTCAACAGCAAATGTGATGAAAACGTTTCTTTTAAATACAATTGCCCGTTAATGTGTGCTACAAAATGTAAAACCTTGAAGACTTTCTGAATTTATGTCTTCAAATGTGTAAGAGTTTGTTTCAGCACTCATGATTGCATGTTTAAATTTCAAAGCCAACAAAATAAGTTTTCATCTCGAGCTCTTTATACCTAAAATTCCCCGAAAAGGGAATAATGCCGGAACAACTCCGAAAATCACATTTCTACTTTAAGCTCCTTTTCCCTTCCGAAAACTCAATGTAAAGGGAAACTCGCAATTACTCGTCGGATCTGGCCATAAATTCCGGGTCGAAATTCAAGTCTTCTGTAACATCCCAGCAGTTTAAAGTGAGAGAACTCTGTAATCTGGCTGCATCCGCTACACGGCGGCGGAAGGAAGCCCCAACTATCGCAAAGGGGGGCTACAAATGTCAGCTTAGAACTGAATTTACACCGACCGAGAATAGGCGGCGAGGGCCGTAGTGCTCATTTGATTCGGTCACTACGGCTCGTTATGGCCTGCTTCTCGGTCCAATGCTGGAGTTTTCCCCAATGGGCAATCAATAGCCTCTTACTCGAGAAATGTGTTTCCCTCAGCCTCCTTGTTGGCTGATTATTGATTTGCTGAAAAAATAAGTAAAAAAAGAACTTCAATTGTCCCTATTTTTTTTATCTTCCCTGTTGCCTTGTGGTGCTTCTTGTTTGAAAAAGAAGGAACAATTGGGAATTAAGAATGAGATTTCTAAATATTCTATTGAAACGTTTTATCTTTAGAAAGAGAAGCTTATGTGTTTAGGAGAGAAATTCTTTTAGCCATTATGGAATTAGATGGCGAAAGTTATTCTAAATGAGAAGATATGAAACTGTAAAACTCAAGAAACATTAATAATTCATGATTTCTTATGAAATAGAATTTTCTTAAGAAGCTGAGGAAATAAAAAGAGGGAGGAAAGAGAAGATAAATAAAAAAGACTAGATATTTCTTTGAATTCTAATTACGAAAGACGCGGTTTACTTTGGATAAAGAAAATATTTAAGAAATTAAAATAATTTTACAAGCATAATGTATTAAAGATTGGGAGAGAAAAATAATGCATTTATGAATTCATTTATTCATTCCTTTTTTAAGGTAAATATTTTTTAAAAATATAAAATTGACGGAAAGAGAATTTATTTATTTTTTTTTCTTCAATTTTCATTACACATGCGATAAATCTATTATTCAAAATGCAGTCATAGATTAAGTTTTACAGCACCCGTTTTCCATTTTTGTATATCAGTGCATTTTTAATTTCTTAATCAAGAAATTAAAGAGTAATTGATAATACTGGTATAAAGGAAAAATTGAAATTGACATTACGGTGTTGATGTATATTATTCAAGTCAAAATCCAAGATGAAATACTAGCTGAGAATTCATGAGAAAAATAAAGGAAAATTGGCAGATACAATTAAGGATCGAGAATAATTTTAAATATTATAATATCAGTTTCTAGAATTTTTTATTGTCTTGAAAGTTTTTATTACGTATTAAATTTAATCTTAAATAAATGGTTTAGAATATAAAATGTACAGAAATAAGTTTTATAAATTTTTTGATATTTAAGCTATGATTGGAATATATTTTAATAATCTAAATAATGGTATCACAAAATATATGCTAAAATAAACTTCATACAGAAATATTTTGTAAGCTATTACCATGACAACCAACTAAAGCTATATTTCATTCTGATAGATTTATTTAAAAAATGTTAACTATAATAGTCAAGCAACTAATAAGCGTCTACCAAAAGTTGTACGTTTTAAATTGATGATAAGTGTACCATTACAGTATCACAAAAATTACGAACCTTAAAATAATTACGGGAACTACAATTTTGGATAAGATTACAGGGTATGATGAAACAATGGAATCATTAGTAGTTTAGCCTGTAGAAAACAAAAGCTGCTAAAACACAGGTTTTGGACAATGTGTTAATATAAGTTGAAGAAGACAGAATGCCACAATTCATACACAATACTTAAGTTTGGTGCATCATTAATTTCGTCCCATTGTTAAGGATATTCTTCAAATGATGTTATATTACTGTCACTATCAACTTTATAGTTTGTGTAGAAATTCTTACCATTTAAAACATGAAATAGTGAGAATTTTTTGAGTGGCAGCCTCTTATTCTTATTCTTTTTAAGTCCTAAACTGAGTGGCTATGGAGCATTTTGTGGACGGTCGAAGTCTATTTTCATTTAAACAGAGTGGTTTACTCACACAATTACCATATTCAGCGTTTCCGTAAATGTTTTTCTGAGAATGTAATGGTTGGATGTGGCTATCGTTCCCAGTCACTTTGGGTCCATATTTTCTCAAAGAATCTAGTAACTCAGATTCTGTGAAGTGTTTTGTTGTTGTTGTACTACCATATTTCCTTGTACATAGGCCAGAGTTAGGTTCTAGGAGTTATGCATAAGCAGCCGGATGTGTGTCTTTGTAATATAAAAGCAGAATCAAGCAGAAGAGCTCCAATATTTGATCTGCTACCATAAAAGCTAATTTTTTAGCTTGGAGGACATTGAAAAGATAACTTGTTTAATGATGCCTGGATGATATTTCGTTACTGACCTCCCGACTGAGAACGACGACTAAATCAACCAGACCATGGTGGTTTTGACCTGTTTTGACAGCGTCTCAAGATGATTTTCGTTATTGGAGATTTTTACTATTCTGACTTTGCTACCAATACAATGTCTTTCGAAACAGGGTTCATGCAAAATAGTACATTTCCACTCATTGCTTATTGAGTCAAGCAGGTTCTTGCCGAGAAAAACCTTAGAAACCATTTTCCTATCTCTTGATACTCTAATTCTCCAGAAATTCTTGATATTTTAAACTGTAAGAGTATCTGAAAGACTTGGTCTCACCATGATTTCATTACATCTGTTTCCTATATTAAGGATAACATAACACACCATGTATATAGCATTCCAAGGCATATTCTGTTTTCAACAGATGACCCCCCATGTTATTTACCTTTTCCAGTAGTTAGTAGATAATAATGATCAGCAGGTTGAAATATTTTGTCAAGTGAATACTTGTGTAAACTAGGTAGATCTGTTTTATGTTTGGGTATTTTACTCCATATAGTTATGACACTTGAAATTAATTTTTTTTCTCAACACAAAGAAAAGTTCATCTCATTTCACTATTCTCCAATTGTTTTTATATTCTGTGCAATAGCTTCTGGAGCAGGATTTAATTTAAGTGCTAGTTTAGACCCTCAACATGTTAAACTTAATATGTATGTTTAGATGTGCATAGGAAAATCCACTGTAGAAATTTTTAACATTTATATATCTTTATATTTTTTTAAATAGACATTTGCTTTATAATTTTATGAATTTATTTATATTATGATCAATATATGAAACACTTTCAAAGCTCATGATTAATAAAATGTCTTAATTTTGTAATGTCATCTTTTAAATCACTTTGTGAGGATTTTTTTGAAAATCTGAAACATAATTTTTTTGTTTACATAATAACGCATTTAAGTGTGTGTATTATAACAAAATAATTGGTATCTCACTAAAAGCTAGTAGGGGCCAAAGTTTAAATTTTCGAGAAATTATTTTAATTATGCTTTATTTAGCAATTTTCTTATTTTCTTCATAATGACATGAGAAATACAATTAAAATAGATTCATTTCGTCATTTCCGAAATATTTACTTAAGTGCAGCTTTGTTTAAATTACGTTGCTATTTTCTCTTTTATTGAAATAAAACTGAAACTTTTTTGTGGTTTCTACCTGATTACCTAGTTAAGTATGCACACGGGAGAAAAGAGTTATTTTAAACACTTCTTTTGAAAGCTCGCGAAAACCATTAAATATATTTCCTAAAATTAAAAGTACTTTTAATAATAAAGACAGGATTTCTAAAATGAAAAAAGAAGCAAAGTGTCTGTTTATTTTTTTCTTAGCTCCTTTTATATAAAGACTTGGAACTACGCATGTGTTCATGGTCTTTCATTTGCGAAAATTTCTGCTTTGTTTCTCTTATAAAATAATCTTTTGAAAGTGCTTTTAACCTTTCTAAAATGAAGTTAAGAGGATTACTCCATTTTATAATACAGAACGTCCTTTTGTTCATTAACAAATCCAGGAAAGTAATTTTTTTAACATTTTACTTAAAACTTCGATGAGAGAAAATTTTGATGTAACTAAATGAAGACAATTAAAACGATAAATTCTTCTCCACTTTATTCTTTTTTTATTCTTTTAAATTAATTTCTTTTTTTGCGCGAAAAAATTCGTCATATTTTAAAATGAAGACATTTAAATCCAAATGTGAAAATTATTTTCTTGATTTAAATGAGTGTAAGAATGTTTTTTTGAGCAAACAATAAAAACTGAATTGGATGAGTTACACATTTTTAAATGTACTTTTTCATACAAATAGAGTGAAATTCCTTAGAGTTTGAATAGAACCCATCTATAACCGCTATATCTTTTCTCTTTCAGTTTATTTCAAGTAAAATTCCGATTAAACATTTATTGGGTGCGTTACTAGTTAAATATATAGTTAACTATTATTTATTTTATTATAATGTTACTTAAATTGTTATTATTCTTATATATTTCTTGAATATGTTAGTAATATCAATGATTTAATTATTTATTGAAAATATTATTACGTATATATCTATTTCAAATTACAAGTTTATTATTAATTAATAATACATACTTAACAAAGTGATAAATTTAAGAGTTATTTATGAAAATGGTAAATTAATTCTTTATTTTATTATTCTTTTTATCCTGAATATGCATTATATTCTATTTTTCATTCATCACATAAGGATAAATGCTTGAACTTCAACGAATTTCTATAAAATCATCGATAGAAAATGAACTGTTCTATATAAATTATTTAGTTTCATTGTGGATTGTTGGTTTCCAGAAACTGAAGATACAGTAAATAAAACAAAATTTCAAATTTATTTATTGAATGTAATTCTATTAAACTTCTCGTAAAGTAACTTTTAATTAATTTGAAACTCTATAATATAACTTTTAATTACTTTGAATCAATTTTAAATTAATTTTTAATTTTCTTATATTGTCTTTGTATTTTAAAATCTTTATATTTAATAACATTTGGATCTCAATTTAAAAATGATTTTAACTATTACAAGTCAATAATTATTTTTTAACAGAAATATAGCAGATTATTGGAAAAGCAATAAGGGAAGAACATTTCGAGAGGTCATACATTGGAAAAAAAAAAAATGTAACACGTGAACAAAAAATATTCAAATTGGATCAATAGGCAAAATCCTTGACTTTTTTTAAATTGATATTTAAGAGATCATTAACATTTAAGCATCTATTTTAACATGCTTTATGATATCGAAATTTTTTTTAATCAATAAGGGACAGTGAAAAAAGAAATTTCAGCTCTTTCAATCATAAAATCAATTTTCTAATTTTTTTCGAAAATTAGTGCTGTAAAACTAACATAAAATAAATTATACCTGGTGGATATTTATAAATATCTATATCTATATATATATGAATGTAAGAATATGATGTCATATATGCACATATATATTGTTCTATATATCTATATTAGGCATTCAGTAGATTTAGGATTAAAATCTCCAATGACACTCAAACTGTTATTTCCTATTTCATCGGTATGTGAAGTATTAAGTAGGAATATAACCTTCTCCTTCGATTTTATTGGATTTGGATCTGAGATCGTGATGCTGTAAGCATAATAATTCGTCTTAAGAGATAGAAACGCACTATTTGCATTTGCATTTATGCATGTTTATCGCATGCGTATAGTCTATGATCAAATGCAACCATAATAATGGTCTCGTAAGTTAAATTCCTGTGCACTTCACACACAGACGGATTTAAATAGTATTATCCGCAATTATTGTCCAGCAAATCTTGTTTTTTTGCGATACGGTTCTCGATATATTAGTACTCTCTGTTAAAGATATTTACTCAATATATCACTTTCTTACAAATGATGATTCCATGACAGCTAATATTATTCGGTTAGTAGGTCTAATTTTTTGTCTTGAAAATTTACGTCTATTCGTTTCTGAATTTAAAAAATAAAATAATTTCATATTTGTTAAACTTTAATTCTTAACTCAAATTAAGTTAACTTGGATCCATTGGTCTTCTGAAAAGCATTGAAAATTAAAAATAATAATATTACGTAAAATAAGAAAATATTGTTGCAAAAATCATGCCACAAATATAAGTGAAAATAAAATTCCAATTTTTATTGTATATATTAAGTATCATAAGTGTAATTATATTTAATAAAATTTAAACTATAATTTTAAATTGACGCTTCACTTTTTATTATTCCCTAAATTTTTTTTATCACTTTTTTCATCCATTTTTTTACTTCTTTTAATATTTTTAGAGAGGGTAGTATTTATTATCTGATAAATTACGCAAAATGTTTTGATATACACGGTTTTATTATATCGTAGTTCATCTTTCAGTATAAGAAATATGAAACTCTAATTTCACTGAAATTCGCTTAAGCATTCGACATGAATTACGTATACTCCTTTTTAAGCATTTTTCAAAGTCTTTTTAAGTTTTTAAAAATGCACACACATATTCCGTGAAAGTTATCCAAAATTCATTTCTCAAGTTTTATTTAAATTTATCCAGTTATTTTTGAATTGTAGAAGAATAAGCACTTTTATAAAAAATACATATCTTATGATAGTAGTCTACAATTTAAGATGGCAAACAAAATGTATGTCAAATTTTACTAGAGTTCTTTAAGTTGTGATGACTTCTTTGCTCGTCCCTACTTCTTCTTCCTTCCTTATTCATTTTAGGAGCAAATGACTTTTTATAAGGCCATTTGAATTAAAATAAGCCATTCAATAAGAAACAACTGCACTAAATATTATTCGAGAATTCTATGGCTTGTTGGAATTACAAAGGACATCCTTGTATTTACATTCTCAACCCAAGAAATAAACTAAACTCGGCTGCAGCTTCCATTGGTCAAGGTATACAATGACCATATCTATTTTCTTTACCGAAGGCCATTAGGTGCGAATTGTATGTTCCACGAAACCCCTAATGCTCAGTTTCCAAGCATGCTTAGCACTCAATTTTATCAATCTACTTAAGCTGTGTTGGCTATCTCGAGAATCGAACTACGTACTTGTGAAGGGCAGATTGACACCACTACGCCCCCAGGTTTCATTTCTTAATGTTAATAGAGAACATTTGTTTAGCCCTCAAGCGTGTTTGATAATCAGTTTCAGAAATTATTAAGAAACTAGCATTTCTTAACAGTATAATTAATCTTTGAGTGACACAAAAAAAAAAAAAATCTAAATTTATTCAAAATTTAGTACTAATTTTTCAAAATATATGGAATTACATAAATCCTCAATAATATTAATTAAAATTTTACGTTTAATTAATTAAACATTAAAATTTGTAAATTAATATTAAACATTAAAATTTATAAAGAAAATAAATTTTGTATTTAAAGAAAAGAATTGGTGTGATAAAGTAAAGTACTACGGTGTTTGAAAATTAAAAATAAAGAATAAAAAGTGAAATGAAGGTAAAATGCTCATTTAATACTGGATAAGTGCTTAATATATTACATAGATACAGATATTTATCTCTCCCCCAAAAAACAATAATTGAAGAAAGGTAGATAATAAAGATTTGTAAGACTAGCAAAAAAAAAATTTTTTTTAATTTTGTTTAAAATATAGCAATAAAACAAAAGTAAAGTACACTTTAACATATTAATACTTAATAAAGATATTTCCAAAAATTAATTTATTAATGGAAATTTAGATAATGCACTTATGTAAATCAACGAAAATAGTGTTTTCTTTTATTTTGTTAAAAATGTAGTAATAATAATATAAAACTACCTGATTTTTTTTAAAAAATATTATTCGAAAAACTACATAACTACTCTTATAAATGTTGATTTGATATAAAATTTTTAAGCCTATATTATATGATACTTTGCATATAATTTACTAAATTTCCGTTAAAAAAAGTGATAGTATTGTGCATTTCCAATAGATGACGCCAGTGTCTTATTTCTGATTTACCAGCATTTACCAAAATCGAGGTTACATGAATTCTATTTAAAATGATTAAATTATCTTGTTTCGCAATAAATTTTTTTTAAAAAAAGTAGTTTTATTTTCGTTATTTTCTCAATTAAAATTTAAGTTAGTAAATATCTGAAATAATTTAGGAATATTCCCTTCGCCAAATTCAAAATTTATGTTTAATGTACAAAAATTGCAACAATTTATGAGACAAATCAATCTTTTATTAATTTTGTTAATTTATTTATCAGTGAAACTGATAAAATATATTTATTTAGATTTTGTAACTAAAATTTCTAATATTTCACTGATTGTAATTTTTATGTTATTTTAAGAATATTGATTTACACACATTTTTCTTGGTTATAAAGAAAAGAAACATTTAAATTCATTTTAAAATTATCTCCCAAGCTGCAAGGGGGTATAGCTCAGTGGTAGAGCATTCGACTGCAGATCGAGAGGTCCCCGGTTCAAACCCGGGTGCCCCCTAGTATTCTTTTACAGCATGTAGGTCATGGGATCGTTCGGTTTTCTTAGGGTTGATGTTAATTTTACTGTTAAATGATAATTATACTATTTCTTTTGCACAAAAAATTTATTTAAAATTATTAATAAATGTAATTTTAGTGAAAGAGTCATTTAAATGAAATTTAAAGTTTAAAAAAATACCGAAAATTTATTTTTAATTA
This sequence comes from Latrodectus geometricus, assembly GCA_026290005.1. NCBI lineage: Eukaryota > Metazoa > Arthropoda > Arachnida > Araneae > Theridiidae > Latrodectus > Latrodectus geometricus. The sequence continues at coordinate 12,362 of JAPDSC010116013.1, read as the reverse complement.
TGAGTGATTGGAAAGTGCAGTTTTTAAAATAAAACTCAAATATAATGAAAAATAAACATAGTCTATAACTGTTGCTTTTCCACATTAGTTTTTGTGTGTCTTATTATTCTAAAAGAGCATTGTAGATATTGAGTTTTGTTTTATTCATTTTAAAAAATTCTTTTCTAAATTCTTAAAATTTCTTTTTTAGAAAATTTTATAAATAAAAAAAATAATCAAAATTTAGTTTAATTTTTAAAAATTAAAATTTCTTGTTTTTTAAAAAAACTTTTTTTATTTTTTCAAATTTTAAAATTTCATGACAATTTTTGAAAAATTTTAAGTTGTATTGTTAATTATTAATTTTTCTTCTTGTAAAACAATCTCATCATGAAAAAATGTAGGATTTTAAATTAGTATTTTTCTAAAAATAATTAATGACTCAATTCTCGATTATAGTGTGTGTGTATGTGTGATAGAATTATTCCCAAGATTAAATCACTATCAAAGTAAATTTTTCATTTGGCTATATTCATAAAAAAAAATGCTTCATAATTACATAGTGCAGAAACAGTAAAAATTGGAGAACTTGATTTGCAGCTTTATATTATAACAAATATAAATTCTAAAACTCTGTATATATTACAAATAATTATTATTAACTAATATATATATTATTAAAGCATAAATTTTTAAATATCTGTTCTAAATGTCTATAATATAATATTTATAATAAGAATATAAAATAATTCGTTTTTTAATTACGGTATCAAATATTTTAGATATTTTTTTATAATATCTATTTATTTATTTATTTATTTATTTATTTATTTTTTTATATTTATATATATTTTTTATTTTTATAAATAATTTTATGGTATTTCTGTTCCTATAAGATGAATTAAATCTTCTGAATTATTAATGAACTGTTTTTAAACTGATTCCAGTGATCGAAAATGGTTTGGAAAATTCTCGTTTTTAAATTTTATAAGATTATTTATATTATGTAATCGCCGTATGAAAAGGATATAATTAATTAATAAAAAAATTATATTTATATTAATGTCAAATATAAAAGAGGTTATATTTGTTACAAAGATGCTAATACATATGGTATAATTAGTTACAAAATAATTATTCATTTTAAATTATTCATTAATAAATTACTAATTATTGATTACTAATAATCAGTAAGTAATAAACATAAATAATTGACTTTGTTAGTAAATAATTATTCCTTTCATTGATAAATATTTTTATATTTAGAAAATGCAGCCTTTTTACAATAAAACAGACCATTATTTTGATGATGCATTATAAAAATTCAAATGTCATTTGTCTATTAGTATTATTTTACTGACCGAAATATTTAAAATTAGTATTGTATTAGTGAAAGAAAAATTAATCAAAAACATTTAACCTCCTACCAATTTATTTAAAATGTGAAGAAATCCATTGACAGTTGAAAAACTTATAATTTGGTTTCGGTTTGTACAATAATTTCACAGTGGTAAATTTTTAAGCAATAAAATTAATTTTAGTATTTAAATTGACACTAACATATTATCTGTTCTTTCCAAATTTACAACACATCAATTCAAAACAAAATAAATTCAATTGTACTTAATATATTAAATTTTCTTTTTTTTGTGAAAATGTAGGAAACAGCTAAAGTATTATAGAGAAAGACAAATATAATAAAAAGAAAAAAACATTAAGAGTAATAATTAGAGCAAAATAAAATAGGAAAATATGTAACAATTAAAAAAAATTAACGAGGAAAAGAACACAAGAGGTGGAATCTTCAAAAGAAGCTCATAAAAATTCTGATGTTCCAGAATAACTTGCACACTTCATTCCGTTTTTGATAATCGTTATCCAATTATAGGCATACAAGTTGTACAGTATTCATAGCACCCTAATTACAAAGTTGGCATAAACAAGATGAAAGGAGGCCTATTTTATTTAGATGATATACCACACAATTATGGCTTGTTTTTAGTATGAAATTTGTCACAGCCGCTTTTGGGATTTTTGAAAAAACTTTATCTGTCTTACTGTTGTTTGCCTGTGGATTTTGCTGCCAGGTCATACTTAAAAGTATCAATTTCTTAAAAAATACACTTTTCAAATGACTTTAAAGGAAGTGGTTTAAAGACTTGCTTAAGTGTTCCTTCTTGGTTAGAGAGTCCGTTTCGTTCCCGTCAATACCAACATGTGAAGAAATCCATTGAAAAACGATGGCTTTGTTGTATTTATGAAGAAAGTTCAAGATTTGTCTTATATTTACATATAACATTATTTATTGCAACTGCTTGGATGGCTGTGCTTTAGAATCAACTAGAGTAACTACTTTAAAGTGATCTTTATCTTGAAGATTTCCAGAGCCATCGAGATTGGAGGGCCCACTATATCGAAATTCGACATGAAATATCCCACAGGAGTATATAAGAAAAAAAATTTATTACATACACTATCCCCAGTGTTTTTTTTTCTGAAAATAAAGTAGATATGACTGCATTACTGTATATTAAATTTTAAAAGCAGAATTTTAAAATGTTTGTTTTACATTTTAGAGTTTCATATTAAATTCAGCTAAAAAAGTGTTTAAATGAAACGTTTAACGTTTTACGTTAAACGATTTAAATGGAGTTTTAAAAAGTTAAATGGGAGATCTTCAATGTTTTAGGTAAAAATTTCTCAGTGAACTGAAAATTGAAAATATTTTAATTTCTCTGTTTTGCAATTTATTAATTTCTGTAACATCATATGTTTATTTTTCATGTCATGTTCAGAGGTAATAAAGAGCTGAAACTTGTTTTATAAAACCAGCTTTGACACAGCGAGAGATTCTTAAATCGGAAATATTTATAGAAGTAAAATCCTTTCTGTGATGCATTTTCTTCCTGATATTGAAATAAGACCTATATATATGTATAATTTCGAAATTTCGATAACGACCATCGCAATTGCAAAAAAGGGAATTGCATAGAACGCAAATGAAAAGAATTCCGAATTCAATATTTGATAGTTGTGTGACTAAAAGAAATTTCCAAACGTTTCACATCTTTTCAGTTCGATTTAGCTAATCTATACATGGGACCTCATTTTGTCGAGCGAAATAGTGCTTTGAACAAGATTAAGCAAACAATAAATAATAATCGTTATTTTTTTTAATAGGAATGTTTTCCTAAATGTTATAGATATGTTTTCCGCAGAAAGCCATAGCCGTGAAAAATTCCCGAAATTGCTGATGCAGCAATGTCTCAGTAAATATTTTCGTAAGCTTTCGATAATTGGCATCTAAGTAATTGAAGGTCTGGGCTCGCTGATTGAAATATGAGTTATAAATAGAAAAAATAAATAATTCTATGTGGCAAAATTGCTGAATAATTTGATTGTGACTAAAGTAAGTTAATGCGAACATTTCTTTATAATAATTTAAAAAAAAAAAAAAAAAAAAAAAAAAAAAAAAAAATTATGAGCTTGCAGGGTGAGGCTAACTTGTTTAATAAGAGAATAATTTTAATGTGGTAACAAATGCAGAGTTTTTAAAAATTAATGATAGATATATTTTAAAGAAGATTCTAACAGCTATAATCGTCTTTCAAAAGAAGAGAAAGAAGCAATAAATTGCACGAAAGTAAATTTTAAAGTGGAATAAATTGCTTTGTTTATTTATTCCGTTTGTTAAATTTATTAACACACAGACACTCGAGCACTACATGTCACTATATTTATTTGATAAAATAAATTTTCTATTAACCTCATAAAATTATTGATAATGATTGCATACAATTATTACATACAATTAACATACAATTATTAATAATGATTGCACAATAATTGTATTTGCATATATGTAAATGTATTTACATGTTTTAATTAATTTACTGTATTTTTATTTTACTGTATTAAAAAATTCATAAATATGTCACAAAGCTACTAAGTTTTTTTAAATATATAATATGTTTTTTATTGAATAATAAATACATTTTTATAATGTGAATGTATTTATATAAGTGATGAAAATAATTTTGTTAATTTAATGTGATTGTATAATAGTTTCTTTGTTAACTTAATCATTGATAAAAAATAGGAACAATATTTGAGGAAATATAAAGTTATTTGCAATTATTAACAAGTGAACAAGCTTGTATTATGTTGTACAACATTTTTAACCAAAATTAAATAATTCTCAATATTTTTTTAAATTATATTAAATATGAGCTTACAAATAAAAAAAAAAATAAAAAAAAAACTAAGCTCTATTATTCAAAGTATTTGGAAACACTATTGAGTGCATTTTCTTAAATTGAAAGTTCATTCAAAATAAAAATAAAGCTTTAAAAAGATATTGATATATGTTATTTATTTTTTTAAAAATTAGAGTTAAAGACTTTAACTGTATAAGGGAAGCAACAAACTTTTTATTTTCAAATGTTTTTATTTTTATGGTTTACTTATGAAACAATTTTCTAAAGTATTTTTTTAAAATGAAGTTAAGAAGATTACCGCCTTTAATGAAACACAGGCATTCTTTTCCTCATTAACGAAAACAGAAAGGTCAATTTTTTTTCTCCATTTATTCAAAACATTCAATTTTCACGCCTTAAATAATTGATATTATAAGAGTGATGGATTTTCTTCCGCCCAATTTTTGATCTCTTTTTAATTAAAATTACTTATTTTTATAAAAATGTTTACAAAATTTTAAATTAAAGAGAAAATATAGAGATGCATTTAGTTCTTTGTTTGATTTTAAGAAGATATAATCTCAAACACAGAAGAAGATAAATTACAATTCTCTTGACAGTTTAAAGTTGAGCCCAATGATATTTAAGCCCTTTCAGCAATTGACACTTAGAAAACAGTTTGTTTTCGATGCAAGTATACATAATTTGAATAAGATGGGTAAAAAAAACAGAGGAATTTTGTCACGATAATTTCATCTTAAGCACTCACATTTATTTTTCTGTGAGCTCAAGCGATAGTAAGATTCTTTTCTCAGTAACAAAGGGGAGTGACACTTAATTACTTATCTTATAAAAAGACTAATTACAATTGTTCTTTGGAATGAAGTCTTTTGTTGAAGAGTTATTAAAATTAAATTTCACTAAAACTTAAGAAAAATTCTACGATTGGTTTGATTGATGATAAAGTTTAATTTCGAAGTGTAAGAATTTAATGTTTATAAGTTTTTATAATTATTACAATGTGTTTTAAATTTTTTATTTAGGTAAAATAATACCCTGTCCTTCAGAACATAAAGAGATTGATTGTTCTTTTTTTCATTGCGTATAAACGACATTTAACTTTTTAATTTATTTTTCAATGACTCGCAGTATTCGTCAAAATTTTGTAATCATCTTTAGATCATCTTTAAACAGTCAAAAAGTTTTAAATACACTAAAAAAATAGTCTTGGAAGAAAAAATATTATATACAAAATATTGTGCTGCAAAAACAGTTAATTTAAAAAAATTAATTCCAAATTTGATTGATAAGAGAATAATTTTGCAAACAAAAGTGGAGATAACTTAATTCCATGGATTTGTTTCGAGTCTGCGTTGCACAACATGGTTTGTTTATTTTACAATAATTAATTATTCTCCACAGGACTTGAGGGGGGCTTTGAATATTCCTTGCTATCCTAGGGATCAGACAATTATTAATCGCTTTCTCAGTGAACACCGTTCAGACTTTCTCTGAGGTTTCTACACTCTAGAAGATCGCCCTGCCTAACTACCCTGTTTTTAGTTTATCTATACATGGAATTACGTGAATCAAAACATTGATTGAAGATGCTGCTCATTAAATAATTTTATAACATCTATACTTTCATATTTTAAGCTGTAGAACTTCACAGTTAAACTGAAATTGCAATTATGAGTGATTTTATTTATTCCTTTTTTTTCTGAATTATTCTTTGCTTCAGTTTACTGTGTAAAAATATCTAATATATAAATTCTGTTTCTGTTTTCATTGCATGAACTGTTGAACTTCAATTTCCATATTTTATTGAAATTTCGTAAATGTAAAGGCAACTCTTCCAACAAGTTTGCCTCTATCAGTGTAGTAAATAACAACATAAAGATTTTCATTTATGTCATCAAATGGAATTTAGGAGGCAAGAATGCTTCAGGGAGGGATTTGAATTGTTATAATTTAAAAAGTTTACTACTTAAGTTATTTTAAATGAATAAAGGAAAAAAAAAAAACGTTTATATACTTTGCTTCAAGTTTTGATATCAGTAAGAGGTAATTTAAAAAGTAAAAGTATAAATTATCATGGGCTTAAAATATTGAACTCTCTTGCAATTTTCAAAATAAATCTTCCTTGAATTTTTCAAATTTATTTGCAGTTGATTTTTACCCTTAAAAGTTTCTCCCAAAATCCATGAATTATAATAGATTAAAGGTAAAGCAGATTTCAAACGACTTTAGTTTGATTAATAATAAGTCGTTAATATTCAAGTTCCACAAGACCCAGAGTCTGAATCTTATGCACAAGCCCCCATTTCATATTTATTACTTTCTTCACACCATTAAGTGTAAGTTCAGCTATGTGCTGATTTAGGAAACCCATGAAATTGTAAAAAATATTCTTTGGTACATCAAATTTTTTTCTTCAAATTATGAACAATACTTAGCTACCAAGCATAATTAAAAGCTTCTTCAATGTCTAAATAAGTTTTCCTTTCACCTTTTTTATGTGTATGATAATACTCCTCAGACGGATAAGAGCATTTTCAGTGGTTTTCTGATGGGTAGAGCTAAATTAGTCTTAGCAGAGTGGATTACTTTAAAATAAATACTATTGTAATCTATTTTGTGAATAACTTCTCGAGGCATTTCCATCATCAAAAAAACTGATATTTCTCAGACTGTCGACGTGATACCAATTAAAATTTTTGCTTTTACAAATAGGAGCAAACTTGGTTCTTTTCCAAAGCCTTCTAAAAATTTGAAATTGAATAATTTAGGCAGGATCTGAGGACAAATACGAATATGAAAGTTCTGAATCATATCAGTTGTGATATTATTTGATCTTGTAGTTTTATTTGATTGTTTCTTAATTACATGAAAAAGAAAAGTAAATACCATTTTTAAATGACATGCGAAATTATTTGAATGTAAGCTTTTGAAATTTAAAATTTTTTTAAATAAAAGTTCAATTAAAATATCAATGAAAGAACAATTACGGCTATTTTATCTGTAACTATGCAAGCAAATTGGTAGTCGTATATGCTAAAACTTTATTTTGCTGTGTTAATGAAATATAATCTTCAGAAGTTTTAATTTTTTAAATTGAAGATAAGAGGATTATTGTATTTAATAACACAAATAATCTTTCGTTAAATAAGAAAATCCCGAAGAGGAACTTCAGTTCTAATTTTTTTTTTAAAAATTATAGAAAAGAATATTTATCTTCTAGTGAAGATACTATTATAACAGAATTCATTGACTTAAAAATTTTACTTTTTATTACGGACTTTTAATGATAAACTTCACAAAAACAGATATAAAACTGACTAGAAAATAACCGAAAATAATTTAAACATAAATTTTAAAGCTTTTATTTATTGTAAAAGGTGACTGAGTATTTTCCAGAAAATAAAATCTGAAATTTTCGAAAAAGCTTTGTAAAACATGTAATTTACAATTTTTTTCAATAATTTAAGAATTCAAGTCTATTTTATAAAATGAAGATCATAAGAGGATATATAACATTAAAATGTTCTTGGTTCTGGAAAAATACTTTTTAAAATACTTCTTAAGAATTATTTGGTTTTAAAATAGCTTTTAAAGCTTTTGTGGAATATCTCGCAAAATGTTTTGCTTTACAAATAATTCTTTGAAAATATTGAAAAAAATAAATGTGGAGTTCAGAATGAATAATATTTAAATATTATCAATTATATCTTTAATAGATTATATTTGAAATGAAAGAATTGCATGAGATAAGTTTGTGCTAAGATTCTCAGATTGTTTTCTTTAAGAACATTTGATAAATTAATGGAGGAAAACTATAAATCAGTCAAAGTTGCAATATTTAATTCGTATTGCAAGTAAAATAAGATTCATATACATCATTCCCTTAATTACCACCTTATATTTAGCAGTCAGTTTTAATTTATGGATTTTAAATATAAGCTGGTATAAACTGAAACTTTTATTTACTTGTGTGACATAAAAATATCACTTATACGTTTATCAAAGATATTAATATCTGGTATATTTAAGAAACACTTAGTATATGTTAGTTTGAATGGGAAAATTACACAAAATATGTAAGGTTTTATATCAACAGTGCATTTCTTACGAGTGAAACATGTGTATTAAGAAGTTAAAAAATGAATGAAGTTGTGAAGAAAAAAATCAGTTAATATTTAATTTTTTCTATATTACCTTCTTGAGAACTACTGAGGATTTCTCTGTAACAGCGTTTCTCAACCTGTGATACGCACGTAGTTGATTAGTGGTAAGTGAAAACATTTTTTATTTATGAATATCATAATACAGAAATAAAATAATTAAATCACACACACACATTAGAAATATCATAGAAGCGTTTTTCTTATATTTATAAAAATAATATTATACAGTAAATTTATTAATATGCATAGTCGGCGAACGATTTCATTTTTTGAAGTGCACTTTACAATTTAGTCGTTAGACATCAGTAATTTGCGATGTCATAACTACTGCCTTGATGGCGCTGCACTCTCGTTCACTTCACCTTGCCACAAGTGACAGCTATTGTTTATGATTTGTATAATCTTTGTTTATTAAAATTAATTGATCTTCGTTTTATTAACCTTTCTTTTACATAAACCATGGATCAGTTAGCGGCTAAAAATGGGTGCGCACTAAAATCTTAAGCAAAGCTCAAAGTTCTACGAATAACAAATCTGAAAATTCAGTAAGAACCATTGAAATTGCTCAGTCTTCAGTTATATAAAGAGGCGTGTAGAGAAAATATTGTGATGAATATATTTAATTTTGTATATTGGAGACGAAGACTGTCTTAAGCCCAAGTGTGTGATGTGTGAGACAATTCTTTCGAACGGTTAAATGAAGATTTTATTTTTTTCCTGATATATGCATACAAAAGATACTAATTACAGAAACAAAGACTGTTTTCTTTCTAAGCGTTTAAAAGAGCAAAATAATGTGCCTATTTTATCATCCTATATTCTACCTGCTAATAAGGATAACGAACATACTGTAGATGTTAGCTATTTAATGAGTTACCATATCGCCAAAATTGGTTATAGTCATCAAATAGAAGAAAAATTAACATTTCCTTATATCAAGAATGCTGTTGATCTTATCATTAACCAAAAATATATCCAAAAATTAACTGCATTTTTCTATCAAACACCACACTATCGAGAAGAATTCCATATGTCCGAGGATATCAGGGAAATAGTTATAAAGATAGTAAAATACTAGTTTTTTTTCTCAATTTTTGTAAATGAAACTACAGAACTAACAAACACTGTAACATTGCGTATTATTGCTGGGTACATTAAGAGAATGAATTTGATGAGAATCTTTTACTTTTTAATTTTCTCTCCACTCTTGAAATTAGACAAAAAGCTTTTTTTGAAAATGATCTTTATTTTTTTTACGAAATTGTGTGATTTTAATTGGCTTCAGGTGCCAGCATATTTATATATTTTTGAAAATAAATAACTTAAATTTGACAGTTTAGAATAGTCTATAAAATGTTAATGATAAAACTAATGACCTAATTAAAAAATTTAAGTTGTAGAAAACAGAGTGTCGAAAGCAGTCATTCATAAATATTCGAAACTTTATATTTTTTTGTTTGAAAGTAAAGTTAGCCTGTCTCAAATATGTGAGAAAAAATAGCGCATTTATCAGGATTGAGATTACCTTTCATGGAGTATTTTAGTAAACTTAAAAACAAATGATAATTGGATTTTCAACCCTATGAAGAAAATTTAGAAAAAGATACATCATTATCAATGAAATTTAATGAAAATTTAATAGCATTATTATCATATGACAGACATTCCCAGGTAGAAATAAAATGTTGCAATCTAATTAATTTTTGGTTTAACATTGATAAAGAATATGAAAAACTTTCTGAGAGAAAGCTATTAAATTATTATTATCGTTTAATAGAACGGAATTGATAGAAAGAAATTTTTCTCCATATATTTTTAAGGAATAAATTCGAAATAGATAGAACGCAGTTGCTCTTGATTTAAGCCTCTGCAGAACTCGAATCTTTTGAACCAAATTTCAAAAAATTATGCTCTTCGAAACAAGTACAAGGATCTCATTATATTTATTATATAAGAACATTTGATTATTATAATATGATGATATATTAATTGGGTTTTTATAATTTTGTGTTTTTACTAAAACCAACCATTTTAAACGAAATGTGACAAAAGAATAAATAAATATAAAATTTTGAACACGAACACACACTCATATATTACAGTAAGTTTATAATGTGGATATGCTTAGGCGTTCTTCAAAGCTATTTTTCTCATTATGCGATGTGAATACGTGATTGCCTTCTAAAATTTAAAATATAAATACTCGTGGTCACGAAGTTCAAGAAACACAATTATTTTTTTGAAATGGTACAATTTAGAATGATGTAGTACGCGATCCAAAAAAGTTTGGGAGACGCTGCTTTATAACATTCCGTAGCAATTAATTACTTTATTCCTTTCTAAGGAAATATTTAATTAATGTTAATTCAATGAAAATAATTATAAATAAAATTAATAACTAAATTAGTTGTTATTTAAAAATCTCATGTCGAATTTTATGCAACAAATAAATAAATATTTAGAACTGACACTTAACAGTATTGGAAATGATCTGAAAGTTTTTCTTTTTCGTCCTGTTTAAGATAGACTAAATCAAGAAAATATGACATGTGGGATTACTGAAATAAAAGAAAAAAATTTAAGTAAAATATCAAGTATCCAATTTTAAACAATTTTGAAATTTTGAAACATAAATCTTTCTTGTGAAGTCTCAACTTTTATACTATTTCTTTAACCTCTTAATACATCAAGGGACGTTGAGATAAAGTATATATATAATAAGTTTTTGAAGGTATAAAATTCAACAGTTTTTGAGAGAATTTATTTTTTGTGCTTAGAAGATGCATAAACTCTCAATTTTTATTAAGAACCTTAAATAAAGCAAAGATAGGGCAATCATTTTTTAATAAAATTTAAGATATTCACAAAATAAAAATATCTATATATAATACAATTTTGAATCTTAGAATTAAGCTCTCTGTTATTGAGCCTCTTTAAAATTCGCATGGTTAAAGTAACTGTTTTTTTTTTGCCTTGATGATCACAATTTATTTGTATAAATCTTGGCATTATAACCGTCTTTGGTAATTCAAGCACTTAAAATGCAATACCTGGAAACTTACTGTTAATAAATGTAGTTCTTAAAACTACTGGTTCAAAAATAAAGTTTTGATTAAAAAAATATATATATAATAAAGTAAATCTTTTTTTCCAATTTTATTTTATAATAACTCTTTGGACAAAACATTAAATCACAAAAAATAACAAATTACATTTTTGACGTAAACGAAAATAGATTTTTTTTGGTAGGAAGATAAAAAGCAACTGTTATATATTCAATTGCACGATGTTAATTTGTTTTATTTATAAATGAAAGTCGTAAAACAAATTTATATTCAAAGAATGAATTAATAAATATTCGGGTATTATTTTATGTATATATTAAACCATAAATCCGAGCATGTACATAAAAGTTAAAATATTTTATTAATAAAATATAAATATAATAATAAAATAAAAACAAGATATATACTTTTCTTGAACTAGCGAAGAAAGTAGTATTTTTGGAATTTATTATTTAAAATTTAAACACATAAGCAGGTTGTTTTTCGAATAACAGTTTATTTTGTCTCGTGTAGGAAGGCACTTTAATTATATTTTAGGTTTTTTTTATTCCTGTGCTGTTATAAACAAGAAAAATAAATAAGTTTTAACCTACTTCTAGTAATTTTCCTTTGCCAACAGTTTACTCAACAACATGCAATTAAAATAATGTTTATCAACTGTGTTCTGATATATATGCACTTGTTGAAATTTATGGTATTTCTCTGAGTAATGTGCATACATGTTTGAATGAAATATTGTTTGGAATGTAAATACTTAAATGAGTATAAAAATAATAATTGATAATTATGGAAGGTAAAATGTTTGTTTATAATTATACAATTTAGAAAAAGAGAATAAATTTTTTTTAAATTTGAATCAGTTTTTGAGAATGAATTTTCATTTAAATATATTTTGACAATTATTTTCTGAGTTATAATTAAACTTTTTAAGTAAAAAT
>JAPDSC010116007.1:0-14361 GCA_026290005.1 Latrodectus geometricus | reverse complement strand
GGAAGCACAGAAACAATGTTCAGTAAAGTATTTCATAAAAGAAATTTTCAAAAAATAAAAAATATTTAAATGAGTAATATTTTTAATATTTGTTTTATTTAGATAAATAATTGAATTCTCCAAAATAAATTTAGCAACTTAAAAATATTGAAACTTGAATGCTGATCTCTTAAAGAGTTTCATCATTTTCATTTTTTTAAACCAGTCTTGTGTAAATTAAACAATATCCAAATATTTACTATCTTAATGAATCACCTTTAAAAAAATGCACCATAAAATATACCTAATGGGCTATAATGCTATCATTGTCAATACCAATTATTTATAATCATACAATAAAAGACAAAATTTCAGAAAAAGGGCATCTGGGTATTTGGTTCTTTTTCAACCTTAAGCTAATCAGTAATGCTTGTGTATGCTTTTTTTTAGTTTTCAAAAGTTATGTTATTTGTTGTAAAATATTAGCAATGAATAGCATAAACAAGATTTCAACTATTACGCCACATCAATACAAGTACTAAAATATCACATTTTTTTATCTATTATTTACAAATACTAAAATATCACATTATTTATCTTATTGCTCACCAATTTCATTAAAATTGGTGAGCAATAAGATAATAGTATGATTCGGAATATTTAAATAATATTCATGAATCAATGAATGATATTAAATTCAATTTTATGATATCAATACTTATCAACATTAATTGCTCGTTTAGTGCCAAATAATAAAAGCTATATATCTTTATCATTAGAAACCGTACTTGAATATTTATAAAGTGAAAATTTATATGTGTGATATTTTTACAAGTCTTTATTTATTTAAGTAGCTTTACCTGATTTATTTTCGAAAAAGAAACTTTGTATTTTATGTTGTATGCCTAGTAGCATTTCATAAATTTAACGCCCTTTACATTATTTTTTTGTCATAAAAGAAAAAATCGCTATTCATTACCTCTTATTCATCAGTTTTATTACACAGCTTTAATGCAGTTTTCAGAGGCTATTGCATTACTTCTTTTTATAGATCCTATCTGGTCTTTCACTTTCACACCTGCTTATCATGTTGTTTCGTTGGTGTCATAACTGCGTTAAGAGAAAAGGTGGATCATTGTATTTGATCGATTTTAGAAAGAATGGAAAGGCGTGTACTCTACAGACAACTATATTCATTAGTATGATTAGGATTTAAAATATTAATACAGAGAAATCCATTACATGGTTATCGTTGAAAATATTACCCACAACCAAGAAATAAAATGTACGGATTGTCAGATTATATTACTTGTATTATTTTTTGTTAAACACTATACATCATATATTTCTTTAATGTGGCTTAGTTTTTTATGTATATTTAATTTCTTTATTTGATTAAATTCATGTTGAAACTTAACTTTTAAAATATCTTAAATAAATGATTTTATTGTAAAACATTATAATTTGAGTATGGATTCCTCAACCACGTATAATAATGTCATTTAATATAAGTATCTTAGTAAAGAGAAATTAAGTATCTAATCTAGTCTTTTTGTTAAGAATCTAATAGCCTGTTTCAGTCTTATTTGGAGCAATTTTTGAAATAAATAAAGTGTATTTTTAAGTGGTACGTCTGTATACTCATACTGTAATTACAAATTACAATTTTCTTCAGAAAGACCTAAATTGCTTTCAATTTTTGCATCAAATATAAAAATAAATAAATGAGTTAGTTGACGAATAATTAAAGACATTCACTTCAGTAACAAAAATTAATAACAACTAGAATCTACAAATTAATTTTAAATCTAGGACATAATAAGGAATAAAGTTTATCTGGAATTTCGAAATTCATCTCTCAAATATTTTTAGCAATTCTTCTTCATACCTCATGTCACACAACTATGCAAAGTAACAAGTTTAAGGATAACTTTATACGAGAATCTTTTTATTATGTATGTTCTTAGAAGGTTTAATAATGAGATATAGTAGCTATTTCCTTCTGCTATTTGTGCTTTGATTTTGATAAGGATATTGAGTATTAATTAGAGCACTAAGTATTTAAATTCATTAACTCTATCATATCACCCCGCTACTTTAAAAATTCTTACATAGTGAATTTTATTTCTTTATTTTCTAAATTTTATTCTTTACATAGTGAATTCTTTTGTATTTATCTTAAATGTTTTTTCACTACTAATAGATAAACTTATTTTTTCCAAGGAAAATAGCAGATTTGAGAATCATTCGCTGAGTGAAACCAGATTTTTGGCTAATAGAACCTCATTATCCACTAAACCCAAATACTGATAGATTCCATTAAATACAGTGCCCAAAAAATTCGCCTTAATTTTTCTAGTTACAAATTTTACTAGAAAAATTAAGGTGAATGTTAACAAATGTTAAACAGACAATAGATATCTCTGTCTTAAAATTTTCTTTGTTTCAAATAACTCAGTTTTACTCTGTTAGATTTTGGCCATCGTTGTAGAATTTGTCAGCGTTAACCTCATTAGATTTCTCAACTTCATACGTATTCTGAATTCTTACACGATCGTAAACAAACACTCTCTATTAATACACTTACATGCTTGCCTGAAATGATTGAAAAGCTGATCTACATCTATACTGAATTCTTGATCTAAAACAATTTGTGGCGTTCTCCAATTTTCTACTAATTCATTCAGAAAAACCACATATAGAACATCCAAAGTGAAAATCCTTTTGTAATTATTACAAATAGCATATTCACTTTTTTTTAAACGAGATATATTTTGGGAGTGCATCAAATTTCTAGAATATGCTATAACTCAAATATTCTTGTCCTTTGCATTCAATGATTTAAAATTTTAAACCTCCTTAAAGTTTATTTATTGTTTGCTTAGGAGAATAAAAACGATAAACAAGGAAAATGCAAAAGGCGTTAATTGATTATAACTACTTGGAGTCCCACTAATAATACCAATGGATGTGAAAAGGAATTCATGAGAATTGACGAGAATGGTCATTGGTTTAAATTAATTTTATGTGACAAAAACTTAAAAAAAAATTTTACTTCCTTAATAATTTGACCAATAGACTAATGGGAAATTTGTTTCTTTTATTTTTTAAATAGGTGCATAATTCTTTTTTTTCTCTTAAATATTTTTAAGCATTTTTAGGGGAAGGAAGAATTTATGATTTGCTTATTTCTTGTCCTGAAAAGGATAAAAAAAAGTTTTATCCATGCTTACTTAAAATTCAATGAGTAACAAAAGAACGCAACAAATCCAACTACATAAAAATCTTAGCTAGATGTTCTTTTCAGAACGTTTAGAATGACACGTGTTGAAACAGTAAAATTTGCATAGAACGTTTTTTTTCTACCAACCTCTTTTCAAGTAATGTAATTAAGAGGTTGAAACTGTAAGAACTCAATTAATCTAACAAACTCGAAAACGTTTTTAGGAAAATAAAAGAAAGGAAAATGAGATTACATCTGACGAGAAGCAAAAAATAAGAAAATGACGATTCAAATCTTGTGAGCGTGATTGTTCTCGCAGATCAAAAAGATTCATAAAATATTAACAGCAGAGAGATTAGTACACCGAATCCTTGAACTGATAATAAAGAAATCTAAGAGTTGTGATGAAGTACAAGAATTAGTAAACAAAGAGAAATTGAAATGAATAGGAGTTTCAAAAGAAAAGATGGAAGTCTTGCATGAAAAAGATACATGAAAATCAACAGAAAAAAGGGCGATTGTTTGCAAATAAACATTCAAAGTAAAGATTAATTCAAATTGTGAAATTAAATGATATAAAGCAATATTTGCAACAAAAGAATTCAACCGAAAATTTCGGATTAGATTAAATGAGGTTTTCGCACCGACAGCATATAACAATTAGAGCATTTTCAGCAAACACATCAGATAAAAACCTGAATGTGAATGTTGAAATTATTTTTCTACTTGATTAATTAAGAGAAGAAATTTATAGGTAACACACACACAACTGTGGAAAAATACTTAAATCGAGAAATTAAAGTAGAAAGTATGCAAATTAAAGAAAACAAATCAAGAGCATAGAATTTAAAAATAGGAGATAAATTAAGAATTCAATCACTCAATGTGAAACTGTTCTTTGCCTATTTGCAAAGGAATATAAATCCATTTGTATGCAAATTTTTTATTATTAATCATCTTTATCAGCATTCCACCCACGGTGGGCCTTAGTCTGCCACACACAATATCTCTCCAGATAACTCTGTCCATGATTTCCCATTTTCAAATCTTTAAAGTTTTTCAGTCTATCAGGACATTATCCATCCACCTTTTCTTACATATACCTTTTAGCCTAATGCACATGGGCACTAGTGCAAGATCTTTGCCATTTAGCTGTTTGGTGACCTCTCAATGAACCTAAGACAGGAGTCACTTTGTGCCTTGATGATTTTGATTATGTTTTTATGTTTGATAAGAGTTTCTAATTCATCATTAGTTTTTATTCTCCAACAATTGCTACTTAATTATATTGGGCCATAAATCTTTCTAAATATTTTTCATTCAAAAAGTTGAAAAAAATTTCTTTTTCTTTTTTTTTTGTGCCTGAGTTTAAGTCTATTAACTATGAGTTACCACAGAAAAGGTAATAATTATTTTTAGTTTTACTGATCTCGAGAAAAATCATTTTTTAATAGATGTCTCGATACAATTAATAGCATTGGTCTCCCTTTAGAATTCTGGCATCAATTTCTTCGGAAATAGTATTTGAAGTATTTATAATTGAACTTAGATATGTAAAGCTATCAAAAGTTTCAAATTTAACCACTAGAATTGCTGGTAAGTTTAGTTTTTCCTTTATATTTTGTTTACGGTTCATTTAGTAAAAGTCTAGCTAAAAGTACTACTTCTATTAATTTCTTTGTTACTCCAATTAAAGTTTTTCTGTCTCTGTAAGCCCACATGTTTTCTATACTTAATTATTAAAAATGAACTCACGCCTGTGTAACCTTTGTAAAACGCAATATTTTTCAGCAAAAACAGCTGTGATAAATTGCGTTTAGAAATTATTTAATCTGTAACTCCAGACGCATGTAAAACTCAGAGAAAATATCTCTGCCACCTCATTAAAATTCAATCTTTTAGTGCTCTAGTAAGTAATCAAATGAAATAAGAATATTTGATTGAATCAAGAAACAAATTTCTACTATTCTGAAATTTATTTCTCTTTATTCTACAAATGTTGCTTCAGCACCTACAGACGCAAATTAAAATCTAATTAAAATCTAGCACCTCGGATATTCGTCTCATTTTTCTGGAGGTGATGAAGCAAATACAAATCAATAAAGGTATGGCATAAATGATTTCGATTTCACTTTAAATCACATTAAAGTTTTCTTTTTTTGCAAAGATAGTATTTTTCTTGGTCACTTTGCGTTTAATTGCTTAAGCGTTACTTACAGCTTTATTATTAAATTTAGCCATTTATTTTATAAACAGCCTTTCAAAGTTTTCATTTTTCTGATTATAAAATAAAAGTATTCGTCTTCTATTTCAGAATCAGAAGAGTAACTACTCTGAGTAGTAATTATTATGCTTTGAAAAACTAACTTATCAAAGAAGTTTCAGCAATAAAATAATTTAATATTTATTACTTTATCGACTATAAAATGCTCTAGATTTTGAAATTCAATAAATAACGCTAAAAATTTTTCTTTTTATTATATTAAGGAATCTCTTTTGCAATGGGGCCCTTTATTTACCGATTTAAATGAAAGATTTCATATCCTTAATCATTAACTTTGACTGTTTTTTAAGTTAAATTATCTAAAAACGAAGTTTCCCAAAATAATTGGATTACAACTGTACATGTATATATAATTTCTGAAATATATAATTTATTAAACAGTATAATTTAATAAAGTGTATATAATTTATTTAATAACTTATGAAAAGATTAGAGCAATGCATTATAAAATACTACAAGCACTAATAATACCTTCCAGAAAAATCTCATTTGGATCTTTTATTGCAAAAGAAGTCATATTTTCTCACAAATCATCATTTATACGTCGATAGAAGAACTGAGATAGTTAGAAATTTCAAGCTATCTCCTTTCTCCAAAATACAGCAATCTAAATAAATACAAAAAAAAAAAAAAAAGAAAAATAAAAAATAAAAATAAAAATAAAAAATAAAAAAGCAAATTTTTTATTTCCTGGTAAATTTTTGATATTTTATTCCACTCTATTCAAATAACAGATTTTTTTAAGTAATTTCAAATTTTTGTAGGCTCCAAAAATTTTTTTTTTGGGAAAATAAGTGTACATGCATGCATACGATTATATATATATATATATATATATATATATATATTAAATAGTGGCGGAATCAATATTGAAAATATATATCCTCTCGATTTGAGTAGTAATTAAAATAATTAATCATGTAAATTCCTTCACAAATTTTTCAACACAAAATAAATGAAAACATAAAATTAGATAAGTACAAACCAGAAAAGATTTTTTAAAAATTAATAAAAACTTTCCATAAGAACAATCTAAGTAGTTTAAAATGCAAAGAAATAAAAGATTGGATAATCACTAACGAGAAAAAAAAATTTAAAAAAAAATCGTCTGTGCTAAATTATTTAATTTAACAATATGAATTAACATATAATACAATCGTTAGGAAAATCGTATCAACTCACACTACAAGTATATATTTTTGGTGCGTTTTTGTTATCAGGCCGAGTTATCACATAGTGTTTTATTAACATTTCCAAAATTTCACTCTAGTATTTTGTAAAGTTTCGTAAAAGTGTTATCATAGATATGAAAATTGTAAATCCTTGTGATTATTTTTCTGCCAAATAGTAAGGATTTAGTGATATTTGAATCTGGTCCTGATACGATAAAAATTTTTCCCTTTTTATTTATAACTAAGGTTATTCAAGCTAATGAATACACCGATATTTTCCAAAGCCACTGTTACACTTTTACTGTATAAAGTTATATCCGAAATTGAGAATTAATTTTTGGTATTATTTTTCAGGCACTAAACGTAAAAGATTGAGAGGAAATGCAAACTTTTTCAAAGTTCTGACTCAATCTCAATTAATCAATTTTGATTGGGCGAATTTCCTCCCTCAACTCTTCTGGCCGACCTTGAACCCACCTACGAAGAGTCATGAACTGCAGCGATGTCATTGGCCAAAAGCGCTCACTCGCATCAAGGTGTAACTAAACTCAAAATTTCAGTCATCCGTGGACCGGCAGATGAGAAGTTTTCTGTTTTTCCCCGTGTCATTACATTAACCATACCGTCTCCTGATAGCTGCTACTGCTCACGAAGAAAACAAATAGCTTGAGACTTCTTTTTTTGCTCCCTTCTCTTTTTCTGATAGTTCTATAACACATCAAGAAACGCCTAATATTTATCGAGCGTTTTTTACCTCGAGACATTTCGTTTGCGAAAGGAGGTGCTATTTGTATAGTTTAGTGTATTATTATTATTCTTTGAATGATAAGTATAAGAAATGTTTCACTTGCAATGAAATGTTTATACTTTTAAGTGAATTGAGCCATTGCTTTAGTTTCTTTCTTTTTGTCTTCCTTATTCTTTTTGAAGTTCCAAGGTTTGGAAGTGTTTTAATTCTTCAAAGTATAATACATGTGTTGATTTTATGATATCTTATAATTATAAAATATCAATGAACAAACACAAATAAAATATATCTCCCTGATATATTCAGTAGAATTTTTATAATTAAAGAACCTAACATAATATACCATAGACTTTTGAATGTGTCCACAATTACAGATTATTATTCGATTTAGGCGAAAATTAGGTAACTCGAGGAACTAATAAGTTTCATAAATATAATTGCTAATACTTTAAAAAATTCAATATATCTATTATAATAACAATTATAAATAAAATCACATTTTCTTCGTGCATTTAGATGAAGAAATAGTTTATATTAAATACTAGACTTAGTATGGATGATAATAAAAGGTTAGCAATAAAAAGTTAGTATGAAAGCAAATTAACGAATAATGAGGGAATTTATATGCTATCTTTTTGATAATTTTAACCTTGTGATTCGATTGAACACTTCTTTTGATAGAAAATGTGAAAGATTTGCATTATTTATTTAAGATTCATTGCTATAACGATGCAAAATGGAAATTACAAACAAATATCTCAAATGATCTATATTTTTAAGAATACAAATATTATCAAAGCCGTTCGACTTCGCAGCATTCTTCTCGTGAAACGAGCAGTTCTTCACTTGGTAATAATGACAAATAAAATCAATATATTACGCTTTTTTATATCCTAATTTTATTTTCTTTAATTTAATAACCATATTTTTTACTTTAATTCAAATTCCACGTTACTTCTCATAGTAAATGAATAATACACACCTGTCAAATAGATAACATGTAAATTTTCTTACAGTTATAGAGCTGGAAGCTAAAATTTAGGTGCAGAAAAATATTATACATACAGAAGAAATAATTCTTTCGATATTTACGAATTAAACTAAGCAACAACATGCAAGTTAAAAGAAATAGCCTTGGAGTCCAGTATCGCCCTTTACTAATTTGATTTATTCTTTTATGCGATTCATAAATGTGAGTCATTATCATGAAAAGCTATTTCATTTAAAACCATAACCAAGTCCTTGAGTAAATTACTTTCTAAGAATTGAGTTGAAATAACCACGTTAATTCTATCTTTTTCAGCACAAAGGGTCAATAAAACCCATGAAATCTGATTAAGAGAACGACAAAGGAAGGTTTTTACAATGTTTTCGAACAGAACATACCAAGTATTTGAATCAGATACTTTATGACAACAAGTTTATATACTTTATGTGTGTATGAAGCCTCTAAGAATTATAGTATTCTAACATATATTTGATGGTTCACCGTTACCATTTTAAAACTATGTTACTGATGGCTTAAGAAGGGTATGAATCTTATTATATGCAGTATCGGTTGTTATTATTATTCCATCAGTTATTATTACTTTACCAAACATTTTTTACCTTTTTACTCCTTCTCAATTTCTATATAGTTATAGATGTTTCTCGAATATGGATTATAAAGCATCTAAATTATATCGGAGGAATTAATAACTTTCACCAAGCTGCACATACACAGACATTCCACTATGTGATAAAAGAAACGTTCACATATATCCCATCTCTAGTTTCCCAATCGGAACATATGTGCACAATTTGAAGATGTTGTCTTAATCGATTGATTTTTTATTAATTTTAATCAAATTTAAAATATTTGGAAAATTGAAACGAGGATGAAATTTTTAATGCAGATTTTCATGTTGAATCGTAATATTTTTTGAAAATTTACTCAATTACACATTATTTTTTATTAATTTGTGTAAATTTAAAATTATTAGAAGTTTGTATAAATTTTTAGGTATTAGCTAACAGTTTTCATAAACAGAAATGAGTAAATATCATAAAAATATTAATTTTTTAATGAGAAAATGAAATAGCTTTACGAAAAGCTCTAACCCAAACCTTATTTCATTTCTACGCATATTAAATGTAAATTTTAAGTATTTTGCTAATAAGACTATTGCTGTAATTTTTATATAAGTAAAAATTCACCTACCGTATCATTGAGAAGTAAATGATAAAATATGTGACAATTCTAATACATTACGAAGTGTTAAAAAATACTTTTTACCAAAAAATGTTCTAAAAACTATTTTTCCGACTTAAAAGTGCATTAACAAATGGAAATAATTTTAATTAAGATATATGTAATCAAAGTATTCTTAAAGCATAATTTAATTAATTATTAATATTTGGGAATAAATGGAAACTATTAAATTGGTCCTAATATGATGAAAATGTAGCTATTAATTCAACACTTTTTGCAATAAATAAAGAAAATAAAAAAATACGCAGCATTTATTTCTAAATAAAAGTTAAAATTATTCTAGTCCTAACTTTAATTAAAATAATATGAAAAATACATCAATACTATTATGCATAACACATCAAATGAAATTTAAAAGCAGAATTATATTACTAAAAATGCAGGGCTATTGAATTGAATTTATATCGATTGCAGTGTAAATAAATATATATAAAAATAAGCTTTCCAACGAAACAAATATTGCAGTTGATTAAAACATACATAAATATTTTAAGAATTTTTTTTATGATTTAACTTAATTTGTAACAAATTTTGGTTAATTAAATTCGGAGCATGCTAGAAACTAAGAAAATACTCCATTACAGAAATGATCCTTCATTTATATATTATATTGCACACTATTCATTTTTTTAAGCCTAATAATCAATAAAATAACATTAAAAATATACCTAATGCAATTCTTTGGTTGTTTGCAGTTTTGAAAAACAAGGAAAATAAATTTATTTCAGTACACAGGCAAAAATCACAAATTAGAAATCAAAGGCCCAAGAGAGTCTAAAATAATTTAACTCAATAATAATTCTCAAGTTAAAGTATTATTTGATTTTTTCTACACATTCTGATTTTACATTCTAAGGGTAGCAAGCAAAGTCGTCTCCCCATGGAAGTATATATATATATATATATATATATATATATATATATATATATATAAAGACGTGACGTCAAAAATATGAAAATAGACTAGATAGTAACACTTGAGAATATCTGGCATCAGGGCCGCCCCTTTATAACAAAAATTAAAAGAGATAACCTAAACCCTTTCCACAATTAATGGTAAAATAAAACGAGTAAAAAAATTACAATCATCAGCAATGTTGAAGTTTTGATTAGCAAAAAAATACTAATTTATTTATTTATGTTTTTGGCACTAAATTAAAATTAGAGTTGCGCAGAAAAAAAGGAAAGAGTCATTTCTGGTGCATAATTATAAAATACAGAACGGATATTAAAAAAAAAGTAAAACAAATTATAAAACCACTAAATATTAAAACTTTATTACATATTAAAAATACATTTAATCCGAGAGTTGAAATTAAAAGTGTTTTTTTCACACTTTTAATTCTGAAAATTGTTTTATAATTTCTTTAACATTAATTTTTTCAGCCAGGTCATGTTCGACGGCTATTGTTGTTAAGCCGTTTATTAGTCGATCCTCGGTAGTTGTGGAGTGTAAAAATTTTTTAATTAATTTTAATTTGGAGAAACTCCTTTCTCCACTTGCCACACTTATTGGTAGAGTCAGCAATATTCTTAAAACTATACCAAGATTGGGAGAAAAATCCAGGTTCGATATGAATTTTAAAATCTCAACTGGACTTTCTTTTTTGTTTAGCAAAGCCAAAACAGCTACTATCTCGTCTGCCAAGTCAAGCGCGTTTATATCGGATGAATTTCCATCAATCAACACTGTTTCTAAATCTTTACAATACTTTATACGTCGTTTTGAGGAATATCTTTTAAATCATAAACATTGTAAAAAATTTGGATTGTACTGATCAAATCAAACCTCGATTCGAGTGCATTGATAGCTTTATCTAATGTAAAAAAATAAAATTCTGCCTTATATTTCAAAGCAGGATCTTCTGTTGGATCATCTTTTGCCTCATAGTCGAAATTAACATTCCTTCTTCGAACTCTATGACGTGGCTGGGTGAGCTCAAAATTAGCTGGTATGTCAATTTCGTCTGCAAGTTCTCGAGCATAGCAAAGCATTTTATTAAAGGATCTGTCCGATCTAAGATCCTTGAAAAAATCTTTACAATTTTTCAAGAGCTCCATAGCAGATGTAAATCATAGTCTTTTGTCTGCAAGAGCTTGATTGATACAATTTAAGATTTTGTACCAAATTACAACGCAGCATAAGAATTTAAATTGTTTGACACAACTTAATAGTCCAGAAGCCTCAACTCTTATAGAGTTGTCAACCTCCGAGTTATTACAAACAGCAAGTAAAGCATCGTATATCCCTCCTAATTGATACCTTAGTGGTTTTAATGCATCTATTCTGCTTGAGGAAAAAAACGGGTATATTTTTTGGACTATATTAAAAAAATTGGCGGCTTCGAAGGATGCTTTTGCCACGTCATAAACTACCAAGTTTAATGAGTGGCTGCTACATGGAAGGTAAAATGCTCTTGGATTTAACGCATTTATTCTAGATTGTACTCCCGATTTACTGTCTCTCATGTTGGCCCCATTATCGTAAGCCTGTCCCCTCATATCCTGCAAATTCAATCCCAATGTTTCAAGTCTTTTAAGTATTAGAACTGAAAGTTCATATCCAGTCGATCTTTCAACTGGAAGAAAGCCTAAAAATCTTTCATTAATTTTAATGGAAACCTCCTTGGCATTGGACTTGTCAATGGATACATACCTTACTAAAACAGTCATTTGCTCGATCTTGCTGATATCAGGAGTGCAATCTAGAATTATTGAATAATATTTAGCTTTTTTAATATCAGTAATAATATGAGATGTTATATTTTCAGCTAAAAGAATAATAAATTCATTTTGAATTTCTTTTCCGAGATAGTGCACTTTAGCTTCTTCTTTTTTAAGCACTCTGCGGATATGCTCTTCCATTACTGGATCAAACTGAGCAAGTAATTGAATAATTTGTAAAAAATTACCGTTACCGAAATCGTAAAGTTTGTCACTTGTACCTCGGAGGGCTAAACAATTTTGAGCAAGCATTTTTATTGTTGAAACAATTCGTAAATTCGTAGAAGCACCTCGCCCCAATAATTTATTTCTGCGGTAATAAGTCTTTGTGAATGATTGTCAATCGTTTCAGAGTACTGTATTCTTTGACTTAATTCAATCCAAGGCTTTTGACTTTCGGTATGTTTTTTAGAGGTTTCATGTTGATTTAAAATCTTAGCGAGGTGCTTCCAATCTTTAAAACCTCCAATAGAAAGGGAACTTAAAGTAAAACCAAAAAGAAACAAATTTTTGCTTTATGTTTAAAAAACACCCTGTATACAAGGTGTTAGGGGTTTGATTCCAAATATCTTAATGCTTAAAAATATGATTCATTTTAAACAAAAAAGTTTAGTATATCATGGGTCAATACTCAATTATTTTAGAAAGAGAAAATGTTTAAAAGTTTGAGAAATTTAATTTTAGGGCCAATTTGCCGCCCTCTAAGGTTGCCGCCCCGGGCAGGGGCCCGGCTTGCCCACCCCTAGCGCCGGCCCTGCTGGCATTATCTGGATCCAAAAACACAAAGCTTATTAAAATAGTTAGTTGCAAATACCTTATTTATAATTTTTACCATTTGATAAACTGGGAACAAATATAAAAAAAGAAAACTTTTACAAATGTTTTTACTAAATATATATATTATTACCGCACTTCACCCCAGCATAATTTATGCATCTTAAATAATTTATGGGTTGTTCTATTGCTCTATCGAATATTTTATGTCCCTTTTCCATTCAGTTTTCCTTTTAAGTAAATGAAGAAAGCCTCGTGTGTATCCATTAATAAATATGTTACATACATTATTGATTGTTACATTTTAGTCCTTTTATTACTTAACATAATACCACAACATATATGTATCAGGAATATATATGATTTAAAATGTTTAAAATTAGATAGCGTATTTTTATTGTAGGCGAATTCATTTATTTTATACATTATTAATAATGGTCTAGCATGAAAAGTTTAACCCAATACAATTATTAATGTATATATATAAATTCATTTATTAGTATGCTTTCTAATTTTTCCTAAATAGGGGGAAAAAATATAAATTTTGAGTAATTAAATTCGGTGCACGCTGGAAACTAAGAAAATATTCCATTACAAAAGTGATCCTTTATTTGTATATCATATTGCACTCTATCATTTTCTTCATGAGAAAGTACTGTCTAATTAAATACAATGTTTTAAAAATGTTAGAACAGGATAGCTGAGTTTTTATTCAATCTCCGAGTAAAAATAAAATGGCGTTTCACAAAAGATATATTAGCTGAAATTACATCGTTTTTAAGATGAATACGTTTTTTTCCCTCTGCTCAGAAACTTATTGTTTCGGGAACAGATGCGTAATGCATAGGGTTCTCTCCCGGTGAAAGCCATCAATGTAAGAAAGAGTTCATAAAAATCCAAAATTAGAATTTGATAAGGGTTTCTTTTTTGTAGAGAATTCAGCTACGTTACTAGATGTCACTCGAGGTTTAAATTAGCACAATTTGCCGCAAGCATGGACCCCAAGGGAAAATGGTTATGCATCTCCTCTCTCAAACTGGAAAGCAGGAGATATCAGGAGGAAAGAAATAATAAAAATGTAGTTTAATGCAGCGCCTTTTTATAAGATGCAAACTTCGTGTGTACATGGTTTATTTGAAAACATTTTGAATGGAAGTGTTATTTGATAAACATCAAAAATAACTATTTGATGTTATTCTCTATAGA
>JAPDSC010115994.1:57547-68721 GCA_026290005.1 Latrodectus geometricus | reverse complement strand
AGTTTAATAAGTTAATAACTTTCCTTTAACAATTACGTTGTTTTAAATAATAAAATAGAAAAATACACTGAAAAATATGCAGCTGTTAATTGTATGTACTTTTAAAAAAAGCTTGATATTTGAAAAACATTTTATCTTCAAAGTTCATTAGTAATGTCAACGAAATATTTATTTTATGATTATATTTTAAAATTTATTTTATGACCTTAGTGAAATCAGTAATTGTATTCACAAGGTTTCACTACTTGGGATGTAAAAGCACGTAAAGCTCTTGGTATGTGATAATGAAATATTTTTTAATTTGTAAGAGAATTATTTGTTCACTTCCGAATCAAAAATATTTCATGATCTGTTATAATTGCCCATCATTAGGTCGAATCATGATCAGATCATGATATGACAAATAAAATATTTTTGTTAACATTGTGAGAGTTTATATAAGTATTTCAGTTAATGTCTGTATCTACAATAAATTCGAACATATTTGCTTTATTATTAGAATGTGCAATACGATGCAAAAAAAGGTAGACTAAGTTTATAATATGCTTTGTTAACATTTTAAAAATTTCTATCACTTAATTCAACATTATATAATGGGTATTATAAAACCCTTTTACCAAATATAATTAAGATTATATCTACTATATTATATAACTTTATAAAATACTATTTATTGCTGCTGCAGATTCTCTTTATATAATAATATAATATTGGTAAAAATGTATATGTATCTGAACAATAAAAATTTAAACAAGAGAAATTTTAAAAATTTAAATTAAACTATCATATAAGTCTTTTGTCTAATAATTTAGGCTAAAATGATGTATCATTAGTGATGCAAACTCTATAAATTCATAGAATTTAGATAAAATTTATGATTTTAAAATATGTATACACCCATCATATTTTGAGAAACTAAAATTCTCAACTATTCAAGAAAATACTCGGCAAATAATGAATCATGGAATGATTTTTTTCTATTTTTTTTTAAACAGTGATTTTAAATTATCTTTGAGGTTTTGATAAGTTTGTGGCTTCGAAATAAGAATTTTTAATAGTACTATTTTACAACTTCAACAATTAATTTTAAGATGCAAATTTCAGTACACGAAAAAAAAATTTATTTAAGCAGTAAATTTACATACCTTTCATTTGTTTAAATCGATACAAAATTTAAATATTTCAATACTTTAAGTATGCAGTTATAAATACAAATAAATTCAAAGGAGAACTTCAACAACGTACAAATTAAATTACAATTTAATTATAAAACAGAAACCAAAATGGACATACATATTAATTATTAATATTGTTAACTGTTATATGTATCAGCATCTCGTCAGCACCATCAAAAGTATTAATCGCATTGACATGAAAGTCCTCTATGTTGTTTAATAAATAATTTATTTCACTTTTATGAACAATTCGCTTTATTTTTTAAATAATATTTAGTGCGATAAAGTTTATTGGTATATTAATATTTTCGTATTTTAATCATTTCTCCTTTTGGTTTTGCTACCCACACTTACACATGCATGTATATATTTCTTTTTAATTCTCTTGTCTGTTTTTAATTGAATGATTCAATTGTTGACAATTTGATGTTACTTTAAATCAACAGTAATTAATAATATCGCAACAATTATCTTTCCATTGATGACGATTTTGATTGATTGATTTAATTAATTTGAAATCTGAAATTGGAATGTAATACAATGAACATTAATTTTTAAATTAATACAATATATATATATATATATATATATATATATATATATATATATATATATAAATTCTGTTTTTAATTGCATTTGTCAAAAAAAATTTGGCTTCAAATGCAAATAATATTCCAAATTTTTAAAAGTATAATTTTTTAGTTTCTTATTTAAGAAATACACATGCTTTTATATTATCTATATAAAATACGTTTTCTGCCAAAAATTAACGTTTGTAAGAATGACATTTTTTAATCGTTATCTGTTGACACTTTCTTTTCTTTCTTTACCGAATATTTTTATCTTATAAATTTTAGAAATTATCGTTTTTCCTCATTTTTTTTGTAATTTGTTTGAAATTTACCTAAATTTTATATAAATATATATTATTAAAATACTGAAGTAATATTTTTCTCATGTTTCAATGAATAATGTTTCCTATTCGTGTAAGATGTTTCTTGTATAATAGATGCTGAATATGAAAAGCAGTGCAATTCATTTTTAGTGTAATTTATGTTTTTACATTAAAATAGTAAATGAAATTTTATAAAAATAAAAGCCTTTATAAAAAAAATGAAAAATATTCTAAAAGCTTTCATGATAATATTATATTCTAAGTCCATAGGTTTAAGCAGAAAAAAGATAAAAATACAGACACAATTCTTGGAATATCTAAGTGAATGCTTTTCATATTTACTTCCACAAATATATTAATACCATGTCTTTTACAATTACATGGTAATAACTTATTTGAACAAAAGTTTTATCATTGGAGCTTAAGCTCGAATGATAAAACTTTTGTTCCCTAATATACTACTTTATTTAAAAATAAGTTAATTTAGAAATATTTACATTTAAAACTAAATTGTTATCGTCGGATATTGGGATGTCTCTTTTGAAGAATTAGAGAGAATAACTCATTACGATTTGTCTGTTTTAAAATTTAATGGAAGTCAAGCAAATTAAAATTTTATTTGAATGTAGGAATGATTTTGACAGAAAATATGAAGTAAAGAGATAAAGTATTTAGTAGTGACGAAAATAAAGTTTACTTGCTAAATGTTAAGAAAACAAACTTTGCATTCTATCATTATTCAAAATCATAAAACGTTTCAATTATGTTTCTAACGTTTAAAAAGTAGAAACTCAATTTGAAGTGTCAAAAACTTATTTCACATTTGGCTATAAGTGTCTTAATGGATTTTGTTGAAATGAATATCATTTTTAATAATAGTGACATTTCGCATAATTTTATTTTCGTTATAAAGCATGTGTTATTTCATAACGAAAAAAATCGCGCAGTAAAACACTTTTCTCTAAGCGAAATTTTTTTTTACAAGGTACTTTCTTAGGTCCAAAACGAAATACTTTTCTTTCATAATGAATCAGTCTTGCTAAAAATAAATTTAAAAAACGAAGTTCCATTGTTATTATCTTTACAGTTTCGCTTGTTTAAGCAAAATGTCTTATTTCCCTTATTTTTCAGAGAATCACTTTTTTATTAAAAAATCTTTGACATTTGATAAAAATAGAAATTCAATTTTTTCCGTAGAATTCCTTCAGAGGAAAATTATTTAATTTGTAAAATAAATATTTACATACACATAATAAGATTATTTTTTATCGATGACAATATTTTACAATACTATCGACTAATTACTTTACGAGAATTTATTGGTAATATGAAATATTAAGAATTTGAAACTTAAAATGTTAATCTTTGAATAATTATTAAAATTTTAGAGTATATTTGGATTTAAATTATCATTGTTATGATAAAAATTGCTAGTATGATACTAATTTAATGTGTAACTTTGTATTATAATAAGTTTAATATAAGTTTTACTTATGCATTTTTTAATTATTTAAAAAACAGACAAAATGATTAAACATTATTATTATAGAACATGAACAAATGAATTGCTAAATAAATATTCTACTCATCAATCTTTAAATTTCATATTTAAGTTCAAAATTTCATATTCAAGAATATGCATTAGACAAAGATGAGAGATAGACCTAAGATTTAAATGGTCTAATTCATAGATTTTTATATTCTCGAAAAGCTTAACAAAAAAAAATTATAATTTAGATCCATAACTCAAATTTTAATTAGAATTGGTACCAAATTTTAATTACTATAAAATTAAAAGTTGTTCACCAATGTTTTTAGATAATGTTTTGCTAAGATAGTTTTTAAACATAACGGGAAGATAAGTTCTATTTAATATAATTTAAAGTAAATTATAATAATAATAATATTTTTTAATGTTAAATTTACCTAAAATGGAAAATGTAGATAAGATATCTTAAAAATACACTGAAAAAAAAAACAGAAAGAACGATACAAAAAGTTTTGCGTATAAGTTTTCTAAACACAAAGGAAGGTAGAAAATAGCATAAAATATCATTAGACAATTATGGTATTATAAGAATTGGCATATGTATCTAATGCACAAATGGGAGATGTTATTTTTATACAGGAAAAGTATTCTTAATATAGAGTTTGATTCCTCCAAGAAGCAATGCAACACACACAGCTATGCATGAAGCTTTCAATCATGCGATTTATTAATTATGTAGGAAATAAGAATCATTTCTTATAAAATAGTTGAAAATGTTGCTAGGGTTCTAGGAGGGAGATTAAGTGCAGCTTTACATCATTTTAGAGAGTCTCGAACGGACTTGATTGAGTTAAGGCCCGGTGATCGAGCTGGTCACAGTAAGTGCTCAAGTGTTTCTTGCTCAAAATAAACATCCACGAAGCGAATCTCGTGTGGTTTCGTATTATCATCTTGTAGCAAAATATTACCTATTCCCCAGGCATAATGGTGCAAAAGCATGCAGGATGTCATCACTATAGGTGTAAGCATTATCATTTCCACGGGAAAAGACAAGGAGTTCTATCCGTCCACACAAAGAGATTCCACCACAAACAAAGATGCTGCCTAATTCGTATGCATCTCTTTCACGGATGTTTGAAGGCTGAAAACGCGTTCCACGTCTCTCAAAATGAAAATGTGTCTACCATCGCTTTCTAAGCTAAATGTTTACTCTTCCATAAAGAAAACAGTTCTCCATTGAACACGCATCCAATAGAATTTGTTGACGATTCCATTGGAAATGTTCTTGCTTATTTCATAAAGTGAGCTGGATGAAAATGATTGGTCACCTCGCATAAGGACCACATTCATAAAACTTTCGACTCAAGCTTGACCTGGATTCCAGCCTTCCGGACCTTGCAGCGAGGGAATATCTAAGTTCAGCATGAGTTGCGGTTCTGTTCATTTGTGCGCATAATGATAAATTTCGGTCATTGTCACTGATGGTAGCTCGTAGATGTCCTTAACTGAATCTCTTGAATGCCGAATATGTGGTTCGAAATCGTTGCCAAAACCTATGATTCACAAGTGGACTCACATTCAGCCATTTAGCCACTTCTAACTGACTTTGTCCTGTCTCTTCCAGTACCTGGCCATAGAAATTGTTCGGTCAAATGATGCCTATAGGCCATTGTTACAATTTCACTATACTTGATTTCTAATCTCAGACACGTCGTGAAAATTTGCCCTAAGACATCTATTTTTATGTTTTTTCACAAATGACGTATTTTATTCCAATTTTATGCCTTGAACAATCAAAGTATAAGCACAAAAAACAAATAAACAAAAAAGCCTCCAATTAAGTATTTTTAAAAGCATCAATCAATGAAAGAGAACATCTAAGAACACAGTGATAACTTACAAAAAAAACTTTTTAATGAATTATGTAAACAATTCTCTGGGAACCAAATGTTTTAACGACAGAAGAACTATATACTATAATATTTATACTTTAATAACATGTTAATGGATAAATTTTTGATACATTATGAAATAGCTTCTAATGTTAATTGTAATGCAAATGAATTGTATAATACTAGTTTTTGAGAGGATATAAAAATTACATCAGATTTATATCAGAGATATCATTAATATTTGTAAGTAATGTTTTGATAAAAAGAGTTAACTGCTTTTAAAGTGTGCTCTGAGTTTTCAAGTATATTTAATAAAGATTATCGAAATTTTAAATGTATATAAAACTATTTTTTATTCAAACCTTTTTAGTACATACATTTTTTAATTGCCAATATTATTAGTAAAAACTTTTTTAAGAAGCAAATAAATTTTCTTAAAATATTTGTGATTAGAAATCTCAAGTTTTTTTTATTTAATTTAAAAAGTACCGCTTGTCAAAACTATTTGAGAGATGCAATCAGTGGTTAAAGTTAATCTGAATGTAATGATTTGTTTATTTATAAGTTAAATAATGACGTTAAATATATTTGTGTTTTTATTGTTCGAATCATACAGTTAATTTATATACTCCTTCATAGACAGCACTTTTTAAATTTTGCATACCATTGATTGAAGTAATATTGAATTAATACCACCGGCTGAAAATTTTCGCACAATATTGCCGAAAGATCTTAAGTGTCCCCCATTTGATTCATTTATGTTCTATTAACACTATGGTATTTTATTGCGAAAGAGTTCCTAGATTACAATTGTAGTTAAAAATAAGTATTTTTGTTAAACGAATTTTTAATGAAATAGTTTAATGAAAATGTAAAAACTTTTTTGTAAGTTTTATTAAATTTATAACCTATTCAAAAAATTATTTTTGTATAGAATAATGTATTTTCCTATACAGTTACATGGAATTATATTTCTTTTATACTTAAAACATAAAGTTTATATTGAATTTTAAATATTCACAGAGTAAGCTATAAATAAAGAACAAATATTATGTTCTACATTCTCTCGCCTGTCTTGATACAACTTACTTTGATTCGCAAATGTTTCAAGTTTCTCAAAATAATTTTTTTTCCTTCCGGTTTCTTAGAATATATGCCACCCAATGTTAAACTTTAAACCGTCTATGCGTTCTTTTATCTCTACTTTTTTTCAAACTCCTCTTTTGTGCAGCTTTTTCTTTTTTTACTTCTTATCACCGTAGTTTCTAGAAAAGAAGAGCTAGAGCAGTGCAAGACGAGAAAAAGGATGAAGACGAAAGATGCTAAGCAGCGCGGGGGTGTTGTGCGAGAGGTAAGGACGGAAAAAGAATATGCCATGTTCTCCAATTGCAATCACAAACTTGTCGTGTGAAATTTGAAGGACAACTGTTTCACTTTTTAAGAGATTTTATATTGTCCCTTCTTTGAATTTTAATGCCCTGCCCCAACTGTTTAAGGAAGAAACAAAAGCGATTCCCGAACTTTCCAGTAATTCGAAAGTAATGACATTCTATTCATGTTTCAGACTTTGAAAACTATTTCTTGTCCTTTTTTTCACTCATTTTTTTGAGAGAGTTCAAGGAAAAGTATTTATCTTTCAATTCAAAGCGGTTTTTTACAGAAATAAGTAAAAATGTCAGGAGCTTCTTTATATTTTTGATGTCACTTGAATGTGGAAGTAAATTTAAATTTTATATTTTCCGCTTTTGTAAGAAGTTTAGTCATAAGCATTTTTAAGGTATTACAATGCTTTATATGTATTTAGATTCTTGTTTTTAAAATGTCTTCAGTCTTTATAATTTATAAGCAAAACCATATCTTGTATATAAAGTAAACATATTTTGAAATTTAGTTTAAACATATTACAAAGTAAATAATTTTTTAGTATTTATTCAGTAATATTTTTTGTATTAGTTAATGTTTAAGTTGAAGAAATAAAAGTCTTATGAGTTATTCCCTCAAAATTAAAAAAAAATTCTTATAAATAATTTATTTGAAAAATAATGAATTAAGACGAAAAATTGTAATTAAGTTACGGAACAAAGTATAAGTATTGGAGCTGAATAGAAATAAAATAGTGAAATTTTTTCCTAAAATATAAATGTATTATAATACTAAATTAAATATTATGCAATTAAAACTGAACTTATTCATTTCGGTCAATAATTTTGTGAAAAGATTCGTATTCTATTTCTTAACTTAGTCTTACATTTTTAATGTTCGATTCAATGCTAATGGCTGTTTGAAAGAATAATTTTCGCATATTTTGACTGAAATTTGAATTCATATTCATTATTGTTACAGTGAATTGATATTTTAGATGAAACTAATCTATATGTTAAAATTCTTAGATATTGTATATCTATTTTCTATTATTTTAGCTCTATTTTAAATGCTGATGAGATTTTATAACACTTTACGAAAAATTAATCATGGATATTAACTAAATATCTTGTTTTTATAGATGGCTTAACCAAATATTCATTAAATTTCAAATCTGTTTGCATTTTTATTGTTTAAACAGTCAAACTATGAATTCAAGTCTAATTTTTATATTATAATGCACTCAAAAAATAATTGTTAAATTTAATTTTAAATCATATTAATTTAAAATATATTTAAACAAAATTTTATACAAATTTTCTATAAACACTTCATAAAGAAGAAATTTTATTGCCTCCTATAACAGCAATTTTACTCCGTATATATAAAATTCGCAATTTGAATTGAAAATTAAATATCTTAAACTTTGATCTCAGGGAATTAAGTGTTTTCTATCTGATTAAAACTATTTGTTATAGTTAATTCTTAAATTATAGTTCAAATTCTAATTACCTTATCAATTATAGTATAATACTAATTATTTTTATCACTTTTATTAATTAATTTAGGCACTTAAAACACTAAAAAACATTAAATAACACTACATTAAAACCTTTATTAATTTCATTTTAATTTTATGTTAATAACAGGGTGAAAGATAGTTAGAGAGCACAATAAAATAAAAAATGACGCGATTTTTTCTACGCATATATTATATTTAATTATTATGTATAAAATACATCATATTAAATCATTGAAATCAGGATCGCAAATTATTATATATAAAAAATTATAGAAAGAATCATAGAAATATTTCAAATGTATATATCAAGAAAAATAATTCCTAACAGTTTACCTTTTTTCGTATTAAAATTATCGATATTTTAAATTGTTTTATTCTTGTTTTGTAATTATGCTTCTAGATATTGAAAAACAGATTTGCAACTTTGAAATCTTTCTTCAATATCAACTGAAAATTCAAAATCCAGATATTTATTTTCTTTTTCATCATCTCATTCTTCGCATTCAAACAGTGGAGATCAAAATTTACAAAACAAGCATAATACAGAATTAGCAATCCGAAGTATCTTTAAATGGGAGATGCTTTCACGGTAGAATTATCAGAGTCTGGAAGGAAGTTCGAATCACTAAAAACAAACTCCGAGAATATAGGATATAAAAATAAACATATGCATTTATCTATATCAGGCATTAGATTTCAATAGCATCGAGCAACATATTCGCATTCCTTCCGTCGTCTCTTTTTTCCTGAAAAGCTTTCATGCCTTACACAAGAAATAGAATAATAACCTGGCATTCTCGCTTCGACATTGGAACTTTTCTAAGAATATGGAGAGGAATAGAGAGAGAGAGAGAGAGAGAGGTTCATAGTTATTTGAATCTGAATGGAAAGAAAAGTACAAAAAAATGTATCCACAATATCTTTATTTTCAATAGAAGTTTTTGAGATTGAGAGAAGATTACTTGAAACATTCCATTGAGAAGACGCGCGGACCTTCAAATATAAACCTGCATGTTCTACCACATTTGTTGTATATTCTTGCAAGCAGCCAGGTGCGTTTTTAATCTTTTGAAGCCACACATATGTCTTTTTGACGTATGCCTTCATATGACAGCAATGTTTCGTTACCGGTGGAAGACATATAATAGAGCCTCATACTTTGCAGAATACTTTTATTTGTACAGATTTTCACTCAGTATGGTGATGCATATTTTATATTGCGTTTTCATAAAGGAGTTGCATAGTAATGAAATTGGAAGAATTGTATTCCAGGTTCATATGTTTTTACGGAAGAATTCTTTTGCATCGCCGTTTGGTGTTATTGATAAATGCTAGTAATAGTTTCAGATACAGTGATGTACATAAATAAATCTTTTGATAAAAGAGTTTTCAACATATGAAACAATTTTAAACTTAATGAAATATTTAAGAAAAAAAAAATAGATATTACTGTCGAAATATCTTTTCTCATTCGAGATGTCACTTAATTTATGACATGTTTCTCATAAAATTATAAAAGATAAAAATTTTGTTATTATTTAGCTTCAAGTAAAATGTTTCGAAATTTAAAATTTGATTTGAACCAAATTAAATAAAATTAGCAAAACAATTTTAAAAATTGAAAAAAATAATGGCGTTTGAATAAATTTAACTTGTATACATTACCTGTTTAACTGCGAAATTCATTTATTTGAATAAGTGGTACAATTTAAGTAAAGAAGTTTAAATTTAATGTCATTCTAAGATTATAATGTTTATTTAAAAACAATTCCATCACAAGGGAATTTTCCTTTTACAAAATTAGACTTGAAGAATAATGTTAAAAAAATGTTAAAGAGGATATTTCGACTCTGTATTTGATAGTTACATAATAATTCCACTTGACATATTCTGGTAAAGGAAATTTCATTCTCAAAATCTTGTTTGAAAGTTATTCTACTAGTAAAAGTTCACAATTGATAAATATAAAAAATTGCTCCTTCATTTTATTTCTGAAGATTTAAGCAAAACATAGTGAAAACAATAAATTATTAATTACTTATTGATTATATTCAATAAATTATTAATTATATATTAAAATAAATTATTAATTATATTCAATAATAAAATCAATTTTTGAATAAAGTTGCGTTGGATTTTGTGAAAATGTCTGGCGGAAAATTTCTTAGATTATCATACATAATTTATTTTGATAACACAAAAAATTTAAGTGAAAACTCAAAATCAATTACTTTCGTTTAAAAGAACACTATAAAGAAAATTTATGCCATGAAAATTTCATAATATTAAATTTACTTTTATAATCATGAAATTTAAGGTTATTAAAAAACTTGGTGTATTATTTTCAAAACATGCATTTATAATATTCCATTGAAAAATTGACTTTGTTTCCATGCATGTTTCGTTTTCTTTTATTAAATATTCATACCATTATTAGAAAATCAAAATAATTATCACTTGTGATGTAAATTTTATACAAAAAAAGTGTTTTGATATGCATCTATTAAAACTATTTTTTGTGACAAAGTATGATATAATGCTACAATACCATGTCATGCAAATTTAAAAAATGTTAAATGGGAAATAAAAAGCTAAATTTCATGATTACATTTTTTAAATGTCACATCGTTCCGAAAGAAAAAAAAACAATATGGGAACAATAAAAACTATGGAAATGATCTATATCATAACTTAACATCATTACGTTTCATTATGCTAGCAAGATAAGTTATAGTTATTTTAATAAGACAATATTTATAAAAAGAAGAGTATGATACATATAAAAGATAAACTTTTTTGCCTAAAACATTTATTACATAAACATGTCAATAAAACGCAT
>JAPDSC010115994.1:26838-47547 GCA_026290005.1 Latrodectus geometricus | reverse complement strand
CAAAAAAGACATGACACACATAATCCAGACATTGGTAAGTATTAGAACAATGAAATCAAAATATGAAAATGAAACAATCAATCAATCAATTTAAATACATGATCTCAATCATGAATGTGTTCTCTCATTGATTGAAATGACAAAAAAGTGACCAGAAATATATAGCCGCCAGTGTAGTTTCATATTAAAATGCTCGAATAAACCCAGGCCTCTTAATTTATAGTGAATATTCAACAAATAAATATGGCTGATTTTAAATACAAAATGTAAGACAGCTGAAAATGTAAAACATGAAGTAATTTATAAGCGAAAATAATTTAAAATTAATGTGATTAAGTTTGTACGCAGAGTGCTTGACTTGCATTAAGTTTCTATCTTAAATTTTTCGCGGTACTACGTTAGCGAAAGCATGCATATTAATTGTCTATCAAATGCAATTGACAGCAGCTTTTAGATTGCCTTCTATTGTTATTATATATATATGTATGATATGCGTTTGGTTCATGCATTTAAATGATGTAAATCTGCCATTGTCTGGTCTAAAGTGCGAAGCTATATAGTGTAAAATGTGCATAAGAGAATTATAAAAGTGCAAGAATATAGTGCAAATTGTGTAAGAAGAAATTGTGTTAGTCTTAACTAGCTATTAAGTGCTTAGCTAGAAAGTGCCAAAAGTGCAAAAAGTGAGAAAAAGTGAAGATAAAAATCATTCTATCTACTAATAGAAAGTTGTAACTGTGCTTCAGTGCAAGAAGAAAAACGTGTGCTTCCCTACTCGCTAAATGTGCATTAGTGCGTGCTATTTACAGTGCACCGACGCAATGAACCGTCGGCTAAGACTAAAAGTGCAATTGTGCTGAAGTGCATAGTGCAGAGGCTTTATATATTATTTTGAGATATTATCCTGGATTCTCATGAGATCTCCAGTTATTTTGTGCGCGCTTTAGCCCGTGAAACACTCTTATGTTTACGTGAGTTCTCATTTCAGTTCATGCGAAAAAAAAACTCGAATTATATAAATAAATGAATTTGGAAATTTTCATAAAAGCCTTCACCTGAGAGTATCATTAAAATTAAATAAAGAAATATAAAACTTAACTATAAAAAGTGAATAGCTTATTTTAACATCACTTTTATTTGAGATATTTAAGAGTACTAGTGATCAATAAAGGAATCAATTAACATTTATTATATACTTCTATAAATTAACCTAAAATATATGATCAAGCTGCTAGTTCAACAATCAAACTGAAACTAGTCTTAAGAACAATGTAGATTACACGAACGCGTACATGTATATCTTACATCATATATTTTGAATACATAAGAATATGCAAATTATAATAATTTCGATATTCTGACTACATTAAACTAATCATTAGTTGAAACTTTTTCAAAGCATACGTGAAAATTTTTAAGTATACTTAATGCGTAATATTTTTGTAAAATATAAAGATGTAATATTTGTAAAAGTCATGTTATATATATATTCCTCTCTTATTTTTCACAAGAATAAACTTGGCATTTAATTTTAAAAATTAATATAGCAATTATTATTTACAATATGACAAATTTATATTTATCCAAGCATAACGATGCGTTTCTTGTAAATTTATTTAATATTAAAATATTATATATCATTATATATTACTTATATTATATATCACTTCAATTTATAGTGAAAAAATAAAGTTTTAATAAGACTTTTTCCTAGTAAACTGATCGATATGAATTCTTAAAATGAGGCGTCTTTTTACAAAAGTTACAGATAATTTTAAGATTTATTATATAAATAATTCATGGGAAAATCAGTTAAAATAAACTCTGCTAAGATGAAAAAAAAAAGCGCTATTTTTAGCTGATTCAACTTTGTGCGTTTTTTGTCATGCGGTATCACAAGTTAAGCTTGTTTATCCACAAAATAAATAATTCCACAAGTTTATTCACAAACACCGAGTGCGAGAAAATAAATTACAGATTCTTATAAAATATGAAAAGGAAAGTTAAACAGTGAAAGTGCAGAAGTGCTCAATAAGAAAAGAAATTAGTGAGAGACTCCACAGATAAATATATCAGTGCCTATTACACTCTAGTGAGGTGAATATCGTGCAAATATTAGTCAACATATAAAATGGACTATATTTTATTTACAGCTTAAAGCACTCATCACTAACGACGTATAATACATATTGGGCCCACGACTTCCAAGTTACATTATTCTTATAATAAGCATATGTGCCATGATTTTATTTACAGTGCGGAACAATATTTTACTATTTTATCACTATCGCAGTTCAACAGAGAGACTTTTCAATCTCACAGATGTTTTAGGTTAGATAATTTTCATGCAATTTTGTGTTGAATAGAGCAGGATTTATATTACTTAAATAAATTTGACTTCTAATTTTAATTCGCGATCCTATAAATATTTTTTATTGATAAAGAATTTATTTCCATTACAAATAAATGTTTTTGGCAGCTGTACTGCGATGTGTACAAAATAGTCAAATAATACGAAAAGACAAACACAAATTATTTACATTTTAATTCACTGGCTGTCCGTCCATGGCTGTTTAAACAGCGTAAAATTCTATATACACAGAAAGATTCCTAAAAGCTAGATGACATATGCGGAAAATATATGATATATAATTTATAAATCACACAATTAATACATAGATTTATATTGTGAATTAAATTCAGAAAGGAAAATGGGGAAATGCGTCATAACTTGGTAAAACTATTTACATTTATAGATTATAAACCTTAAGAAATTAATTAACGATTGCGTTTATTTGCAAATATATTTCTTAAAATATAAGTTATACTAAGAAATAAAATACTCCAAAGAATGTTATTATGGTAGCTCTGCGTAGTGTTAGTTAAAAGAATGAAAATAAAATCGTTAAATAAACGTAAATAAATAATGAATGAAAAAAAAAACTTGTTACATCTCAATAAATAGATTGATGAAAAAATGTATCAATGTGAAGTTTCAAAATTTTTCACAAAATGAAATTTAACGCTTTTCTGAGAGTAAACTTTATACTTTTATAATGTTAAAAAATAATTGGCAGTTTATTAGAAATAATAGGCAGTGAGAAAAAGCTGGCTGCAGAATTTTGACATTAGACAAAGTTAGGAACTAAAAAAGGATAATTTTATTTTTAGAAGAAGGAAACAAATGATAATTTAAAATTAAGAATTCTAATGCAGAAGTTCAATTTTCGCTTTAATTCCTTTTTGGGCTCTTGAACAAAATCTAGTCTGGGAAGATTAAGATAGCAACACAATATTTGCTTTTATTTCAGTTAAGTCATAAATTTAGTAAAAAGCTGCAGAGCCAGAAATTTTATAACAATAACGATGCATTCATAAACATTATTTAAATAGCTCGTTTCTCTATTAGCTGAATTGAAATGATTATTTGAACTATCTCTTAGAAATAAAAACAAAATTCCACTGTAAATCACAAAGTAAGCTATAATCATAAATGTATTTGCGTTAAATAAATAAATATTTATAATTAATAGTATAAGTAAACACAGTACGATATGCTTCTTTTCCCATATAAAATTATCATAATTGCTCATGATTATGTACATATGAATTATAGAGTATTTTGAATTTACATAAATACTTTATATATATATTTATTTGCGCACCTAAGACTCAAGAACACAATTAGCTGCCTTCCATAAAGTACTTAAACCTTTCATGAAACTGTTTTCTGTTCTGTTGAAGAAAACAGATCAAATAATTCGACTACTGACCATAGGGACGAGTTTATGCAAGTCACTTTTACGTTTGCAGCTTAAGTGACAAGTTTATTTACATATACACATTTTACTCATAATTAGGAGCATTAAGTCAAAATCAATAGGAGATTTGTTTATTTACACTAGTTTACAATATTATGAAAGTCCAGGATGAAGATGCTGAAACTGTTGCTTGCAAGCAGTCTCCAGAAAAACTATAGAAGCTTTAGATAATTGATTTAAGTTTGTTAATTACGAAGCTGAATTATATTTACAGATATTCATGCATCTTAGTGTCTTCAGAAACAAATAATTGGTATGTGATATTAGAAGATAAGATTCTTACTTAGCGTTTCTTGGTTATTTATTGCTCTGTTCGCAGTTTATCCAGCGCCTCAAATTAGATTCTCAGAAGTGAAAAGCTTAAAAAAAATCCTTTTAAGAACTGTAAAAAGATAGAGTAAGCAAAATGGAGCAGATTTGAAAATTATAATGATTTATTTTAGGAAAGTATATGGAAAAGTGATCCTAAAAATTTAATTAAATAGAATATTTTGATATATTTACTTGATTGTTATTAAAGTGAAGTTATTTTTATGAATATAGTATTATTTATCTTCTTTATTTTGTCATCTAATTAGAAATATATATAATGCTTGTGTTACTTAATATTCTTATGACTGAATAACTATTACTTGAATTATTGGCTTGAAGTTAGTAGCATAGAGTTCATACTGGACCGGTTTGACAAACCAGCTGTCAAACAATATTCAATTATTTAAGTACGTCTCATTAATTTAATGACTGCAGTCCAGCTGCCTCATTTGATAATAAAATGCATATTTTGATATCACAAATCATAAATAGAATATGACCTAAATTAAAATTAAAATATGATAATTTTATATTTTTAGTATCAGTTATCTTATTCAATGAATATAACTTAATTATACTTTGAAAATTAGAATTTAAAGAATAGTTCCTCGCTTGAAAAAGCTTAACATGATTATATTACAAGTCTTAAAGTTATATATATAAATAACCGATGAAATTTTTTAAGTTATCCTTAAGGAAGAGTTTCAAGTTTAATTATTATGTGTAACTAGCTAGCTTTCAAATAATCTGAATGCAATAATCATAATATAAACATCTTAGAGGCCTGAGTTTAAAAAGCATATCAATATGAATTAAAATAAGCAAACTTAATTTGCATACATAGACTTACACTTACACACACATATTACAGCAGAATATCTTACATATACGCTTTACGAACACGGAAATTTGTTTTGAATAGAGAAAAATACTACAGATTCTACAAATTTAAGCATAAGATAGCGAAATTCTATTTGAACGTTAAAATAACATTACTAAGTATATATAATTGAAAGATTTATATTATATAATCCTGAACAGAAAAAAATTGGTCAACAAACGTAATTTAAAGCCGTTGTTTTTTATAAAATTAAATATTTCCTCGAAATATTAAATGAAGAAAATTGAGTAAAATAATTTATAAATGAAGTAATAAATTAAAAATTAAATTTTTTATTTAATATACTTAAAAATTCATTAAATATAAAAAATTTAATATTTTATTAGAATAATTTTAATATATTTACCTATTTTTAAATTTCAGCATATTTAATATATTACTTTAAGGTAATTAATTCTTTGATTACACGATATTAAAAAACTGATAATCAAGGCTAATATAATTATGAAACTGCCGTAAGAAGTTTTCGATAGTTAAAAATAGCATCACAAAAAGCTGCACATAAATCCAAAATTAAAAAATCATCTAATCAAATATACTTTAAAATATATGCGCAAAGCTTTGAAGGGAAACATTTTTCTAAAGATACATAACTAAAATGATCAGAGAATATAATAAATAAATAAAAAGTGCAATGAAATTCTGTAAGGAACATTTTTCTTGTAAATTAATGTTTTAATGCTTAAAAAAGAAATTATTCTGAAAATGAAACTAATCTTTAGTTTTTTGTCTGAATACCTCGTTGACCAAATTTTTCCTGTTGAG
Source organism: Latrodectus geometricus (assembly GCA_026290005.1). NCBI lineage: Eukaryota > Metazoa > Arthropoda > Arachnida > Araneae > Theridiidae > Latrodectus > Latrodectus geometricus. The sequence continues at coordinate 41,748 of JAPDSC010115994.1, read as the reverse complement.
AAATGGACATAGACACACACAAAAGTTGACAGATAGTACAATTCACACGAACGTAGTTAATAAGGGGAATTTAAAATCCAAAATATTTAATGCAGGAAGGAAGAGAACTTGTATATCTGATAGTTCTTAATGCGTCTGTTGTAGTTCTGTTGGGGCATGCAGTATTGATTAAGAGAAATACTTGATTAGTCAATCATCTCGCTATTGTTGTGGGATAATATTTAGAGATTACTGCGAAAGAGCCTTCAGGATTGCATGAACCTCTTCAGCAATGGCCATCAGCACGAACTCAAACTGAGCCTGTGAAGAAAAAAGTAATGATGACATATATTTTCTTTAACTGAAAGCTTAAAACAATATTTCTGGTATAAGGGTTTTTTTTTTACATTAACTGACTTCAATAATTTTCTATTTGGCTATAACCAAGTGGGAAAATAAAACAATAGTTAAGATGTAACAATAATAGTAAGGGAAAATCATTGAAAATGAAAAAAATGTAACTACTTTAAAATAAATATAACAGTGTGTGTAAAGAGCAATCTTTGAAAATATTTAGTGCAATTTGATTTTCATATTAGAAATATCAAAAAAAGTTTTGAATAATATATTTTACTCTCATAATGTTTTAGTCTTTTCAATTATAAGTGATAAAACCTGTTATTTTGATTGTAACAACCGTACCTTTTTTTTTTTTTTTTTTTTTTTTTTAGCAAAGTTAGAGATTTACTGAACACACAATATTAATTTTTCTTCCAATTTAAATTCAGCAAATTTAAATTGGAAGATTCAAATAAGTACAAAAAATATGAATTATTTCCATTTCATTGGATATGCATATTTTGTTAGGCAACAATTATTTCTTAAGAAATATACAAATTAGATAAAAAAAAATTTCCTCCCTTTTTCGAATTTTTATTTTTGTGAATTAACGGCAATAAACATGAAGAACACAAGAATACTGATACAAAAATCAAAAGCTATGATACAAACAATAACGGATAGTTCCCATTGAAATGTTTTAGTTTCCCATACAAAGATGAAATTCATTTTTTCATTGAAGATAAAAAACTTTGATAGGGTAACTGCCTTCAATATCATATTGAGTTTTCCATTATTGTAGTAGAGAACAAATATATTTTAATGTGAAATTATCAAATATTAACCTCAGCTTCTTTGTTTAACGTACATATATTTTTAGGAACAAGATTTGTGTCTTAAAATGCACTTTGAAGCAAAAAAGAAATTAATTCAATCAATTCATAACTTCATCATTACAGTAACTCAGTCGTTAAAATATAACACTACAGGATGAAATGTTCCCTAATTTCCTGTGACTTTAGTTAATAAATTTATCCAAGATATGGTACATGCGTCACTTGAAATATAGCATCTGAAAAAATAATAGTCTATGCAAAGCTTGAAAATCTTTACTTTAAGAATGCCGAAAATTACTTATTTTGACCTATGATGGAATTTAATTACTTTTATTAATGAAAATGACTTACCTTCGTTTTAACCATTCCAGTGCGCTGGTCTCGAACATGCTCCAAAGTAGCTGCAATATCGATTTCCTTCGCTCCTGTTGAATGAAAATAAAGCAGTTTGCAATAACAACACAATGCTATTTTTAAAAATCAATTATTATTAAAAATTCTATATATTAATTGAAAATTAAGTTATATTAATAGAAAATGTATTAATAATCAATACTTAAATCCAAAATCATTGCTATTTCGATTTATTCACCAATTTTAAGATTGTAAATTTAAACGAGAATTTCAACTCAATTGAAATTTTTTTTATTTATTATGTATGAGTATACAAAGCAACTTGAATAAAACACAGTTTTAATGTGAAGAAATGATTAAATAATTCATATATAAATATATGTCTAATATGATATACTACTAAAGAAAGAAAGCTCACCTTTAGCCATACGGTTAAGTACCATATCAATCAAACAGTAAGTTCCAGTTCGGCCAATGCCATCACTGTTAAGTAAACATTATTTGATTAAAATATAATAAATATGAAAAAAATATATTAATTTCAAAATGCAAGTTTTAAGCTTGTTCTATAAAATGTAATTTTTTTAAAAATATGTTAAAAAAAAAATCCAAACTGTATTACGTTGAGATGAACTTACCTGCAATGAACTACAATAGGGCATGATCTTCCTCTGTACGATTTATTCACTTTTCTAAGGGAAAAATGATACAATGTATTTGAATTGGAAAAATACACAGTGTACTTATATTGTAAAATACATTTTACTCAAAGAAAAATGAAAATATTAGAAATTATTTTCATATCATTGCATTTTAAAAACATTTAGAAACAAATGACTTTACTAATAGTGTAGTTCTTCAGTGTAGTTTGAATGTTGTAATCAAAATGTGTAGAAAACACAATACTTTGACCAGAAATTACTTTTTGTAATTTTAATGCCAAACTTTTTATAATAACCACTATAGGAAATAAATATTTAATTTCTTGGATCACAGATAGTATATTTGTATTTTAAAAAATCAAGCAAAGCAAAATGTCTCATTTAAGTATTAACTAATAAATATTGAACATTTTGTTAATGTGTGTGCATAATTTAAATAAGGAACTGAATTCGTGCTTACCATCACTTTTAAAATAAAATTTTTATTTTACCAATTATAAAAATTTTCTTTTAGAAAAGTTCTTACTTTGTCTAAAATAAAATGCAAAATTTTATAAAATATGAAGTTAATGAATTATATTCATTACATTTGAAAATAAACATAGACATCTAATCAACACTGCAGTTTCCCAATGATTTTCCGTTAGTTTTTTTATCCTGCCATATCCATTATCATATATCATATCCTGTCATAGAGTAATACATTCAGATTATGGCAACTTTGAACGAGCATCAATGAAACTGACTGAAATAGAGACAACGTTGATATTGGCAGCAATTTAGTATTATCAATACGTAACGAATCCTCGGTACAGATTGCGTTGTGCATTGATAATGACAAACTGCCGCGAGCAGCTCGCCATTGAGAACCTTGTATAGTAGACAAGCCACAGAAAATACAAGTTAATTAGCAGCACGCGCGCGCGCTTTTACAAGCACGCTTTAATTCAGTGTTAACTTAGCATTCCCAAAACGAATCCAAAATTATTTTAATAAAATTTTATTTCTAGTTTAGATAAAAAAATTTAGTTTAATGTTTTAATATAAGCAAAAAATTTAGTAAACTTAATGTTGAAGAAAGATTAAGGCAATCATTAATCATTTTATTGAAGTACATTTACTAATGATATAATTTACAGTTGTAAACTTTCTGTTGTACAATTCCTATTGAAGAATAAGAGTTATAAACACTAGCTTTATTTTGTTTGCTACTAATCTTACCAAAGACAATAGGTACAAAATAATTAGATTAATCAATTTGCTATCAAGAAGTTATTTTTTTTTACTTTCTGACATTTATGAATTTAAAATTTAAACTTGTAACTTTAAATGCTAAATGATTTACACTCTGAAAACAATATAAGCTCTATAATATGTTAAACCATGTTGTATCAGTGATTGCCTTCACAAAACAATCAGCAACAATTTAAGAATCATTAAGAGCATAATTTTCTTGATTCTAATTGCTCAATTATAATTAAATTAGAAGCTGTATTTTTATACTAATTGTAGCAAAGATATTCTTAGATTTACTATTTCTAGCGTCATTATCATTTTACGTTTCGCAGGAAATTATTTTATCTACATAACATAATGACTTTTCTAATAATGAATTTGCATAAAATATGGTGACTTCAGTGGGGGGGGGGAAGCAATTTTAGAGAAAATATAATTTTGATAACAGAATCCTTATACTTATTAAATAATTTATTTGATTGGCATATAAGTAAAGTATTATAATATAAAAAAGTTAACTATATATGATGAATTTTAAAACAGTTCACTTACAGTTGATTTTAAAAAAACAGTTCAAAAACAGTTGATTTTAAATCAAACGTATTAGTTAATTGCTAGCATAATTTTCCATGATGATATGTTTAATTTTTTTATTTTTTAGTAATGGTATTGTATGTGCGTAATAAAAATTAAAGATGAGTATGTAACAAAAAATCACTGTGTTAATCAACAATGGGATTAACACAATACACTAACATTACAATATGCACAATACAAATGATTTATCTTATTTTCTAAGTATCTTACAATAATTTAAGAAATATAAAATTTAAAATTTGTAATTGATAAAATGCAATATTTATAGACTTTTAATTTTAAAATATGTCGATAATATAATTACTAATACATATTAATTAAATAGTATTTTAACGGAAATGCTTTAACATGACATTAAAAATTTATTTCGAAATGAATGAATGAAAATGCAATATAATTTCTCAAATATGTAATTAAATGTTTGCTATGATGTGAATTAAAATAAAATCTATTAAGCAATATTTTGTATTAGTAAGTAGTAATAATTTTCTGAAGTAAACGAATAAGAAAAATAATTATTATAGAATATAGAATTTAAAATAATAAATTAAAAAAGCAAAATAACAAAAAAGAAGAAATTGCAGAAATTCATCTCGTGAATTATTATTATCACAGAGAGAGTACTCGTTCGTTATTTTTTACTTGTTTTGATTAACTTCTATCATTCTGTTTTATACTTATAAGAAACTCCATGCAAATATCTTTCACTAAACTATATTTATTTTTTAAGGAAACTAAATAAGTGTTCCCTTGGAAAAAGTTTGACAGTCAACTGTTTGATGTTCAACTGCTTCTTCTACTTTTCATTATTTTATTTTTCTATTATTTTTTTATTTATAACTTTATTCTGTGCTCGTTTTTTGTTTTAGTATGTTGATATACCTCACAATATTATCCTTTTTTTTGATTTAAGGTATTCTACTCTGATTATTAGTATAAATTACACTTAGCAGCGTCCCAAATTTTTAATAAATTTTAATATTGGATAATTTATTTAAATTTTCTTTGTCTTAATATTTTTTTTTTAATTTGAATCTTTTGTTATTGTTTTAGGAAAGATCATTAAGTGTAGAAATTTGTTAAAAATTAAATTAACTGAACATTCTGCAGAAGAATGAATAACAACAATTTCAGAACAATTATTCTACAAAATTTTAAAGTTAGAATAATAAACATGTGAAAACTAATAAAAACGAGTTCAATGTATGCATCGATTTATTTAATTAATAATATTAATATTTTAATCGTGAAAATGTTCTTTAAATTGACAAGAAACATCCATACCTTCCCTAAAAATAGCGTGATATTATTATTAAAACAATATTTTGAGTGCTTGAAAGTTGATTAAATAATATTATTTTGAAATACAGAAAAAGCAACGAAGTAATTATATTATAAACTCGAAATGAATTCAATTCATGAAGAGAATTTAGGAGTGCTTTACTTTGACGTATTCTAAAAAACATTGTTACAAAAAGCATCCAAAAAGAGAACCGTTAAGACAATGAGTGTAGACTGGTAATAAAAATTTCATTTACCATAAATTAAGAACATTTTAATGGTAGTCATTTTAGAAATTTATTTCATTACATTCATTCCATGTTAAACATATGCATGTTAAGTAGTATGTTCAAAAGTGATTTAAATAATCAGTGTTAAGTCAACCTTCTGCAAGAATGTTATCAACTACTTTTATTTTACATATTTTAAGCCAAACATATTGTATATAATTAATATATTTCAATAAAACTGTATAATAGTTTTCAAATATCCATTTTCGGCACTGAAAGAAGCGGAAGAATAGAGCTGAGAAGAAAGAGCTCAGGGACACCCATCACTTTTGAGACTATGCAATTTCTCGTATGTAAAAACTGCATTAATCTGAAAAATGATGGACGGCATTGAGCAAAGAAGCAAGGTGGCGTGCAAGTTAGATGAGACAGCCAAGTAGGAGGAGAAAAATTCACAGAACACTGGTTAGTTTTATGAACAAAAGTCTGTAAGTATTTAGCAAAATATCTTACAAGAATCCTCATACTTTAGCTTAAAAATTTATATTTTGGCTTAATTTATATTAAATGCAAGATGCATCATAAATTTTCTACTTTGAATTTAATAATAATTTCTCTTAATAGTTTGAGTGGGATAAAATTTATATTCCATACTGTTAAGAAAAACCTGATTTCAATATGTATTCAAGTAAAAAACATTATATACTTCATTAGTACCAAATAATTTTAACAATTTCGAGAATATAACATTATAAAAATATAATTTGAATATATAAAATAGCAGATAATTTTAAGGGTTATCATAAATATCACTAGGCTATAGTTAATGATAAAGATCAATAAATTTCTTCTTAGTTTGTAATTAAGTTTTCCTTAACTGGTCATTAAAAACAATATAAATTATTTTATTTAAGCTTTCAGACAATTTCTCCTTGACGTCTAAAATTTAGCAACAGAATCTTTTACCAACCACAATCTTCAAATGAAATTTAATGAAATTAGTTATTAAAATTTTTCCCAAATTTAAATTTGAATATTCAAATTCAAAAACCATTTTAATTAGTAAATAAAATTTTAATGCTAAAAGCTTAAGACTTTTGTTTTAGACATTAATTTTCGGAAACTGTCAAATTAGAATAAAAAGATATGAAAAATATTGAGGAAAACACATAGAGATAGAAAAAGAAGTGACTATAAAATATTTTCTATAAGGGATACAATCATGTAAAAGTTTAATGTGCATTACAGAACATTATATAATGCCATTTTAATAAGAAATCCACTACATAGATTAATCATACATCACAATTTTCTTCAAAAAACTGAATTTGTTTTCAATGTCACTTTTCTTGAAGACATTTACTATCAAATTAATTATATTTTATGTTAAAGTTTTAAAATTATTCGTATTAAAATATGAATAAATAAATATAGCACACAAATGAAAATAATCATAACTATTTCCAAAAAACAAAAAAAAATGAGCATGTCATTATCTCTATATCATTGAGAAATGTCACTTTTTCAATCAATAGTTTTAGTAGTTAGTAATTTAGCATTAGTAATTTTGTAAATATAAAAATTTTTACATTTTGTCTTTATTAAACTTTAATAATTATACTGCACTCACATTATTGAATAAGACCTTATTTGCATAACTAATTTTACAAAATGCTTCCAATTATCTAAATTAATTAAGAGAGAGAAATTACACAATGCAATGATTCATGAGTTTGGATTGTTTTCAAACATTTTTTGAAATGACCAGTTTCATTGTTTATTTCATTATGCTAGAATTTGTAATAAACCTTAAATTATGCTTGATATCGCTAAAACTATTTCAGCACACACAGATTAACAAATTAGTAGTAGAAAAATGTATTAAAAACTAATAATTGACAACAATAAAGGCTTTGAATTCAATTAATATTTCAAATCATATTAATTTAATGTAAATCATGTTTCCTACAAATTTGAAACATCTCAATTAAATCCCTTCTCACGCAAATGTTAATGGTATTTTAATTAAAGATATATTTAACTTGGTTTTACTTAGTTTTTTTTATTTTTTAAATTAATTATTTTTGTACCCCAAAATGAGTGCAAAAATGTTTCGTTTTTCTATAGTACATATGTTAATAATTTGGTTTTCAAATTTTACATAAGCAAAATAGAAATTCAGTGTTTATTTAATATAAATGATTTGAAACACACTGGATTATGGAATTAATTTCATTCTGTGTATTTCCAGGATGTTAGGTGACAGGCTAACACAAACATTCCATATATCGTGTTGAAAGTCTATCTATATCGTTGGAGTGATCTTATTCAAAAGTTTTTTGAAATTTCCCAGTAGAAAGTAATGAAATGAAGTGAATTCCTGTAATAAAATGACAAATATTCCGTAAAATCACCATATACTATGATACATCACTCAATTATCAAGTATAAATATCGTGGTAATTTTATTGGGAAGCGTTACCATGCACCATCCTATAGGACTCAAACATTTTGCAATTGACGCAGTTTTAGTCAAGCAGATAAATAAATGTGTAGTAGAGAAGCTATAAGCATGCAATGAGTGTTATATTATATTATTCTCGTCAGAAATAGGTAGAAAATATCGATAAAAATGCCAAACCAGGCATAAATGGACTACATTTCGAATTTTCCAACATTCGGTTACAGCTTATTGTTGAATGTTCAATTTATTGTAAAAAACATACAGCTAAATTATATTGTATCCATCTAAATAATGTAATAAATAAATATTTCCTGTGGTTCTACTTGATTCATCATATATTTTACCATTAGTAATTTTGCTACGCATTTTCTTACAATGTAGTATGCAGTGATGTTAGTTGGACTAACTGCAGAATTTTCCATACACAGCTTTTTGAGAGGCGTTGCATACAACTCTCTTGCATTATTCTTAGAGATGGTGAGTATGTATTTTGAGATATTCTAATTAATCCATTTTTTTTTACTCTTTTGAGACTCCAAATGATGATCAACTGTACTATGTTAGATGTTTATTAAAAGCACTTTAGAATATGCCAGAGGGTATTCCTATGATGGTATGATGGTTGTGATAGCAATTTAAAGCTTTCACAAGTATATTGTATGATCTTTCTTGTCTGGTACTCACATTTACTATAGAGTAACAATATTTCTAATTAATCTTAATTGTAAAATATCCCATAAAAATGATACTTCAGGAGATTGTTTTTCTATCAATAGTGAAGACTATTTCGTTCAACAATTGTCAAATTTCATTCTCTTCACCTTGTCTACGTGGGTTAGATAGAATTAGTAATTTAAGGATTACTTAGCATGTTTTTATTAGCGAATCTCACTAGTTCAACGATTAAATGTTAACCTTTGCTTGACTTTTGTAAGCATTAAGTTTATTGAATCATAGGTATCTAAGAAGCACCGAGAATTGAATTAAGTTATATTGCAAACAAATATGGCATTCTACCTAAAGTTTCAAATGTTTTCTGAAAGTTAAAGTTTGTTCTGTCCATAAGCAAAATGTTATAGATTTTGACTTCATGCACAAGATATGACTATTGTATGCATTTTTTTCACATGTTCATAAACAAGATGTTGTTTGATAATAAATTGTTGTTGTACTCTTTTATAAATTATAATCTCATTTTTTTCTAGGTAGGACAATTAACTTCTGAATTTTCTGCTAAATGTGGAATACCATCTCAGTTTGAAGAGTATAATCACTTTCATGCATACTACCACACTTTTCTTTGAGTTTTTTAAAATCTGAAACGCAGACGACTAAGTGTCGGTGTTTAAAAGTTAAGGGGGCGAGCTAGAATATACTAGTACAAATACAATGTTAAAAATATACATAATAATTTTGAGTTATTGTGCCTTAAATGTTTGTCCAAAATGTTTTTAAACTTTCTATTAATAGAAACTATTATTTGCCTCAGAATGTCTTTTATATTTTGCTTTTATATTAAATATAAAGTCAACTATCTCCGAACGTGATTACTCAAAAAAATAAAAACCAATACAGATTCAGTTAAAGCAATTTATATCTTTTTTTATTCGGTTATAATTTTTTATCCTTTATTCAAATATTAATTCTCATGTATTATTTCGATTAATTCAATTTTACGCACCTAGAAAATAATGCACATGAAAGTTTGAAATGCATGAACTACGTAACAAACACAAAATGTTTTTGTGATATTCGTATTGCATAAATAACTTATATGGATACAAAATATAATTATAAAAAAATTGAAATGAACATACAAAAAAGATTTTAAAACATCATTTTTCGAGGAGATATATATGATTCTGAAGTATATTAAATATTATAAAGTCCGTTTAACATCCCCATGTTTTCTATTGAAATTTAACGTATTTATAGGTAAGTGTTTTCGAATAATTTCAGATTTTGCCTTAAAGAACTCTAATACAATAATATTCAGATCATTTTTCCTACCAGGCAATTATTGTGCTATTTATGAGCTCGTCTCTTTACCATAGGGCATCTTTTAGAGTCCTCAAGCTCCAAACATGACAAACTTGTCTTCCAGACATTTTTAATTTGGCTCCAATTAAGACATTTTTTTTTCAATGGACAATAGGATAACAACAATCTAATATTAAATTTTTTTTTCAAAATATTATTCTAAAAATAATCACCTACATTATTTTTACCCTTTTTACTTCTTTTTCCATCATTTTAGCTATTAAGTAACAAAATTACTAATCTGATTTAAATACAGTAAAATACATTTTCTAAAGATCATATGTATTTTTAATGAAAATGTGAATTCCATTGTTTTCAATTAATATCAAAGGACTTTAAAAAACGTCTTACAGTTATAATTAAGCTATTAAAAGAATTAAAAACTTGTTAATTCGTAAAATTGTATTAATTTAGTTTATTTATTCAGCTTCATCTGACTTCTATATTCAAACGTGGATATCAATAATTATAATAAGAATCATTTGTTACTTAAATTTAATTAATTTTTTAGCAATTAGTTTAAATTTATTATTATTGCTTACATTCAATACATTATACTTAAAGTTTTCTTAAACATTTTCTCTTACGTTAAAATATATTAAAAATCCAGTATTTGCTATTTAAGTTTGGTAAAAGTTCATTAAATTAGGAAAATATAAGAAAAAATAGTGTTTAAATTTGAGATTAGTATGAAATAGAAATAAGTTATTAAAAAATTCTAGAAATAAATATTTGCTTATGAACATTTTAGTAAATTTTGGAAAAATTTCAAAATTGTTGCATTTTAATTAAAGTTGTAATTTTAATTTAAATTAATGTAAAATGTTATAATTGTAATTTAATTAAAAATTATTGTATAATTTAATTACAGATTTATCAATGTACTTCAAATGCATATTGCTTGGTAATATTTTTCAAATTATATTTATTATTATCAATTTATTTATGGAATGTTTCTTAAATTATTCATGAAATTTAGACAGATGTTCAACTCATTAAAAAGTAAATTAATTTTTTTATGAACTTTGAAATATTTAACAATTTGTACTCAAAATATATAAAATTTTTCCATAAAATATTAATTTTATTTTTGTTACTGCTTAAAATAATACGTTTTAAAATTTTGTAGATGGCTAATAATTTTGTACTTGCTCGATAGTATGCATCATTGACTCTGTTGTAAAAATGGAAAAAAAAACAAGCCGAAATTAATGAACTATTAATTTACGTACTTGTAACGATCTTCTAAACTTAAAACTGAACAAAAAATAAGCTCTTAAAACAGATTTAACTGGTATATCAAAAGTGCTTAAAAGAATATAAAACACTTGAAACGTAATTGTCTAAAAAAAAAAAAATTCTTCCGCCATATTCTTTCTTTTTTGACAAATGCACTTCAAAGAAAACAGAAAAGAATAAAGAAATTCTCTCTGGTATTCTTCTTCTGAAAGAAATAATCAAGAATAGATTCCGAAACCATAAAGAAGGGTTGAAATAAAACGAATTTTTAGAGAAAAATAACTTCTCACATGCTGCAGACCTGTCCAAACCACTCAAAAAATTCATTTCTCATCTATCTTATATATATATATATACGCCTATAAGTCTATTTTTTTGGCTCTGAAGTATCCGCGTATGAAAAAGCCTCCTATACACTTTGTTCGGTTTTTATCTGCGCCGGGAACTGGACGTAAATCTATCTGCAGTTGCTGTAAGGCTAAACATCGATCCACACTTTAGAACGATGGTGAAAATGTCTGATTCCTGGTTTTAAGAGCGAATCTCTTTAATGCTCCATTTGAGGGATTTAATCTTCGTTGGCTTTAAGATTTTTTCCTGTTTCCTTAGTGATTTTTTTTTTTATTTTTGCGTCAGTTTTAGCAGCTCCAGCAGTTCTTTTTCTTTTCTCCTCGCGATTCTTTCGATGTCCAGGCTTTCAATCAGATTTCTTTTGAGATTTCCCATCTTGCTTTCTTGGCTGTATTGTTGAGATTTTTACTAGAATACGCATTTTTGCTTCGTATGAGAAAAAAAATCTTTACGATTGTGGAGATTTTACACCCATTCAACTGCCTCATACTACAAAATGTGCTTCGTTGTCGTTAGAACAATTTGAAATTCTTTGACTAATTCTTTAGAGAATAGTAGGTTAAAATTAATGTTAAGAAATTAAGCACATGTTAATAAGAAGGAATACAACATACTTGAATAAATAAAAAATAATAAGAGTGAGATAAGTGGTAATCTCTCTTAACGAATTTTTCCTATATTTTGATTTTGATCTACTTATCCAGAAGGAATAATAATTTTTTTAAAAAATTACGTTCTTCATTTTATTGACATAAAAATATTAATATATGATATGAAATATATAAATGAAATCCAATAAAGTATTTAATCTTCTAAACATAAGAAACAAATTAAATTCAATCTATAAACATAAGAAACAAATTAATAAAACAAGACAACTGGCAATATGTGAGTAAAATATAAAGTGATTAATTTTGTAAAACAAAGTGAAAGAATGAAATACTTAATTTTTTTTACAAATTTATATCACAATTAAAGCTGTTAAAAAATTAAGTTTTAGTTTTGTTTTCAGTAATTGTTGGTAAAATAGGTTTGTTTATCACACAATGGTCGTTTTTTTGCATACAAGGGTTAATTAGACTGGGACCTACTGCTTACAGTGGATTCCGAACCACTATAAACAGCCAAGCCCAAGGTGAGATTCGAACCCATGAACTATTGAAGCAAAGTAAGATCACTAACCATTCGGCTACCAGCTCAGCCTGGTAATATGAGAGTATTTATTGTAAATAATATAAAAGTACATAATTCTATAATGTAAGTTTAATAAAATTCCATTATATTTACAGCATTATGATAAAAGTCCATTTATATGTAAATTATTTAAAGATTTTTGTAATTATTAAATTATACAAAATAGTACAAAAACTAGTACTTTAAAAATGCTTAAATTTAGTTAGTAAATGCAAGCGAAAATTTTGACTCCTGAGATTTTGCATGTCAGATTACGTGAAACGAGTTAGGACTATGGCAAAAATTATTTTACAATTAATTTTATAATTATTGAACATCTTGTTTTAAAATATGGTAGGTGATCTTCGCAAATGCATAAACATTAACGAGGCTTCTTAATTTAATGATGAGTGAATTAAATTTATTTATCGATTTTATTCCGGTTTTATATATAAGAATCCAGAGAAAATAAGTTTTCGGAATTATATTAATATAGATATATTATGGAGAATGATATATCAACTGTATCCATATTCCGAAATATGTATGTCAAGAAATGATATTTATCAGAATTCATATTTTAACAAACACATCTCTCATTCTGGTGCAACAAAAACCAGTGAAAGTGGTGATTATTGTTATTTGATAATGAACGATTGATTATTGTTTAAAATAAAAGACATCTTGACGCCTATTTGAAATATTAAAAGTGTTTACTTTGTCATTTTAACATAATAATGATTTGAATTATAAGTCAATACTAAAATCTGAATTAGAAGGTATAAATCATGAAGTGAAAACTGAAACTATGGATAATTACAGATGATAATACAACCTAGGACACCCGTTGAAAATGAAAATAACAATAAAATGAATCTAGGACCAATAACATTGTGCATAGATATAAAAGAAAATTTCATAAGTTAACCTTTCTGGATTGTATCTATCAAAGTTTATTCTTAATAGAAATTTTACAAATAGTCTAATTTCACTTACTTTTCTTGAAACATCAAATATGTTTTTATAAATTTAAACATTACTAATTCGAGTTTAAACAATCTTTTTGATACTTTCAAAAATTTATTACAATTCCAATTCACATTTTTAAGTTGACTAATTAGCTTTAAAAAGTAAAACCTGTGTTTAGAAATAATATTTTTGTGAAAACCAAATAAAAAAAGTCTATTGTATGTAGTCAGATATACTAATAAAATTTAAAATTAAAGTTAAATCTGATTTTATCATTTTAAAAATAGTTTTAAAATTTTGATTTACAATGTTAGATAAAGTAAATGCACGTAATTTATTACAATATTTAATTATTACCTAACAGTTTATTATTTAATAGAATTAACTTTTATAAAAGTATAAACTTTTAATTTTATTCATAAATGTAACTTTAAAAAACAATAATTAACTAATAGACAAAGGACTCCATTGAAACTGTTAATTTAACTCCCTTTTTACAGAAAAATACGCATTAAAATGTATAAAAATAAAGAGGTTTAACCTAAAATTTAAGGAATAGAAAAATGACTCGGATAAAGAAAAGAAAAACGACAATTTTCTAATGGCGTCAGATTTAATCCGCTTTACTAAGCACTTTGCATTTGCATTAAGTCCTTTTGTTTTGCTCTTCAGAAAGTTTAAATTTTCTTATAAAATTAAGAAGTTTTTAGAAACCAAAATTTCAGACTCTTTTAAAAGACATTTACAAGTTTATTCAAAGTAGCTAATGATTATTTTTTATTACCGCAAAGATAATTCCCGAATTTTATTTAAACCCGATTTATCTATTGAATGTAAGAATAGTGATTTTCAATAGAAAAAGTTTCATTTATAATTATATAACGAATTCAATTTTGCTTCTTAAATTTATGATTTTTTTACTAACCTTACTTGAAATTATCAAATTTTTATTAAAAGCTGTAGGAACTAATTAATTGAAGATTAAATTTTAAGTAATAATTAAAATAGCTTCATCAACAATATAGAAATTTAATCCTCCTTTAACACACATTGTGAATTTACACAAAAAGGAAAATTTCTAAATTTGAAAGTGTTTTATGTGTGTGAATCATTTCATAAATACAATTTTTCTATATTTTAAAGCAGTACTTCCACATATC
>JAPDSC010115994.1:13549-26438 GCA_026290005.1 Latrodectus geometricus | reverse complement strand
ACCAATATATTTTGGATAATAGTGAAACAAGTAAACTTGAAATAAGTAAATGCTTTTTTTAATTAATGTATTATTTGCAGTAAAATTAGTCTTTGAATTATTTAAATATATTGTATCAAACTGGGATGGGGCAACTCTTACTATAAGTTGATACTAATAAGATAGACGCTTTAAGTATTGTGTTCAAAATTGTAATAATATAAAATACAATACATGCACTTTTATGTAATATTATCAATAATTTTACTTAAACTTAAATGGTTTAATAAAATTGTTTGTAATACTAAAGTTTTATAGCAAAATGTAAGTTTTATATTTGACGATTTTTTTACTATTTTTAAGATTATTGAATCATGTTTTAACAAAGAGATAATCGTACATTAACTTAAGAATATTTAATTAAAGCAGTCAAAATTTTAGTCAACTAATTCATTTAATTTAAAATGATTGATATTACATAAGTTTTAGATTTTTTGATACAAAAGTTAGAGATTATGTGAAACTTCGTACAAAAGATCTGAGTATCATTTCAGATTTAAAAACAATACACTTCCACAGTTATATATAGAAACCATTGGAAATTAAAAACTATATCTTTTATAATATTATCAAGTAAACAAACTAGATTTTATTTATTTAATATATTACACTGATTACATTTTAAAAGTAGAAACTGATTAAACTACATTATTTAGTTTTATTAAATATGCCATTACAGTTCTAAATATATTCTACAACAGAAAATTTCTGTGACTTTTTATTAATTCTAGACATATTTGATGAAGATTTGTTTTCAGTATTTTTCTTAGAATAGTTTCAATATAATATATATATATATATATATATATATATATATATATATATATATATATATATATATATATATATTTTAATAATACAACTTAATGCTGTCATTTGATAAAACAGTTAAAGATATTATTAGGACCAAAATTAAAAATACCACGAAATATTCATTTAATTTAGCTTCATTGTAATTACTAAAATAAATGACATTCCCTCTAATATTTACCTCCAAATTTCCTTTTCTTAATTTTTTTGAAAAAAAACCCATTATAGTTAACATTTATATTATTTATATTAAACTATAAAATATTTAAATTTTAAAATATTATATAAAAATCAAAAATATTCTTTTGAAATATAAAATCAAAGGCCAGAAAAGTTTGCTCTGTAAAGATAATTTTGTAGGAAGTGAAGGGGAGTTAAATTTAGGAAAAGATTAAAGTTTAATGCAACTTTTTATAAACTGAAAATAACTTTTTCAAAAAGTACTAACCTTCTAAATTCCAAAAGAGCTTTAGTAGAGTTCGGAACACCGTTGTCTGGCCAGGACATGAAATGGAATTGAGTGACAGTTCTAGTTTCACTCGTTCGTAAATTCTTAAGATAGAAACTTCGTACCAAATAATCGTCACACCAAATATGTTCCGAAACAAGATGGACCTAAGAAATAAATTGAGCTTGATAAGTAATGCAGTTTCATGTCGTTACATAATCATCAAATTTTTATAACTTAAAGCTGTTTGTTACACAAAATGTAACTGTTAAATTTATGTAAAACTTAATGTTAGATTTTATGATTACAAGAGTCCAATTATAAATTTTAGGAATGGTGAAACATACCTAGAACAGCGCAAAAATAAGTTTGTATATTTTAAAATAAGTATAAATAATAAGTATCTTTACACTGCACTATATTAGTATATATACTAATTATATAAAATATGTATAATTTCTTTAGAAACAAAAATTGTATGGCTTATATGCTTAACTGATTTCATTTTATTGAACATGTATGGGATATTATTAGGAGTCTCGATAGTTTCCCCGCTTTTTTTTGGAGAATTTCTCAACTCTGGTCCAAGATATTTTAGCATTTCTTTGTTTTATAACTGGAGTATTTGATTCCTAAACTGATTAGCTGCATAAAAGATTGAAGGACACTTTGATCATCGACGATGTCATATTACTAAAGAAATGATCTTTTTACCATTTTCTTTATTATTTATGTTTTATTTTTAGTATTATATAAAAAAAATTTTCTTATAATAATCTCTTAATCATCTTAATCATCTTAAATAAATGATGTTGGATATACAAATAATAAGTTTTGTTACATAAATTACACATGGGAAGATAAAAATCTAAATTTTCTAAATATATTTATACTTTTTTTGTATTATTAATTGCTTCAGTTTGTAGTTAACATTTAAAAAAAGTGTTTATTGTCCTTAAAGTTATTTCGGTTATTAAAGTTATTTATTTTTATGGAGAATTGAAAAGAAATTAAAAAGTATATTTTCGCAGTTTCAAAGTGTAAGTAAAATTAATAAGAATAATAAAGTTTAAAAGCAAATGCTCTAGGAAAAACTAACGTCTATGTAAGGAATCCTTCGCGAAAAATGTGTTTTTATAAAAAAAGACTCGATTCACAGCTTTTCTTCATCTTATAACGAAATAAATAATTCACAAAATTTGCTGTCTGGAAGAAAAATTTTTTTTCCATCAAAAATGTATAAGCAGGAAAGCAATGGAGAAAATTAAATTCTCTAAGTACACATCTAAGTGCAGTTTCAAGCAGAATAAGTAAAAATTGTTGTTAA
This sequence comes from Latrodectus geometricus, assembly GCA_026290005.1. Classification (NCBI taxonomy): domain Eukaryota; kingdom Metazoa; phylum Arthropoda; class Arachnida; order Araneae; family Theridiidae; genus Latrodectus; species Latrodectus geometricus. Next base: position 23,814 of record JAPDSC010115994.1, on the reverse strand, counting down.
GCTAGTTATAATGAATACTGAAATATATTTGTGAACCAAGAAACTTTTTCTTGTTTATTTTTCCTATAGAAGAAACGAAATTTTTTATTACACTTCAATGATGAGAACAATTATTCGTATATTAAAGTATATTTGACTTAAAATTTCTTTGTTTCAATCTAACTAAAACTCCTTTTCAAATTTTTAATATTTTATACTTAGACATTATTGACTAAATGGGAAAGACAAAAGAAAATAAAGATGAGCCACACTCATTTTTTAGTATTTCTTAGTAATATATATATATATATATATATATATATATATATATATTCCTTTCTTTCAGTTGTTTAACCATTAAAATGTCACATTGAATGCCTATAAAGTTCTTCAGGAATACATGTAGGTATAAAGTTCACCATTTTTATTTTGAGGCAATTTTCGCACAAATTAATTGATTCAATGAATCATATAAACTGATATGTTTTCTGTATTTGAGAGAATTACAGAAAATATTGTTTTAGAAATACATGACACGTGAATGAAAATAAGGATTTATGCAGAAATATTTCCCATGATTATGAAATTCCATTTCCATTGTTCTTATATTAGTTGATACATACCAATTTTATATAGAAATATTTGCTTTTTTATATAGAAGAATCATATTTACTAATACAGTTTGAATGCTGTCGATAAAATGACTTGTTATCTAAAAATATTTTAGTACTTATTCTATATTTTTAAGTTGCTAAACATGTATTTGATGATATGGTTAAGATTATATAAATCGATGGTGAAAATGCGCTTTAGGTCCCCTCCTTGGCGCGTTTTCAAAAACACCGATGCCATGACGAAAATTCTACCACTATTTCAAAGTGAAATTTAATTCGTGACCAATGAAAAGGGTAAAACAAACGAGTAATTATTAAGCATGCGCGAGAAAACGCTTCAAATTCGTGAGTTGGTGAAGTAGGGGACCTAAAGCACAGATTAACCAAATCAGTTGTTTGTTAAATTTTCATTCGTTGTGATGTAATTAAGTGCCTAATTTGCATATATCAATGGAACGCATAATGTCTTTAATGTAAAATATTCACAGATATTTTAAAAAGAAACTAAATTTTAAATTATAAAAACAGAACTTAGCTTTAAATGTAAATTGTATTTATCAAACCAATATTTTGTGACAAAAACGTAATTTGATTTACGAGAGAACTTTTAATGCAAACAATTAATTAAACTAAATGAAGCAAATATATGTGACATTCAACTTAAAGCAATTTGAAATTTTCTTTATGATTTTATAAACATTTTTTTTACAATTATGAAAATAATTACATTATTTTAACTTAAGATTAAATTAAGTTTGCGTTTTAAGAATAATTTTTGAAAGCTCACCTCGTAGATATGGTAAACTTCACTTCCTTCTTCCGGCCAATAACGATGGCACATAGCCACTCCATTCTCCATGAGTCTACTTAGCATCACGATGACAACACTTCCTTGCTCCCAGATCATCTGATTGAAAAATAACATGTAGAAATTAATATACCAGTTATTTAAAATAAATTTTTATACTTGTTATTTGTAACACGTTCGCGCGTTGCAGTTGTTAATATCTTACCTGCCAGAAGTCAGAAGCTGTTTGGGGTAGAGGTCCTTGAGTTGCGATGTAGGCCGGGTTCCGAGGATCGTGATCAGTCTGAAAAAAGAATTTTGTTCTTGATATCGCACTCTAATGTTATCTTCAAAAACTAATTTTAAGACATATCTCATAAATTATGATTTATCAATATTTGCTGACATTGAAAAAAATTTACATTATGATTTAACAATTTATACTTTTTAGCTGTATGAATGACTACTTACTATGCTGCTGGCATTAATATAGTCTGAGCCAGACACGTTGGATAATTCATTCAAAACCACCCGAGAGTGATCGTCTGAAAATATATGAAAAAAACGGAAAATTAAAAATACATTTTTAAAAAGAATTAACAAAAGCAGACTAAAAATAATTATAATTGCTATTTTCAAGGAATCAGTTGTATAAATATTTATCGCGATTTTAAAACTAAAAAATTGAGTGCTTTAAAGGCAGCTACATAGAATTTAGGAGCTTGGAAGAAAGAAAAACAAAATTAAAGTTCGAATTTAGTACAAGATTTTTGTTTCAATGAAAGAATCAATTAATGAGTTTCAAGTTATTATAATTTAAATGTTACAATAACAACGATTTTTAAAATAGAGAATGAAGTTTTCAAATAAAATTATCAAAAAAAGGATTTTATATTCTCTGAAAATTATATATACATCACACTAAATCTAAGAAAATATCGGCAAATGTTATGTTTAGTAAAATTAGTAATAAGCAAAGGTTATATTGTTATTTGTTATATTCAGGTCTCGAATTATGTATGTTATTAAATAACATGTGGAAATTCTTAAAGATATTATTAATTTACTTAAACTAAAATAAAACTTTCTGTCTGATTAAACAATAATGCTGTTAATAGAGAAATAACTAATGTAGATTTTAGACGTGAAAACTATATGTACTTTTCATGGAGTGAAGCTATATGGTCTTTCAGAATAAAATATAATAAGAAAATTACTTCTGCTATATTTTTATATAGTTAAATAAATATTAAGAAACGTTTATTGTATCTATGAGAATTTTAAATAAGTTTAATAATGAAGATTTATCATTTAAAAAATTAGTACAAAGCAGGAAATAAAATTGAAATATATGCATCAAAAGAGAGATACATATATTATTTTAGAACTTTCACATTAATTTTACATAATTCAAATGAGTATAAAAATTTTAGCAAAAATAATTTTCCTAGGTTTAATATTTCATATTTATAAAAACCTTTAAATGAAATAATGAAAGAAAAATTGATAATTTTTTTGTAATAGGTGATAAAAAATAAAAATTATGTTTTAAATAATACAAATGTAAACATGATTAATTTATAAAGCGCATAGGAAAGAATGAAGAATAATGAAAAATATTACATTTCTTATTCACTTTTTTGCTTTGATAAAAATGGGAAAACATTGTAAGTTATTGCAAAAAATGACACCATTTTGAAAATAAATTCGCAATAAATAATCGAATTATTCCAATATTTTCCCTTTATTTATTCATCATAAACGAAATGAAAAATAAATTTCATTGATTCATTTAAATTAAAGCTCTTTCATCAAAGTAAAAATACATAAAGAAAGTAATTAGTCTTACATTAACAGGTTTTAAGCCAGGAAAATTAATATTTTTGACAGCCAATTTTGAATAAGTAATTGACCAAAAAAATAATAATTTTTTTAAGAATGTTAAGGATCAATATGAAACCAAGGAGAACAGTAATTAAAAAACCGTTTTCTGCGATTTTAGAGGAAAAAACAAGTAGAAAGTTTTAGAACGTAAATAAGAGTTTCCAATAAAAATAATATGAACTTTAATTAATTTGTTACCTGAAACTCCAACCAATTTACCACCTCTTTTCCGACCCAGTATGCACCCCGTAAAGAGCTTGTAGAACAAAGCGGATTAGGGGATCCATACGAAATGAGATTAAAAATATAAAAATTCTATTATTAAAGCCACGATCTAAAGTGAAAAAAAGAACATCTTGCGTTCGACGGACTAAAAAATTGGACCAAATAAAATAGAAGCAGACATTTTCTCCATGACTTAGAATTCCAATTTTTTAAATGCAGATTATTCGGCGGAAAAGCTTATTGAGATCGAGTTCAAAAGTCTATTTTGAATATCTAGAATAAAAATAAACTCCATCATATTATTAGATTAATATTTTAATGGAAGTTTTCCTTTGCTATGTCAAAAAACTTTTTTTAATATTATTTCTTATCATTTTTAGGTTGATTTAGGAAATGGCTTTTATTTTAATTTCATACATTAATTCAAATTCAATTTTTAATAAAATAAAAGTACTTTGTTATGTTAATTATTAAATGAATAAAACTTATTTCCTTTTTTGCTGAAAATCAGTATATATTCAACTTAAAAAGTATTTATTATTCACTTAAAAATATTTTACAAGTTATTTAGAATGTATTTAATTTCACCATTTGCCATGAAATTTATTAAAAATACCAAAATATTTGTTTTTTTGTATATATACTTTAAAAGATTAGAATTCCTTTAACAGAAGGTAGCGAAATTTATCAAAATTTTTGTTGTATTGCTATATTATCAAAAATTTAAATTTTTAAAATAAATCTTGTTAATATAATTTATAGTCTAACTATTTGTAATATTAAAACAATTTTTTTATTACAGCCTTCAGTTCACTGATATGCTTAATATATATTTAGTCCCCATTTAGTTATATTTTAACTAACCAATGGAATTTAAAAGTTAAACTATAAATAATATGAATTTAATTCACAGTGTTACTAAACAATTCAATTTTTTTTGCATATTTTAAAATCAATATTTTATAAATACTAAAAGGAAAGATTGCAAACTGTTTTAAGCTTTGGTTTGTTAGTATTTTAATGTGGCACAAAAATAAATAATATTTGTACTACAGTAAAATACTTTTTGATAAATTTTACTTCATTCATAAATTATTATTTTGTGAATGAAATAAGATCCCTGAAAAACTCAAAATTGATATGTATATCAAGTAATTTTCTGTTTGATTTATTATTGTTTTGAAATTAAATGATTTTGATATCATATCTAGCTTAACAATATGACCAACAAATTTGTCAGTTTCGCATAATCTTTAAAGTTAATGTGAATTAGTTTAGGAAAAGCATCAGAAAACATGTTTTTTCCTAAGCTAAAAACTCATTTTTATAGAAATTATGAAGTCAAAATAGTAATATACGGATTTCAGATATTGTACTTATATTTGTCTAAACGTTATAAAAAAAAGAACGTACAAGGTAAAACATCGGTGTAACGATTCTTCTTGATGTTGTGTGGAAGAGAGGCTGCCGTTGTAGCACAAAGTTCGGCTTCATAAGCACACAGAGCTTCCCACTCTCTGTCAAGCCGATCCTTGTTCTTCAAATGATCCTCCATGTAAGACTACACATAACAAAAGAGAATATTGTACTGTATGTTAAAACAAAGAACACAATGAGAAGAAAGAACCAATTTAGTATTTTAAACATAAGATTCATAACAATCAATACATCAATTATTTTAATTTTTGAAGAAAATCAGTTTAATTTAATGAATAACATTTTTGATTATTTGAAATATATTTTAAGCACTGTTTGAAAAGTTATTTTGAAGTAAATTATTTTTAGCAATTTGAATAAACATTAAATGAATTCGAGAATCTTCGATCGAAGTGTGAACTCATCTGATTCCTTGTTGTAAAAGAGAGAAACTAAGGTTCACTATCAATAAAAATTCTTTCCAGATGACAGTATTATCAAATAATTATACGGTACTTATTGAAATCTATACACATGTTTTCATTTTTTTAGCAATAAATATATGAATTTTTAAAAAATAACAAAAAAGAGAGGTAATAAAAATTAACCTTACAAAAGTTGTATTAAGTATCTTAGATTAGTGATAAAGGAACAATTTATCGTTCATCTAAGATACATGGAAAAATCTCTTGATACATGGATATTTGAATATATGGAAAAGAGTTTCTTGGTTTACTTATTTCTTTAAATACGAAGCAGTTTGCTAAAGCTTTTATTTTTAATTAAAATTTTAGAGTTAAAAGCAGAAAAATTTAATTATGAAATGTCCATTACAAAATGAAATTTAAAAAATTATGTAAGTGTTTAATACAAGGAATTTTAAAAAATAACGTAGTAAAATTTTTTATTATATATGCTTACCAGAATCATGTGCCCTGTTGAGATATCCATGTTGGAAGTAACAGGTTCTTCATTCCTGTATTAGAAAATATATATATTGATATACCGGATATTATATTTTGATACCTACTAAAATTAAAGTTTCTATTTTTCACTTTTTGATGATTATTTTATAAGAAAATTAATTTCTGTTGCACTAAAAAGTATTTTTTAAATTCTAAATGTATGTAGTTTAAGCTATATTACTGTATTTTCAGTTAAAATATGATGATTACTTGTGTTGCAGTTATAATTAATAAAAATAAACAGACCTCTCAGTTTTACAAAATGTAATCTTACGTATAATAATTCTATATCTTTGCTTTATAAATAAAACAAAAATATCGAATGAATAATTTCTTATGTTATGCAAATGAAACTAAACAATACAAACGAAAAATTTATTAATAGCCGTTTGGTTAAAAAGTAACTGAAACACATTTTTAAGAATTTGCTTTATTAATACTTAAGTTACTATAAAACAATAAATAAAATAATCAGTATATATACATAAATGTATTTGCGGGCAGTTAAAAAATATAATGATGTTGATAGATTTATTTCAAATATTTATATATTCCAAAAATAATTATTCCTTTCCATTGAAATAGTTTACATTTCATAACAACTAATCCATGAAATATTTTAAATCGAAGAACTAAAGAATCAAAAGCTTTAACAATATTTTAATATATTAATTAAATAATTTTCTACAGAACACATTGTTATAGATAAAATGTTTAAATAATTTGTTGATGTTAGCTTGAAATCAGAATAATTTAGAATAATGATTATAATTTTACTTTTGCAATCACGAAAAATAAGATAATATATAGATTGTTTTATTCAAAATATGTATAATTTTTATATTAATAGTTTAAATTATGTGTCATAAAATGTCTTTAAATTAAAAGAACTATTTGTCAATAGAGTAACTCTTTTGAAATGCCGAATAAACTATAAAAAATTAATGTCTTGAAATCTAAAACAATTCTCATTATTGCAATAATTACTTTTTAAATTATTTTAATGTTTGCCCCGTTTGTATTAAAAGCACAGTTTTGAAGTGGGATAAAAGAGATAAAACTTTTTAAACATTAATTCAGGCTTTGTATAATCTTTATAATTTATTCAATACTATACTTCAGTAAAAATTAAGCCCATGGGACATACATTTTAGAGTATCACGAAAAATACTTTGATACAAATATGAGAAATGTTTTCTCGCTGAATTTGCGAACTTAAACAAGAAAATCCATGAAGACTACTGTACTTTGAGGTATTACCATAAAATGTTACGAAATAAAATGTTTTTCGTAAGATTCTTAAAATCATTTTAAAAATTTACATTTTATTTAAAAGCATTTACAGAAAAAATATTCAACTAGTCCCATTTTTGAAAAAGCCCCTCGCAAAAGATTTTTGAGATATGGTCTTATAATAAATACTTATTTAACAACTCATATTTACGGACACGTTTCAACAAAAGCGATCTTTTCACAATATAGACATCGACTAAGATGAAGAGAAAAAATAGGCTCTTCCCTGAAAACGTGCCCAGAATGCAAATCTCTGGATCCAGACTTCCGGAAAAGATCTCGGGAAACGGGCTCACAAGTGATATCGAACTTTTCCATTTGAAGAATTAAATACGTTGGAAATGTTTCAAAAGAGCATTTTCTCTAGGCATTGATTCTGCTTTTGCAGCAAGGGCGATAAATCCCTCTAGGTTCCCTCCCAGCTGAAGAAGGACACGTATTTCATTACAAATCTTTAAGCAAGTTGAGATTTCGATGCTGCAGATTTAAGGGATTCTCGTGGATATCTCACATTATAGAATGTACAAAGATATCCTTATTATGTTGATGCGGACTTAACATCTTAATGATGGTGATAGATTTAGTGTTCCCGAAATAATGTCACAAGACCTGCTAATTAACTTAAATGCAAATAGCTAATTATATTCCTGAGTTTTCATTTAGAAACATGTTTTATTTGGTTGAATGATTTGTTTAATCAGTAACAGCAGATGTTGAATATGTATATGTAAGATCTAAAATGTATGTATGTAAAGTCTGGATATAAGGATTTGTTAAGCAGTGATGAGATACAAATATTTTTGATACATTTTGAAATTTGAGAATATATTTGATAGCAATTAATTTTACTGAAGGAAAAGAAAGGATTATGCAATATGTTTCTTTAAATACTTTATTAGCAATGATTATCATGCTACCCTTTTTATACATTGCATCATATCTTTTGAATTTATGTATGTTTCATTACTTACGTTTCTGGATATTTAAAATTAAAATACTTAATTCTTTAGACTATTTAATCAGTTAAAAATATATATCTATAAAATAAAATAAAACTGAATGATAATTTATAATTAAAAATTTTGTAAGTTGTTTTTAAGAATAATATTATTAAAAATCATATATGCTATTGGAATTTGCGTTGAGAAAAATTTAATCGTATGTGATTAAAATGATTTATATTTATAAAATAATGTAATTAGTAATATTTAATTTTATCAAAAATTAGGATTTCATTAAAAATGTGTTTGTAATAAGTATTATTTAAATTTTGATTATGCATTATGCTTTCTCGATGATTGATTATTATGAATGATTATTATAAATATTTTAAAAATAACATATAACTATAATTTTCTTATAATTAATAGACATTTAAAAAAACTTGTCGAATGGATTGTAGCATTTCCTTTTTGTGTTAAGTTAAATGATACTTACAAATTATCAAAAGATATTTTACTTAAATATTAATTTAAGCAACTTTTTTAAACAAATGATTTTAGAAAAGAGAATATATATATATATATATATATATATATATATATATATATATATATTTGTTAGAAATATCAGGACAGCAAGAGAATTGAAAGATATAAACGCCACTGTATCTGAGCCTAGTTCAGTTTTACAACTATATAAATTTATAATATATACATAGTTTATAAATTGGCTTTTCATTGTGAGATTCTCAATAGAAAAATTTCATATCAATAATCAAACACTGAAATTGTTTTGCTTATAAGAATTTGATTGTGCCTAATGACTCAGAATTTTCTAAAATAACTCACGTGAAATATTTGCTACACACATTAGTTATCCGATACCTTTTTTCCGACTCCTCTTTACGTCGAGCGAGCAGAGAGTGAGAGGGGAGCTGAAACACAAGACGGATATGATGCTGGAGGGGCCCATCGAGAATGGGCTCTTATAGCAGACAACCGAACTGAATAATGCACGGTTGGGGGCGAAAGTGATGCGTTACACTGTCGCCATGACAACATTTCCAGCAACATGTGGGCAGATACACCTTGGGAAGTAATCCATCTTTTATAGGGTGCCATACTTGAATATACAGTGTTTTTACCATGAATGCTTTCGCTGCTCTCCTTTTTTTTATTTTTGTTTTCGCTCGTTGGGATGAACCCAAAGAAACATTGTGATAAATAGTAGCGGAGAGCTTTGATTGTTTTACTTTATTTCTTTTTCTTACTAGCTTTCAGTTTTATCTTAGGACAATACATTTTTTTGTTATTTCACTTAATGGAATATTTGCTGCATAAATTCTAATGTCTTTTTTTTAAAAAACATTAAGAGAAAAACCATATTTCAAGGTGATAAATGGGAGATTTATGAGAATACAAAATGATGTATAAAATTGTTCAGCAATGCATTCGGTTTCAGTTGTGTTACATTATTTTAAGACTAAAATGTTTTTGATTGCTTTTCTACATATTACAATAGATGTTCACAAAACCCTAAAAATACTTCGAAAACTTATTTCTACAGTTCATTTTAAATTTTGCATTTAAAAGAATATTTTATGAATGCCTATATATAAATGAGTATAAAATACATGTAAAAATGTTGAAATTTTGCCTCGATAGATTGTATTATACATCTGTAATAGTTTTTGTTTTAAATTATTAGTAATTAAACTTCTATGATTTTTTTGTATTCTTCATTCTTATAATATCCTTAATCTTGAATATTTACAAACATTTAATAAAAGATTTTATGTTTATTTTGCTAAAACACATTGATATTTTGAATAAGATGAATAAAAATTCTTTCTAAGCTTGAATTTGTTTGATATTTCACAATATAGTTTAGCTATGTTTCTTATGATATACATGACAAATAAATTAGTGATAAATAAAAATTATAAAAGAAATTTTAAACTATTAACTTCATTGCATATAAAATCATAAGTGCTTAGAGTAAGGAGGGGGCGGTTCCCTTCTTTGGCGGTTGCTGAATTAATTACATGAGCCGCACTCCTTCTAATATCATTACTGATGTAGGGAATTATTAATTCCATAAACATGGGTTCCATCTTTTTGTATATATATATATATATATATATATATATATATATATATA
>JAPDSC010115994.1:0-13449 GCA_026290005.1 Latrodectus geometricus | reverse complement strand
AAAAACAATGTACGTTATATAAGTAAGGAAAAGGCATAGTGACCACGTCTTCATCACGAGGGAGATGGTCAATTATGCAAATAAAACACCCTTTTCTGAATAGCACGAAAGACAAAGTTCTAAAAATATTCGTGCTATTCCCATGGAGAGTGTCTGTATAGAAATAAAATACAATATATATATATATATATATATATATATATATATATATATTATAAGTTTATGAGCAACTTTAAAGGTAAATTCGAAAACAAAATTATTAATAAGATCTATTTAATAGAACAGCAGGAAGGAAAAAAAATTATACCTCATTAAGCTAAATAAAGGCAATGAAAAATGCCAACGAATGTTAAATTTGAACAATAGAACATAAAATTGAGGCATAGAAGAAAATTAATTCCCATTAACTTAGCGGCAACATGTGCCCGTGAACAACAATTCCATTAGCAACGATGAAAATGTTCATAAATTAATAAGTTTGAGGTCTGCCTCCAGTCCCTACTTATTGGGAGCTAATACTCTCGTCAAACGGGCCTCTTAGGAAAAGGGTTTTAAGGGTACGCTTGGGGATTTATAATCCGTCCGGGAAAAGGGCATTGCGTGATATAAGGGATATTCTACTCCATTCCTAGATTCCTACTTCTTTTTCCTTCTGGATAAAAGATGCGATTTAGAAGATATCTAGAGTAAAAAGGCAATATATTGCGCTATTTTTCCTAAAACAAAATGGGAAAAGGATTAAAATGCACTGAAATAAGTATATCTATTGCGTTTGTTGTTATTTTAAAATATAATTTATTCCATTAAACTTAAAACTCACCATATAATTTTTCGAATTTAGTGATGTTACATCGATTGTTTCCAATAATATTAATTTAATTTATTCCCAGTCGGTTTTTATTATGGACTACACGCATTTTCTAGGTTTTATTCTGAGAATTTAAATGTTTAATAACTTAGTTTTACTATAAAATTGGTAAAAATGTTTTTCGTGTGTGAAGTACTTAAAATGATTAAGTTTTATGGTTTATGTTAAATACATACATAGTTTCTTAAAACTCCTTATTTTATACTCATTTTGAATTTTATAACGTCTTTTAAGGATTTTCATTTTTCAACAACAGTTGTAAAAAATTAAGTTATTTAATTTAGTGTTATAAGCGATAAAAGCGATAATTTTTTAGGAATATTTACAATTTTTTAAAAATCTTATTAAAAAAGGTTAATATTATTAAAGAGTAGTAATATTATTAAAAATTAAGAAATGGAATTTTTTTATTATATTTTAGTGGTGAGATATTTTCACTTTTATATTTGAAATTTAACACGTGTTTGACAACTATTTAATTACTTATTTCATTTATTATTGCCTCTCAAGTTAAATATTTCTTCTTTTTTGAAATTTTAAACGAAAATTATTGATATAAATTAAAGTTAACTAACACAGTTATGGGAAGACAAAATGTTAATTTGTGTTACGAAACAGATGTAAAATCTTTTTCATAAAGTAAATTTTAACTCAAAACTATTTCGACTTCACATGTAAATAAGTATTTAAGTAAGAAGCTCCAAAAAATATAACAATTTTTTTAATTCAATGAGTATCATTGTAAAATTATTTATGCTGACAATTTTAATACTAAATAAATTTCTTCACACGCATACACATTTATGGTATATTGGTATATAGTTTCTTATGATAATTTATGAAAGTTATTCAAATAACTATTTTTGTCAGCTTTATTAAATTCAAACTATCGGAAAAAATCAAGTTAAAAAAACATAATAAATTAATTATTACTAAAAAGAGCCAATCAACCGTTCTACGGAAATTAGAAATAATCATTTACTCAATTCAAAAGGTTCTACACAAAATAGTATTTCTTCCTACCAGGATGATGTTGAGGAATGACTAGAAGAACTGGCTTGCCCCTCTTGTGAAAGGCTCCGGATTTTTTTTGGAGAATGAACGGCATGAACTGGTTCTGGTTTTTCATTTGCTTTGCTTTGCATGCGCTGTCTGCAGAGGTCCTGTAAGGAAAGTTTTTATCCAATATTTTAAATAAAAATGTGTGTCTAATAAAAGAATCGTTATTTAAAATAAATTCCAGCCTGTGAAAGTTAAATAAATTCATTTTATGGACGGAATTCAATGCATTGTCTGTGTATTATGAATAGGGTTTCAAAAAAATAAAAAAGAAGTTTTTAATCTTTGATAAAGTATTTAGAGTATATTAGTAATCAACATGATTCATATTTGTAATCAACACAGTTAATATGAAAATTCTGTAATTTACATTTTAGAAACATAAAATTATATTTCAGTTATAATTTGTATTTATTATTCGTAATCATTTTCATAAGAATCTAATAATCTGTGAGTCAGTTAATATTTTGTAATAAGTATTACTAATTTCGTAATTGTTACTAAAAACTATGAGTAAAAATTTGACAGTTACAATACATGCAGTAATCTTTTTAACTATTCAGATTCAATCAGGAAAAAGATTCATTAACACTAATATATATATATATGTGTGTGTGTGTGAATAATTAAAAATAAATTCACACACACCCATAAAATCAAATCTAACATTAAACTGATTAGAATACTATTAATATTTCTGCAGAAAAACTATATAATCTGAGAATATTTGCGAGTGTTATAATTAAAATTAATTACTTCCTAACTTAACATAAGACAGTTTAATATAAAAGTGCGCAAGGTAAACAGTGATATTAAATATTAGGAAAGTCTGGTTTGCTGTGGAAGTAAGCATACACACGCCATCCCTTTCAAAGATATTATCCCCTGCCCAGGGTGCGATGTTTAAAACTGGAAATTCTCCGTGGGCACATACACGGGAACACCGCAACAACACCACCATCCGTAGATAAATACATCTGTTACGACGTCAGGGGGGAATAGGTTGGGCTGAGCGGGGATGAAGGATTTTATACGCTCCAGTTGATAAAGCACGTGACGTGTAAAATAATGAGGAGAAACGTAATGCCAATTAGAGTAGGGGTGGCGGATGTGGACAGTGATTGGGAGGGAGAGTTTAGGAAAGGGGCTCTGTTCTTAAGGTCTGGAGAATCCAACGAAGCAGGATTTTGAAGTTTAATAGATCCTCCAGGAGTGTTTGTTAACGTTTCCGACCTGCGTAGCATGAAATCTGTTCCGGCCGCTCCTCGCATTTCCTATTCAGAGCCTCAGAAAGACATCTCATTTTCACACAGCGAAGTCTTGGAACCCCCGAAGCCGATGTTCTATTTTACAAGGGGTGCGTATTTATCAAGGTCTGGCCCATTCGACATCAACGGAGTATTAAAGCCACAATCCAAGCACTAGGACGGAGGAATTGTTTTACCCTCCACTTAAGCTACGGGCCTCCTCCCATGCCGTTTTCTCTCAGTATTCAGCTACTTCCGGAGACACCTGAAGTTTTGTCTCGAAAGACAAAAGACGCTAATTGCTTTCCAAAATTTCATCTCCAGCAAAAGGATAATTGAAGGAGTTGGAATAACTGCTGCCTTTATGTTAGGGAAGCGTCTACCGCATGAGGATTTAGTGGTAAATTTTACTTTTGTATAGCGAAATTCTAGGCTACAATTTGCAGCAATATTAAGACTTTTATGCGTGTAGCATTTATAATGAGGTGGTGTCAGGGATTCACAGTGTATCACTTTGAATTTTTTCTGTCTAACAAAGTTTTATTTTTATTAAACAAAATGTTTTAAAATATTTTTTTTTTCGTTTTCTTTCATTTACTTTAAATACAAAAGTAATTACTCTAGAAAAAAAGTGCTTTTTCATAAATTATGTTAAATAAAAGATGATTTAATGTATGTAGTTTAAAGTTTGGCAAAAAGTATTGAAAACTTAACTATTTTATTGCTAATAATTTTGTTATAACTATTTTAATATTAATTTGAGACTATAGTTTGAAATTTTCTTTTAAAAAATTTATAGAACCCTCGAGGAAATTTTTTTATCTTTAAAATTTAGAGGTAAAAGAAATGCTTGCATTACTTCATAGGAAAATATTGAAACAACATAACATATAATTTTATTGAATTTCAGAAATTCATACTAATATATAAATTAATTTATAATAGTTTGCTAATTATATACTTCAATGCATAGTAACTTTATACTTCAATGCATTTTGATAAAGCGCAAAAAAGCTTAAGTGTATATTTCTTCGATATTTTATTCAAGTTTTAAGAAAATATCATTTTAGTGTTGCAAATACAAAAAGGTATTTTCATGAATTTTGATAATTTACTCGAACTTATTTAATGTATATGAATAATCACGATTGCTTTGCATAAAAAAGAATGTGATTATATTTTTATTTATTGCATACATTCACACTTACGAAAACGAATCCTTTATTATAAAGCGATACCTATATTTAAAAATTACTTGGTATCTTTAGAATACATGAAAGACGCTATAGTTTTTTTGAATATTTAAATCATTATTTATGCTATATTGAATCGTAAATAGTTATACTTGTTATCGTAATTCTTAAAATATAAAATATTAAGATAAATACACTTTGAAAGAAATGAAAAAGGAAAAGAGTTCCTGATTTCATGAAATTAGAGAGCATTTTCTGAGATTTAAAAATTTGAATTTAGGAAAACTTTAATTCAATATTCTAATCCTTGATTAAGGATCTTTAAATTATTTTAATACATGCTTTTGATACTAAAATATTATTGAGAAGAAAATTTTTCATTTATCATAGTTTAAAGAGCTTATCAGACATTTAAAATTGCATTTTATGTGATGCATATTTTTAAATAATAATGTTATGCAATATTTATAAAAATTGCAATTTCAATTAATTTTAAACTTTATTTATGATATAAATTTATAAATTAACTTTATTTTTTCTTCTGAATTTTAAATGAAACTTAAAATTCCTTCAGTCATAAGCAAATGAGTTTGCTTATTTTTCTTCATCACCTAAACCATTTGCTTCATAACTCAAATTTCACAATATGTTAGTTTCAACAAAATACACATAACTTAAATTTTAACTTCTGAAAAATAGCATTCTAAAGACAGTTTTTAAGCATTTTATTAGGAATTACGGTTTCTACAAACAAGTTTCTGTAAAATATTAAACTAATTTATCTTTATATTAAATGCTTTATTTTTCATTTTAATAAAAGCCCAAAAATATCATTCACTCAAGAATATACTTTAGCTGGACGCATAAGTAAAATTTTCTTTTCTGCATAAAACCAAAATAAGATTTTGTATTTTTATTTTATGATGGAATGCATACAAAAAAGAGAGTAAACACAAGAAAGGACAAATAAAATCTGGAAACGTAAAAACGAGAATGAAATAACATTTTTCTGTATTATATTCTTATCACGCAGTTTACTCGTTTCAACCGCCACAAAAAGAGTAAGTCATCTTTTTTTGGCGCGTAAAATGGGTAAGGAAATCCAAAACACGTATTCCTACCAATGTTCTTTCGGATGAATGCTAAAGGAACTGCCCTAAGAGAAAAAATGACATGTGATTTCAGAGCAGTGAGTAAAATGTAAAAGTTAAGTATTAGACGGCCTCATAAAAAATGCTCTTCTTAAGAGTTGCTGTTTGGATTGTTGATGAGAGATTTGCGAGAGGATCTTAAACAGAGGCAGAAATGCTTTCGTATGGAATGAATTCTTCACTTTTTTTCATTTTTCAGAAAAATGTTTATGGTGTCTGATTTGAAGAAATTTGTTATTTTTAATGCAACAGAATGTATATATTTTTAATTAATGTCCTCAAAATTCTTTGAAGAGTACTGATATTAACATTATTGTCGGAAGTATTTTAAGTTCTCAGTAAAATAAAATTTCTGAAAGAAGAAAACTTCAGTGGATGAACATAAAGTTATTCTTCCGAATTTCTCTTAGTTATGAAATGTGCTTAAAATTAAGTGTAATAAGAGAATTTTGAAAAATCTTTTATATATTTTTTTGGGAAAGATAGTTATTTAAAAAAATAATAATATATTTCTTAATATGCGCAATTGTAGTTGTTATTTATTATACACAGTTTGTGTGGTATCTTCTGCTTTGTATAATGAGAAATTTTTCTAAATGAAAATAGATTACTTCTGTTTTTTGTATTTAACATGTGCATGCATTCCTTATTAATATTCATGCATAATTTCTTATTTAGAATTTTTCATTAATTTCAAAGAAAATCTTATGTAATAAAACATAGTATTTCTGTTTTATATTACGTATACATATTTCTTATTATTTCGCTCCTTTCACAAATTTTACAAAAATATGTTAAATCTGTTTTAAAAATATCAAAGAGTTTATTATCATCCTGAGGTAAACTTTTCAATGAAAGTAAATTTCACAATTGATTTATCTATTTATATACGCTTGTATTAAATCAGAAAATTTTTTAATAGTTCTAAGAGTAGAGAAGACAAATAAAAATTAATTTCCATGTAATAATAGTAAATGAAACTTTATTTATCTAGATATAAAGTATTAATAACCATTACTGATAATTGTTATTTTTAGTTAACATCACTAATTCGTTCATTAATTATTTTATTTATAGTTTCAAATGATAAACATCCTGCTCGATCCCCTTGAGCTAAAAATATATTATGCATGCAAAAAGGTGATAAATAACCGATTTAATGTGAAATAAACTTTTATGCCGGACATATAATACTATGTACATAAAGATTTTACAAAATATAGATTTTAATGTAATTTAGTAATGATTCAAAAGCATTGCATAACATAAAATTAAGTTAGTTTACAGAAAATTTACAGTATTTTACAGATTAAATTGAAAGATACTGCTCATTCTTGTTCCTAGAACAAATCAATTCAATAGGAAAATTATCTTTAACCCTTCTTTGCATAATGGTGGAAATTTCCATCATAACCTATAATGCCCAAAAATTATATAAAAGAACAAGTTCACTTTAAGTTGATCGTGTTTGAATACCTTTTTAATGTCCATTGCATAAAAAGAAACATAGCTGTCAAAAATAAACAAGTGTCATTATCAGTGAAACGAGCTTAAAGTTGTCTCATTTCGCTGTTTGTTGTAGTTGCAATAAACGTATGATTCCGTTTATAATTTTGTTTTATTATATTAGAGTTTCTATTGCTAAAAAATTCAAAATGAGTGGAAGAAAGGTTTGTAACACGTGTTTCTGTTATTTTCCTCTTTTATTTCTATTTAGTTTTAAGCTAATGATCTAACTTTGGATGATGATGGAAATTTTTAGCATATCGTTTTTTGCTAAATTTATACTATATATATATACCAAGATTTTTTTAACCATTTTTCCTTTAATTTTGAACATGAATTATATCAACTTGATTTATTTCACCAATAAAGGAAAAATCATGCAAAGAAGGGTTAATCACCCAATAGGTAGATGAGTCCCCGAATTTAATTTCTGTATTACATAACCCAAGATTTTCTGCATTTGCTATTCTTTTCTATAGAGTAATTTAGTTTTATTAATATATAATTGTTATTTAATAATTCAAAATAAATCACAACCAATTCCAAACAATTTTGAATAATTGGAATTTTAACTTATTACTTGTTTCCAAATTCTATAATTTAATAATGATAAATCAAATTAGTACTAATCTAACCGTAAAATCATAAATAAGTTGTAATTTTTTAATATCATTAATTGTATACAATTGAATGTAAGACAATTGATAGTTATGTCAGGATTTACATACCTGGTAATCTTGACTAGCTTCTGTATCGGGATGTGTGATGTTCTGCAATTTTTCTCGAGATCGAGAGTGTCGCCGGACAAGATATGCAGCGCCGGCCGCAAGCAAAATGCCTGCAACGGCGCCACATAATGAGAATGCTATAATAAACATTCTCTTGTCATTTTCAGGATTGATGACTTGGTACTTCACCTGGAAGAAATGGGAAGAATATTCCTTTAAAATAAATTGAATACCCTTTATTTCTATACAATCAGCAAAAGAAATATATTCGTGATTACAGAAATTGAACTTTCTTTGTCATGCTCATCATCAAGTTGTGAGCTAATATTATAAATATTTATAGCTCGAAAATTTATACCTATATATGAAATTAAGAAATGGATATTAATAAAGCGCATTTAGTCAAGGAATGTTTTTGAATTTAAATAATATTAAATTCTCATAAATTTTTTAAAAACATTTTCTTGTATAAGAAGCTATTTTATTGCTATCAAGTAATGAACATGAATATTGTAAAATATTTTGTTTATAATAAAGCAGCTGCATAAAGAAATTCGAAAATCTGTGTATCACTTACCATGTTGGTTAAATATTCAATATATATATATATATATATATATATATATATCATGTTTTTAAGGATAACATTAAAAAAGTTATACTGTGCAAAACATTTCTACAATATTATTTTTCACATATTAAAAATGCTCTGCAGTAAATTTTTTTAAAAATAAATTTTAAATAATTTGTAGAAATGAAAAGAAAATGCCATATGGGAATAATAAAAAATCTTAAATTTAAATTTCGGAATTTTGTGGAAAAACAATTATGATTTAAATTTTCTCATGATAATTTTGAGGAAATAGTATATTTGAATTCTTTAATGTGTACACTTAGTTTTTATTGAAGTTAAAAATGCTTTTAATTTGATCTTCTGTGATTCTTATTTATCAAATAATTTTCTTTGATTTAATAATTCAACATTTAGCAGGCGTGTTCTTTAAAAGCATCTCTTATTGTTAGAAGCTATATGATTTCTAACTATTTTTAATAGATTAAACCTATAATTTGTCTTCAACTTCCTTATTTAATAACTGAAAGTTAAGTTTTGTTGGAATTATTGCTTGTTGAATTGTATAACGTAGTGAATAAGCTTCAAATGTGATTTAACTATTTTATAGTACTTTTTACACGCATTTATTTAAGTTATGTAATGAATATCTGAAATAGTCACCAAAATATTATTGGAAATTATAATTTTCTTATGAATTTCAAAACATTTGATACATTTGATAATTAGCAATACATTTGATAATTTATTAGTATTCTCGACGTTTAATGTAAAATGCTGAGAGCCAATTTAATTTTTGTCTTAATAATTTATTATTATATTCATATCGAATTCAACTTAAGTTTATAATTTTGAAAATTTTCAATTTATTAAGTAAAAAAAAGTATAGATTTTAATCTCGAGATCAACTGAAATAATCTACATGTCTCTAGCGGGAATAAATAATGTTGCAAGTTTCGATAAATAAATAAAAAAGTATTTGTTTGAACTAAAGAATGTTCGGGTGGATAAAAGATATATAAAACAACTCCTTCGAGCAAATTCATCCTGTAATGGTAGGCTATACTATGAGTAGCATAAACTTCAGAAAGAAATACTAAGCTTAGTCGAGATATCTTTTATTTTTGCTGAAGGATTTTCCTCGTGTCAGCTTACATTACAGCGGATGAGGGGAGTGGGGAACAGAAAAAAAGGGATATTGAAAAAGCTACCCAGAAAGCAATAGCTGTAATGGCCTATGGCTTTGTAATTGATATTAGAGATAGGTTTTTCGTTTCCTTTCCCCTGTATTTATTTTGTCTGAGACAACACAAAAGAAGAAAAGTATGACGAGTTGTCTATCAGAAAGAAGTTACGGTAGATAGGGAGAGATGCAGTATGTTTAAAGACGGCAATGAAGGAAGAAATAAGGCTGCTTATAAAGTATGCTGCTAAGAAACAAGAACGACGGTTCTTAAGGCTAAAGATGTGATAAGTTGCAGAGCTCTGTCTAGTGAAAACTGCCGAAAGTAAAACTAATATAAATCACTTAACAAGTTTGTATGTATTTACCAAAGAAATTGACTAGGCATAAGGTAAATATTTTGTAAGAAATCTCTAAAAATATTTTTAATAGAAATATAGTTCTTAAATCTTCTGATTACATTTCTATTCAAAAATTGCCGGAAAAATTATTTAAATTTGTCAGAGACATTCTTGAACAAAATTCGATTAATCTAAGAATCAAGGTGATTTTAATCATCTCTGTAAAGTCTTAATTTCTTTTTTATTCTACAAAAGTATTTTTCAAAATATAATTCTTGATTTAAGATCAAAAGTAAATCTATTTCTCTAACCGATATAGACTTAGAAGATATTATTCTTCTAAGTCTGTATCAGAGTCAAAATGTTTGATTATCTGTTAATAAAAGGGCAAATTTTATTTCTTCAGAACAAATTAAGATAAAAATCAAAATATACTTAAATAACGTTAAACAACTAAATCTTTTTATTATTATTTTTATTATTAGAAGAGTAATCCTTAAAAATAAAAAGTGGAAACTCAAAAATTTAACAATTGGTCGAAGTAAAAAGAAAATCTTGCTAGATATCGGTGAATCACTTTTTAAATATTAAAGTTTAAATTACTAAATATTAAAGTTTAAAACTATTTTTAGAATTTCTTCACAGAATTTAACTTTTATTGAAACAATGTATACAAATTAAATTGTTAAAATTAACTACCAAGATTTCATAATTATTAAGTACAAAAAATGTTTAATCTGAAGTTTTTTAGCTTATGCTTATTTATGTAAATAAAAAAGAAAAATTACATTTTTATTAAAATTTTAGAATTTTCCAGAGCAAAGTTTAATTTTTTTTCATCATTGAAGAACTTTAATTTCACTTTATTTTATGAATTTTCACTTACTATTGATTCTCAATTGTTGATTATTAATGTCCTTCTAAGAGAAATATTTTTGTACCATTTTTCCTTTCTAATTTTTACAATAAATTATTCATTCTGTTGTACATGCATATGATTAAATATTTGATAAGACTAATATTTTAAAGAAAATTTTCTTTGCATATGCATAAAATCCATTGATGTTCCATTTTTGCTTCGATTAATTTAAAACAGAGTATTTCGAAACCTTGCCCTCAAAGATAATAAAATAAACAAATATAAAACCTATGAAGAAGAAATAGAACACAAACCAACCATTGCATTTTAAAATAGCATAAAATAACATTATATTCTTTTATTTTTACACCATAAAAATATTTTTTATTACAGTTATAAAATAAATTTCAAAATTTTTATTTTTTGTCTTTTATTTGCTTCCAGCTCACCATAAATAAATTTCCATTTTTTGGTTTGTTACAAAAAAAATTGAATGATCAACTGATTCTGCTTAACTGAACAAAAATAATAAGGAGAATTCAAAGAGCGAAACAAAAAAAAAAAAAGAAAATAAATGGATCGGAATTTGTTTTTTAAGAATACAAAAAGAGAATTTTTTACAATAAATCTCAATTTGCTGAAATAATTCTCCAGTACGCTTTATTTCAATACGTATGTGCATATATACATATATGTGTATCTACCTCCGAAAATCATTGAACGCATAGGTATGGGCGCGAGGAAATTCTTTAATCTCGTCCGCTCAACCTCTTCCCATCATCCCTTGCTTCCATATAAACTTCAGCTTCTCTTTCTACTTGGCCTGCCATGCATAAATCACGGAATGATGGCATAATTGTCAAGGCATGCCGTTGATATAATTGGTCTGAGGGGAGCGCGTCAAGAAAAAGAAGGCGCGCTCAACACTCTCCGTTTTCACGTTACATGCGGATATAATTTTTCCGGATGTGAAGTTGTTTGGGGTGGTGTGAAAGAAAGAAAAAGATCTATTGGATATTTATTTCCGTTATCATTTTTCATGTTCGGTTCAGCGGACTATTTTAACGATGCCTCATTATAACCCATTTAGATAGCCTCCACACTCTTCTTTCTGGGCTCCGGAATTTCGTGAAAAGGAAAACTTTTTCTTCTCTTTGCACTTAGTGTGGTCTTCCCACCCACCCCGAGGCGTCAGATTGTTTTCAATTAATGTCTATTACTTGTAATGAAGGAATGGAAAATGAGGTTGTACGCTTTTGCTTACAGGTATACAAACTTTTCCATTATGAATATTTCCCTGAATATTGCAAAAATATTCTGAGAGCAATAAATGTATCACGATTTAAAATAGGAATAGGTTTTTTCGTTTTTATAGAAAATCATCTTAAAAACGCGAGAAAGAATTTTTCTAGAAATACTGCTTCACTCCGGTTTACTTAAAATACAGGATATAAATAAAAGTTAATTAGAAACGCTTGGAATATTTGATTAATGTTACATCGTAATCGAGCATGAAATTCAAGTTTAGGCAATCAAGTGAATAAATTATCGCTTTACATCAATTCATTTGGTTTCAGTATAAGTGATTTCAAGCAGCTTTACTCTTTTAGTTTGAGAAATAAGTAAATTAATGTTACTTTGTATTTAATTATCATGGTTAATTTTCCAGTTAATAATTCTTAAAATACAAATAATTGAAGAATTAGAAGTTAAGATTTACACAACTTATATATTACTATTAAATTTTAAGAATTTTATTCATTGCATAGAAAATAGTCTAATTATATCCAACGATATAATTGTATAAATTGGATATTTGGCTGTAGAACTTTTACAAATGTATAATTTAAAAATGTTAAATTATTAGAAAAATTTTCTCTAAAACTAAACGATTCATTGGTTTATATTCTAGTTCAGAATTTTGTCTGTTTTACAAGAGAATTTCAAAGGAGCAACTCTTATCCTTTCTTTATTTGTCATGCAAACACTACTTTTAAATTATTATTAAAGCTCACTCTAGGTTAAGAAAAATCGGAATTAATCAAAAAGATTAGTTACTATTTCGTTAGTTCATGTTTTAATTCAAATTCTTACACACTAAAACTGTTTGAACTTAATGAAGACTAATTGCTTTCTTAGAAAAAAAAATTTAATCCTCCGAATATCCAAGTAAAATTTAATCCGTTGAATTAATTTTGTAGACAATAACTGTTCGAATAATTCCTAGAAATTTTTTTCGCTTAGTTTATGTCAAAATTATTAATTGTTATATAAGTATTTCATTTTCATGAAAACGTGGAGATTTTTTAAAATTAAGTTATACTTTTTAAGTAATTTTTTACAGTGTCTTACATTTAATTTGGATATCAAAATAATCTAAGAACATAATTTTGATATGCCGATTTTCATTAATGTAAAAATTGGAAATTCATATAATGAAAAAATTGAATTCTAATGTATATTTAAGTAAGAAAATATTTTTTGATTATGTGAAACCTATGATTTTAAAATTTAAGAAAAATCAACAAAATTAAGTGAGTTTTAACCAATTTTATAACGTTAATCACATTTAATAAGAACCATAAATATTTACAGAATCAAAATGGTCGGCAAATATTTATGATCTTGCATGAATGTCTGACTTTTGAAGAAGAAAAATATTACTTAAAGTGTTTATAAGTTAAATATAGCACATTGGAATATGTGCTATATTTAACTTATCTCTTTAATGTAATAAAGAATG
>JAPDSC010115983.1:0-73592 GCA_026290005.1 Latrodectus geometricus | reverse complement strand
CTGTAATTAAATGACGCGTATCAGCAAGTGTCTGCTGTTACAGTCAGAGACTGTGTGTACTATATTTCTACATTCATAGATACCATCGTACCCTTTTATCTTATAAAATTAGTAACACATTAATTTTAGTTTATTCCCCCATTATTTTCAGTCCAAACTCTATCTTTTTTCAATTAAAAAATTATATTTATATAAAACCATGATCAATCAATTAATTTATAATCTACAATATTGTTTATTTTAGTTCTGCTAATATATGTAACGCAGCAAGTTTCAAACTTTTTCTTGTCGCGTTGAGTACCACGAAATATTACATTACTTATGACGCAATAACACATCTTTTCAACAATATTTCCACCAATTTCATAGAAAAAGAATATCTCTGACTGACGTCATAACATGTTCGACAACAGTGTGTCAACAATTGGAAAAAATCTGACTGGGACAGCCCTGACTTGCCTTTTAAACTATTTGGATCAAATTAGGACACAATCTCTGACATTCTGAAGTGAATGGTTGTTGAACAAAGCTGTCACCAGAGCTTAAAGTATTCGGGAAAAAGAATATACAGCTGATAACATAATGCTTACCACGATAACTATTTGTGAAACTTGACAAATTCAGGCGGGGAGGAATTTAGCCTATATATATTGTTATGTTGATAGTTATACCGCGATATGGAATATTATATCCCTCTAGTGCAAATAACGATCGTTGAGGGAGAAACAAAACAGAACTAGAAACATTCATTTTGCAAGTGGATTTAATCCACGCAATTTGAGCTGAAATCCACATCAATAACCGTCTAGGCCTTCAATTGAATGGTTCATGGTTTCAATTCCCGCTTCTTACGTGATATATTGTTGTAAATAGAAGTTATCTTTAAACTATAAGTCGAATTAGTTCACATTAATGAAAATGATCACCAAGTGATGAATGATTAGAGGCTCATGTTGCTAGTGTAGAATAAGAGGATAAGGTTCCCGCCTTGACCCCAGCCGCTATTGAACAATAAGAGTTGTTCAAAGAATGTTGTGCCTCTGCATTCACATCAGTCAAGCTTGGGAGTCTTCCGCGTTTCCTTTCTTGCGACACGTGAATACTGAAGACTACCTATGAGAAGTCTTCCCTGAAGGAGTGGGCGTAACAATCTTAGGCTCTCTACTTAGTGGTGTCAGAATTCTGGTTAATTAGCAAATCGATCCTTAATGCTTCATAATCCACTTCAATTTGTATGGCTCATTCAAACGAGACCTCATGTGCAGAAAGTGACTGTAGAACGAAGAAACGATAAAAAAAAAAAATTCTTAAAAAGAGATAGAAAATCGGGTGCCACATAAAAATGAATTTACATTAAATCTGAAAGCTTAAAAAATCTTTTGAACCCAAACACAATTTCTTTTACTACTTTAAAACCGGACTTAGCTACTTGAAGGAACAACAAAAAATAAATAAACACAACTTGTTTCTAAAGAGAAATAAACTGATAAAAGGGGGGGGGAGCATAAGCTACATGCCTTACGATGGCAGAGGGGATAGACCTCAGAGTGCTGATCGTGACAAGAACGTGCGCTGCCCAGAAGCCGAGTATTTCTTAGAAAATCACGCCACACGTGATTCGATTCTTTTTTCCCCCCAAATGAGAGGAAGCTTTATATTAAGTTGTGTCCACGCACCTGGATCCGCCTCCCTCTTGTCATCGCCTGTTTTGCACCCCCCCTCCCTTCGGGATACCGTACCGTTATTCAGAGAAGGGTGGAGTTCTCAGGAAATACGGTTGCGATTCCGGAGGGAAGGGTGCGCTCGATTAAAAATCTCACAACGGTCGTTGTTGTTTTATGGAATTTTTTTTCAGGTAGGTCACAAACTCATGCAAGATTATTTATGTTTCGACTAGCAACGGACATGAACATCCCGTGGGGTATTTCTATTTCATAATTTAATTATTCTTAATGTCAAAACACCTTCCATTGTTCAAGAACTATCTAGATAGTCGGAATAGAGGTATAAATACCAATGATATGAATAATTTTGTAATTCATAATCGTGTGAAAAAAAATGATCATTGAGTAATAAGCAAACCAGTATGTAATTCATAAATTACGAAAAATCGATGTTAAAAGGAGAAAAAGTTCAGAAACAGATATAAAATGCATAGAAAATATCACCATAAGAGATTATTATAGAAGGCCGCATGCGAAAACACAATATATGTATAATATATGTTTATAATATACACAAATATAATTTTATAGCATAAAAATAATTTAATAAATTTATAGCTAAATTTTATCTATTGTATTCTTCTATTGACGTGATAGCCTATTGTGAACCAGCACCTTCCTTAGAAGTTTCTTCCATTCTATTCTCCTCTTCGCCAGGGAACTCTAGTTGGTAACTCCCAAGATCCTAATGTCTTCTTTAACACAATCCATCCTTCTTAATCTGGGAATTCCCTAACTCTGGATCCTATTGGCCAGTATTTTAAGATCCTGAATGTCATGGTGGAGAGAGTCTTGCGGCAGAAATGGCCAGCAATTTTTATACTATTAATTTTAATGTACTTAAATATCAGCTTCCTTGTACATCCTGTACAATATATTGTTATATGTACATCGCCATGTATCACCAACATGAACCTCACCTAATGTCTTCCACAATACCTTTCTTTTAAAGATAGCGATTAATTTTTCAGGTACACCTATCCTACAGGAGATTGAACTTTCGTTCTGAAGCTCCATAAAAACTAATACCATCTCAAGATAGCGAGCAGATTTTCCTGCGATTTCGTCAAGGACCAGGTTTTGGAGCCATGTGGTCTAATAAAGGCTTTATATTATTTTAGTTTCTCTTTTTACTAATCACGAATGTAGGAAATTTATTAATCCTTAAAACATCGGTTAGCACAGAAACTGTATATCGTTTTATCTCATTACCAAAGTTGCCCTAGTTGTTCTATTTGAGACTAGGTATAGAAAGCTAATAACAAGGTCAACATTTTAATGTTCAATTTCAAGAGATTTCATATTGATAGCCATCTGAGTCACTAGCATATATTTAGGTTCGATATATATTATATGTATAGATATAAATATAATTTTATTATATAAATATATATATTGTTTTATATACATATATATTAGTGTAGCTGTATATTTAAACTAATCCGATGCGTTTTTTAGTTAAATATAACCTATATTTAGTACAATACTAAATTTACGAACTTTCCCTCACATTTTTCTTACACATTGAAGTTTGTTGTTAGTCTAAAACTTCCAGTGTCAAGGAATTCCTGAGGCATTTTCTGTACTTCAAAAACCCCGTGGCCTCCTCCTTATGGGACCGATTCATTAAGACTCAGAGAAGATTTCCAAACACGGTGAAGTAGTACATTTATACCCCAAAGATGGATAACTTCAAGTACTTATTAACCAAAATGTCTCTTAGAAATCATCCGTGCCTCGAATTCTTTGTCATTGAAAAGCAGACTGTTACGTCCTTATAATATAAATCAACAGATATATAGATATAATATAAATATTAAAAGAGAAAGCGCAAAAGTTAAAACATTTAAATGACACACGTGACTGAAATCTAAAGATACAAAAGTTTTGCTAAGCATTGGTGACAAAAATACAGCTAAGTATATACAGTTGAATTAATGTTGCTAACAAATTAAAATAATTATAAGCGATGTTGATAAATTTATAATCTTTAGATGCATTATTATGTGTTGTTTATAAAAATCATAACAATAGTTCTTTCTCTCTCTCTTAAACCTACATGCAGCTATCAAACTTTACCGATTTGAACAAGAATATAATAATCATTGCTTTTTCATAATGTTTTATTATTAAATAAACATAAATTTGAACAGAATGGAATTAGGAATATAATGTTTTAGACTTATAAGGTTACTTCGTGTCTTTGATTTATTTGAAATTTACTATTAACATTAGGTTGGGGAAAAAGAAATCTATTTCTTTTTTCATGAACTTCAAAGCTTTTTTTTTTTTTTTTTTTTTACATGTTTTTGGTTAGCTTTGTGCAAATGATTTTGAATAGTTTTTTGGCTAATCTTTAATTTCTGGACTGCCAACATGTTGGCCAGCTCACGACATTTTTGCTATTTTATATATATTTTCGACGATGAACCTTCCTGAGCGAGGTGCATCTTTAACATCAGATATACCTAAATGGAATCGGTGAAACCAAAATGACCCGTAATGGGCTGTTACAGTATCGGGACTATAAACACCAGTCCCAATTTTCATCTGCTTGATTTATATTTTCACCTTTATCAAAGAAAAACTGTACATCATTTTCACTTTGTTGACTTCGATTTTTAACAAGTTGTAAAATTGAATGGATCAAATAAAAGGTTACAAATGATTTTTTTAGAGCGAAATATGATTTTTTCATCAAACTAAAATTGTATAATCTATACTGAAGGAAATATCGAATACTACGTTGATCCACTGAAAACATAATGGATTTCTTTTCCCCCAACCTAATATAATGACAATTTTTACTTGCTTTTTACTTCTAGTTATAAGGTATTAATTAATTAAATATCAATAATAATTATATTTTTTTTACTTATTTATGTTAATATTACATTTATAAACATTACGTCAATTATCAAAAATCTTTCGAAACATGCTTCGTAGTTTCTACCACAAAAACAATTTATAACATTTCACATAGAACAAACATACTATAAAAAAGGCGATTGAAATATTTTTCATTTTGATTCCTGGAAAAATTATTCCAGACATTTGCATTGTACATTTTATCAAATGTTAATCGAAACATTTATCATTGGACTTCCAACCAAAAATAATTCCAAGTCGTTTTGAAGGAATAATGTGTTCAAAATCATTGGTGACATTTTTCATGGCAGCTCTTACCAAAAATAATTCAAACATTCACATTCAATATTCTATCAAAAATTAATTAAAGCATTTTTGATTGTGTTTTCTACAAATTTTGATTGACCTTTTTTGTTTTATTTATTCTATCAGAAATGAATCAAAACTTTTATTGCCATATCTACCAAACATTATCCAAAACATTTTGTATTGTACGTTTTATTTAAATAGAATCGAAACATTTTTCTTTGTGCTTGGAAGCATTTTGAGTTATACATTCTATCAAAAAAACAATTAAAACATTTTTCATTATATTTTTGACTTAAAAATCATTTGAAACATTTTAAAGTGTCTAATCTATAGAAAATTAATTAAAAATATTTTCCTATTTCTTCTTATCGAAAATAATTCGAAATATTCTGCATATAGTACACCCTATCAAAAACAAAAAGTAACATTTTTTATTGCGCTTTCTATAAAAAAAAAGTTTATTCGAAATATTTCCCTTCTACATTCTGTTGAGAATCATTCAAAAAGTTTTTCATTTGTGATTTTCACCAATACATTATGCAAAACGCTTTATACTGTGCATTCTAACAAAAACCAAACGAAATATTAACAATTCCTACAAAAATCATTCGAAACAGTTTGCATTTTGTCAAAAATCACTGGAAACAGTTTTCCTGGTACTTTTCACGAAAAATCTTTCGAAACATTTCCATTGGTACATTATACAATCAAAAATCATTTGAAATATTTTTCATTGTGCTTTCTACTAAAAATCATTCGAAATA
Organism: Latrodectus geometricus; assembly: GCA_026290005.1. Classification (NCBI taxonomy): domain Eukaryota; kingdom Metazoa; phylum Arthropoda; class Arachnida; order Araneae; family Theridiidae; genus Latrodectus; species Latrodectus geometricus. Next base: position 67,927 of record JAPDSC010115983.1, on the reverse strand, counting down.
TACTTCATGATAATTTCAATTAAAGTTCTTTTCCTTACATTGAAAGAGCGATAGCTTTGCATATTCTTTATTCTTTCTTAAATTTATTTTATGTTCAATTCATCTAATTCTTTAAGACCTTCATGAGTACTAAAAATCTCTCTTTTTACAAATGCTACAAATGTATTCTGAAATGAGAAAACATTTTGCATCAAACATACGACTCAGGAAGGAAATGTAATTACAAATGGAGCAGAACTAACGATGTTTTCTCATCTGTAAAGACAAGCTTTTTATTTCTATTTTTTTATTTATTTTTTGCTTTTTTTCAATAGTAGAAGTTTAGTTTTGCACTCAAAAATTTATCAAATTACCAAAAATAGAAAGAATTTAGCTTAAAGTCGTGTGTGTATATCTCATGCATATATACATAATTTCTTAATTTCTTTTTCCTCGTTTTTTCTCAAACCTTTTTTATTTTTGAAACTGAAACTTCAAAATAATTAGAACAGTTTAAAATTTGATTTTTGAAATATTCAGATGCTTTGTAGTGATTAAGTTTTAAATTGTTTACATTTACTAACGTCAGAACGATCGGGAAAAATCAAGATTTTAAAGTGATTCGAAATAATTCAGCAAAATTTACTCCGGAATTATTTTCAATTGCCAACATTGAAACAATGGAACTATTTCGGAGCATTTTTACACTCGAATGATTTTCTTTTATTCACACTAGAACAATCGGAACAATTTAAGAATTAAATTTTAAAAAATTCAACATATTTTGGAAGAATTTACATCAGGATTATTTTCACCCACTATTCTTAGAATAATGGCAACGATTAAAGAACCTAAAAATTCGATATTTTCCTGAAAAATTTATTTCAGAATTCATTTATTATCATAGGAATAATGGCAAAACTTCAAGCGCCTAAAAGGATGGTTCCATGGAAATTTATGTGGATCAGAACAATAGGAACAGATCAAAATTGGTTTTTAAGAGATATAAGAAAATTTTAAATGAATTACTATTGTTAATTTTTTTTAATGAACTTCAAATCAATCACATATATTTCCTTTCTAAGAGATTCAAAAGACTTTAAAATTATTCACCTGCAAATTGTTGCCACATGTTAGCTTTTAGAACATTGGAAGCAATTCAAAAGTTAAATTATGAAAATTTTCGAAGTGTTTTTTACTCACGAATTATTTTGTTTACTAGCACCAGAACAATAAGAGTAATTAAACATTGATTTTTAAGAGACTCTAATGACTTTGATGTAATTTCTTCCTCTTCTATGGACATGACAGTCCATTGTGGATCAGGGATCAATTCAATTCTCTTCTTTGACTGAGCATTCCAGTTGGTAACTCTCAGATCTTCAAGTAAAGTTCATCTCAGGGCAAGCTACAGGAGACTGGTGCAACAACAATACTTACGATCTTGAAGTCTTCATCAACACCATATGTTCATCTTTCCTCTTAACTCTGTTTCTCATTGACTGTCACTTGAAGTTCCTGCATGTTATAATGGTGGAAATCATACAGCAGATGTACCCAAAAAATTTTTATAAGTTTCATTTTAATATGTTTAATCCTTTTCTTCCTTGTATTTTTAGCACAACTCATTGTTGTATCTTTGCCGCCCTACATCAACATTGACTGTATCCATAATCTTCCTCAACACCTTTCTTTCAAAAATAAACTAAACACTGTGTCACGATGGTCTATAACAGGGGTGGCCAAGTCGTCGACTTCGGTCGACTGGTAGACCCCGAAGACATTTTAGGTAGTCCACGCGACCATCCCAATAATGACCTCGGATATCAACAATTTAATTTATGACTTAAGACATAGAATCAATGAATTATTCAAAATAAAAATTTACTACAATCTACGCTTTAAAACTTAAAACAAACTGTGCAAAGATTTGCGATTTAAAGATTTACGATTTATAAAACCTAAAACGGTCATGATGAGCGCGATTAAAGCTTTCAAAGAAACTATAGAAAGTTAAGCATCAAAATTAAGAAATTTTAAAAACATGGAGGAAGAGTGTATTTATAATCCAAACCGAGACTTCGAAGATTTCGCTTTAACACTTACTTGTTTTGTTTGAAGAATTTGAAAGAAGATTTGCTGACTTAATTAGGTTGAAAGAAATACTCAATTTTATGATATTTCCCCATTTAATGAAAATGTCAACAATGGAGTATCTGAAAAAAATAGGACATTTAATAGATATCACATCAGTCACGGTTGAAAAAGAAATTATTAAGTTAAGATGCGATATATTTCTTAAATCCAGAGCATATTTAGCGATACTGATTTTTGGAAATTAATTTCTGAGGAAACGTTTCCAAATATTTACAAATTGATTTTGTATTTGAAATCATACTTTGGATTGAGTTATCTTTGCGGATCTGCTTCTTAAACCATGAAAAAAAAAAAAAAAAAAAAAAAAAAAACATTGGTCGCATTTAACAGATGAACATTTAATTTCGAGTTTATGCATTGCAATAAGCTCATACCAGCCACAATATGATAAACTTGCCGCAGATATACAGTGCCAAATTTCAACTAAACGAATGAATAGGATGGTCAGTTTTTGATATATGAATACTTTGATTATTTTCGTCAGTAAATTTTTATTTTGTAAATATTAATATTAAGTTTTCTTTTGAAAAATTACATAATTTACCTTTTTTTCTTACCAAAATTAAATATGTAAGTTACGTTAATTTAGTTCTGCCATTGGTAGACCGCCTACGATTTTTTAAATGTGGAGTAGACCCCGGATCCCAAAAGTTTGGCCACCCCTGATCTATAGGGAGGTTAAGACTACAGTACCTATGTAGGCTTTCTTGAACAAAATCCCTAGGGTGCGAAGAATATGTTCTGGTTAAATGGTTAGTCTAACATGAAATTCCTAGTGTTTAGTCCTCAAACATGCTTGGTACTCAGTTTTATTGATCCACTGGTGAGATAAAAGGCTAAGATGACCTTATCCAGCCCCAGGATAGAACTTCAGACCTTTGCTTTAAGAACGCGAAATACTACCACTACGAAATCGGGATTCACATTCAAAAATAACGAGTCTCGCAAATTTCCACCCAAAATTTATGTCCTTTTCTCCAAATTTTTTCGGGCAAGAACAATTAGAGATGTTATAAGATTTCTATGATTTCCAAATAGTTTACAGTTGACTATTTTCGCTTACCGATAGTAGCAGAAAACAATTGGGACATATAAATGAATTTTTAAAAAATAGCAAAATTGTGAAGTTATTTTGTTCCCGAAATACTTTGTTTACTAAAATCATTATGAATAATTCAAAGTTTTATTTCTGAAAAGTTCAGAAAATCTTGGAGCATTTCAATCTTTTGACTTATTGACATTTTTTAACAATTGGAAAACTCTAAAGCTGGTTTTTAAAAGTTTGTATGACTTCAAAATAAATTACTATGATTTCTTTTCTTTCTACTTATTCTCATGACAGTTAAAAGTTGGTTTTAAAGAGAATAAATTGTTTAAAAGTAATTTAGTCTGAAATTACTTTCGTTTATTAAAAGAGTGATTACAAGAGAATTCAAAATTAGTTTTTAAAAATTTCGAAAAAGTACAATTTACTCTAGAATTATTTTTTGTTTACTAACCCCTGAGAGACTAGCAAATTTAAAATTGGTTTGACTACCAAAACTATACTTTCACATTTTTTTTGAAGAATAATGTTTTTGCCTTTATTCCAGGGGATATTTTGTGATAACTTTAAATTTTAATAACACATTGAACGGTAGAAATAATTAAATATGTTTTTGAATGTTTGGAATGTTTTTGAGAAAATGCAACCGAAAATTACTAATAAAAATGTTTCATTCAGATAAAATCAAAAAGAAAAATTTCACTTGCATAGCGTTTGAGGATTGAAGGACATTTCTTGTAAGTGGTGGTCAATATCGCAAAGGAGAAAACCTGAAAAAATTCTGAATATGTATCCCATCAGATCCACTAGCAGAAAGCAAAAATATATCTCATTTAGTCAACTGTGAACAGGGTCGGAGCTAGAACTATTTGATCCAAAATGTCCAACCCTTCCATTAAAATTTGGTAAACTCATCTATCTCATGTTTAGTGTGTGTGAGGGGAGGGCATTGTTTATTGGACAGAATATCCTTATTCACTTGTCACAAGGAGGAAACCTGAAACCCTCACAAGTACCCGCAAACTCATCCAAAAGACATGCATGTATAAAACAGAAATTCGTCTCCAACTCCCTTTGTTCAAACATGTCCGTTATCGAACTCAAGACTATTTAGGTTACAGAGAGTAACTTTACTACTGAGTCAAAATTGCCCAAATGATCTAACTATGTTTAAATTAACCCTAATATGGTAAATCAAACATGGTTACCACAACAAGTTGCAAAAACTAATTACACTTTTAAAAATAAAATTATCCTCATTTTTTCCGTCAATAATCTTTAATGGTATTTAAAACAACTGGAAAAGCAGATGAGAATTTTTACATAAAGCATTTAATAAGACATTTGGAAAACCTTTTCTGAACTTAAAATTCATTATAAAATAAAAATGCAATTCTCTCGATACTGTAGCTAAATAACAGCTGGATCAACAAATAATTTTGTAATAAATAAGTGAAGATTTAGAAGATGAGAATCCAAGAGAGAAACTCATTTCTGAAGATTTACTGTCCTTAAAATTAGATTTAGTATCATTGACAGCAGACTAAAGTGCTCCTAGCACAATGAAAAAAGTGCGCATTTTTCTTAGATGTTTAGAAAACAGTTGCTAGGCAACGTAATACTGACTGGTATATCATACGAGTGTGTTTATCAAGTTCTTTTTAATCCCAGATAAGACAAGTAATGCCATCAAATAAGATGATCATATTTTTATCCAGATGTTGTGGTCGCAGCGAGATAAAAATTATTTTGGCCCTTATCTTTAACCGTACTCATATTTCTAGACTGACTGAAAGCAAGCTGTAACATGATAACTGCGGTTTTCATTAGTGCAACTCGAATATAAGGTGAAAGTTGACTGTATTTATTTTCATTTCTCCTTGGAGCTTCTGAAAAACAATCCAACGTGTCATCCACTATTTTGATGTCCATTTCTAACTTTGAATGGAGGAGCTCCTCTTTGGCGTCTTCATCGCTATTTTGGCGAAACAATGTTTCATTTTTTTTTTCTTCAAGTGAATATTTATCGACAAAAATAATAAAAAATGAGTAGTAAAAATTCATATATTTTTTGGAGTTTTCCATGTTTATGCTGGAGAATTTTTAATAAATATGTCCAAGAATTACTCAAGTTTGGTATGAAATAGAAATGAAAATGTTTGCCTAAAAGCTATTATTTTTTCGTACTGAAAAATATAAATGAAGCGAAAATATTTTAATATTGATTCAATAATTTTAATATTTATTAAAATTATTTTAATATTGATTCAATCTAATTAAATATACGTTTTATAAGGGGGTTTGATATCTATATTACGTAATACAATTTATCAACACATTTATGATGTTATACTTAAAGCAGAAAATAGCGAATATTTTACTCGATTTATTAGAGCCTTTTTTAAGGCAATGAATTCTTATTGTTTTAATTTGTTTATTTTAAGCGAATTCGGTAGTTTAGTATTTTACCAGAGGAAATATCGCTGAAACAACATTTCTGGCGAAAACAAGTGAAATACAGATTTTTTTAAAAAAAGATATAGTTATTTTAAATTTATTTTAGTGACTTAAAATTTTGCTGAATGTTAAAGGTTTAAGAACAAGATGGTAGAAGATTATGACTGGCAATATTGTTTCGTAGCCGATAGTAAAGTTTGGCGACTTCTTTTTTGAACTTGCGAAATGGAATATTACATTTTTATATTTATGACAAATCTACATGAGCTCTAATAAGCATGAACTCAAACCAATGAAATATGGATTATATTTTAAGCATAAGCTATAAATTTGGTGCAGACTAAAGTGGAAAGATAGTTTATGACTATTTTTGTTTTTTAGTTGTATTAAAATCATCTAAATTAAACACTTTTTGATTAATTTCGTATAAAAGGGAAAATATTTCATTAGAAAATTTGAACTTATTAATTTATAAACTGCTTTGTAATTTTATATTCAACAGCTCTCAGTCAATTACCGTTTTCTATTCTTTTAAATCACTGTTTTATGAATTACTAAACATACGTCAGACAATTTGTATAAATTGTGTAACAAATGAATATTTTCAACAATTAGAAATAACAACTCATCTTACACGACACCAATATATTTAAAGTTTAGCATGGTATTGTTACACTTTATTTTTATTTATTATTTTACTTCATTATTTTTCAATACAAATAAAGTGGCTAAAAAGATATGTATTTTTTAAACAAAAATCATAGGGATCCACAAAAGAAAATTGTGAATACGTAAACTTAAAATAAAAAGTCCTGTAAGATTTTAAGAAAAGCTTCATCGGTTTTTTATTTTCAAGTTACTTACAAAATTGCAATTATATTTCCAAGACTTTTTTATGTATTTAGGTTGAGGTTAAAAATAATAAGAATAAAAACTACTTCATTATTAAAAATAAATAATGCTGTTAAAATACTTTATAAATAAAGGCAGAAAATATGATAATTCTTTGCAGTTATTTGATTTGTTTTTTCAGTTCTAAACTTTTAGATTTCAAAAAGAATACAGCGATGATTTTTACCACAATGATTTATTTGACATTATAATATTAGTTTGGGGAAAAATAAATCCATTATTTTTACGTGAACTTTATGTAACTTCTTTTGGATTCGCTTTGTAAAAAGGTTTAAAACAACTTTCATGTAGATTTTTAGGTCTTGCGCGTTACGACTGCTGACATGCGGTTAACTTCGATCATTTTTGATATTTTATAGACATTTTCGACGATGCTGTATCCACATGCGAGGTGCATCTCTAACATCAAAAATACCCGAACGGAATCGACGAAACAAAAATTGTACGTAACTGGTTGTTACAGTCTTATAAAGGACGATAAACACCTTTCACAATTTTAGCCACCCGGCCGTTACAAGAGAAAAACTAAAATGTATCGAATTTTCTGTTTGTTGTCTTCCATTTCAAAACGTTGTACTCGTAACTAAATTAATCAAACAAAAAACCGCAAGAGGATATTTTAGTGTCAAATGTCACCTTTCCAACGAGCATAAATCTAAGATTGTTTGATAGATACCTCACGAGATATCAATCACTACAGACGTCTACCGAAAAATTAATGGATTACTATTTCCCCAACCTAATATTTTTTGTCCTATCCTTTGATCATAAAATAATCTTTGTGTCAGTTACTGGAAATCGGAATATATCTGAAAAACCATTTGTTACTTAAATTCACAATAGTATATTTTAAAGTTATTCAACAAAGAGTTAACCTTAACTCGTTTTAACGATCAACACGGATAAAGCCCACAGGCAGCTGCAGTTGGCTATTTATGATAATTCAGAATCTTTAGATAATATGACATAGTAAAATTAGTCATCACTTATAATAGAACAGAGATTCTCAACCGTTCATAATATTTTGATTTCTGATTGATAATGATACATATCCCCGCATCGGAGGAAAAAGACTAGAAAATCAAACGTCTAACTCAGTGGTTTTCAACTACTGTGCCGTTTAACTTCTGTGTGCCGCCAAATTTTAGAAATGTATACAGTAAAAATTATACTGCTTTTTTATTACGAGTAAGTGTATCTAAATTAAGAAAAAAATACTGTATAAGAACAATTCTTTTACAGTTAAATACCTTATTTTTTACAGTTAAAAACTGTTTTTATCGTTGATAACTGTGACCTTTCATAAAGTGAAATATTTGCCCCATGATAAGAAGTTTCAAGTGTTCCAGGGTATCTAACATTACAATTTTCTACACTTATTTGTGAGAATTTGGATTTTTAATATTCACCGACAAGAAATAAAAGTGAAAAAATAGATCGAGAATGTTAAATGTAGAAAACGAAATGAGAGTAGTATTTTATTTTTACCGCCAAATATAAATGAAATAATTAATAAACATCAAGCTTAAATTTCTCATGAAAAGTATCCTTATTTATTACATGATAATGAATCGCTTACTAACGGACAGTTGTTTTTGTTGTACATATTATTTTATTTTACATTCAAAATTATTATCATAAAAGTATTTCACACAATGCATTATAGGTAGGAAAACAACCTCTAAACTTATCTTTTTCTTTGTGTGTCACCCAATTCTGAAATCGTTAAAAGTGAACCGCGACAAAAAAGGTTCAGGAATCACAGCTGTAGATTGACATATGAATAAAAAAATTGAACTTATATCATATAATATCTAATAACATAACTACAATCTAACACTCAAAATTTTGTCAAAATTGATATTTCTGATTTAGTTATAACTTTGTGCATTTGTAGTAGGGCAATGCTCTTCAGCATCCAGGTTCGATACTAGCCACTTTTGAACTACGGGAGAAAGATCTTGCGCTTCTGCCTTACGGATGCACGTCTATAGAGGTGGGTGCTTGTGAGTTTTCCGAGTTTCTTCTCTTGTGCCATGGGAATGCGGCACACTACTTAGATTAAAAAAGGGAACTTAACTAATGGATTTTAAAAATCTTTACAATAGTTTTATGTGCCCTGAAGCCATACATCTCGTGGCCGCAAAGTAGTGCAATAAAAAAGGAACCCTGTTTTAATTGTTATTTAAAATTAAAAACAAACTTCAATTTCCAATTCTGAAATATTTTGGTTGCAGAGTCATTAAGTTGACAATAAAATTACTGGAATAATTTTTGTTACAAATTTTCTTCCAGGTGATAAAATATAAGACTTATGTAATTAAACTTCACCTTTTTTAAATAATCATTAAGTTCTAATTATTAACAATATTGATAAATGATTATTATGATCCAAAAATATTTTATTTCTATTTGTTGTATAAGAAAATCAATGTTAGCAAAACTGGCACTGAAAACAATAGTGTAAAGTAAAATACGAAACAAAAATATAAAATGTTTTTAATTGTGTCTAAAAGATATTATTTAAAAGAAAAGTTTAATATAGGGTCATCTGTTTTATGACGTTAAATTAAATCTCAAGGACAAAAAATAAAAATATTTTTAAAAGATCCCTTTTTAGTATGATATAACAGATATGTTAGTGTATATATTGACTTTTTTTTATTCCTCCAAATTACTCATATATATATATTCCTGTTTTCACCTTTATTTTACAGAACATTTATTTTAATTGTACTTATAAAATATTTATAATAAACACAATTAAAACATTTATAGATAAGTGTTTATTAAAGATTTTTTTTAAAGATGACTTTCTTCCTGTTGTTCTTGGCATTTAAGAAATTTTCCTGTTCGTGACCTTTTCCTCAAGAGAAATTCGACTGGCAAACAGGAGGAATTAAGAAGCCCTTATAATCGCAAATTTGCGTTCAAACGATTTCCTTTCTACAACCAAGTGAGGAAATGCGCCTTTCTGATCAGGATGATCGTTTGCTTCCTGCCCGCAATTGCAGTTGTTCAGACCTGACGTACGATTTTAAGCATTTGACCGTAATGAGTGACGTACTAAAAGACCTTTTCACTTAATTAACAACTCGTTGAAAAAGAATTTAACAAATAATGTAGTGGAATTGTAGAAAATTTTTTTTTTTTTTTTTTTTTTTTTTTTTTTTTGTTTCAATTGTGCTGATGTAAGCAGTTGTTATCGTTTGAAAATTTGAATGTGAATTACTTTCAACTCGAAGAGTTTTATGCCATTGTTTGTGTCGTAAAACACTGTAGATTCTTTACTAAAATGCTTATCACACATTTTTCTAAAACATGATTTCTTAGCTTGATTTCTCATTTATAATTTATTTTTGCTTCAATAATTTATATCTTATTTTCCCTTCAAATCTGAAAAAAAAAGATAATTTAAATTTAATATTTAATAGCTTAATCTTAACATATTTTAATTTTTTTAAGGTAAGTCTTATAAAATATATAACGATTTCACCTACATAATGCAACCATAATCTTTCCTTAAAGTTTAGAAAATTATTTTAAATTTAAAGCTATTTTTTTAAAGCTAAGTTTTATTGTTTCATTATTCATGCCTCATTTATTTCATAAGTTCGCAGTAACTTAGTAAAAAAAAGAGTCGCTTTCGTGTCTGGAAAGTAGTGAGTTCGACACCTGACCCAGGAAAAAATTATGGTGATATGAGGGCCAATGCAGACTAAGATTTCCGAATAATCTAATGTTCTCTTGAAGTGACGTGGCGTGGCGTAGAGAAGGGGTGTTTATTGTTTTGGCCGTGGTGACGAGAATCAGTGTAATAATGCTGAAAGAAAGAAGATTATTTTTCTTCTAAACAAACATTTTAATCACAGTTCTCTCGGTCACTAATTACAATTACTATCCGGCAAGTGGTGCGAAATAGAGCTAAAAGGTATTTTTGTTTGAATGAAGTCCTTAAAATAAAAATCATTGAAAATTCAAAGTGGTTTAGTTCGGTTTTTACTCTAAAGTCACGCTTTATGTACAAAAACTAAATAGATCCAAAGTTACAGTTCAAAATTCGATTCCACCTAACTATAAGTAACTGCGCTGTTTGTGGGAATCGGATCCATGAACCCTTGAAAAGAAGATCAGCGCACTCATCGTGCAGCAACCAGTTCAGCGTACTCGAAGTGTAAAACAATTAAAATTTAACTGAGACTAAAGCACACACGTATCTAAGATTAAGAATTTAATAATAAACTATAATTCTTAAAATTTTGAGAGGAAATTTTTTTATTTTGATTTTTTTGATTTTGCTTGATTGGTTGATCACATTTTTCACATGAAAGCAAATTATATCGAGACCAAAAACCACATTATTATTATTATTGCGACACGTACTGGCTTATTTTTCATACGTCCATCCACTGATATGGCGTGAATGTGGAGGGGAAGATGCCAGATCAGATGTGATCTCGTCACCTGACCCTGGTTTAAATTTATGAGCCGCTTGGTGATGGAGAAGTATTTCAAACCAGTTAAACTTAAGGTGTAGTCCGGGGCTCTTCTACACCGCTATGTACCTAACTCAGAATTTGGCTCTACCAGTAAAATAAAAGTAGCTGGGTGGGAGTCTTCATAATTTATAAGTAGATGACCAAGAAAAAGATCTCCTGATACTTCCTGTCCTGCTACTCCCAAAGATATCATTCCACTTGGAGGACATTGCAACCACGATCTCTATAATGTGCCCCATTCGTCTTAAGTGAACACGGCGGATCTTCAGTTGATCGGGATTCGTGACGACTATCTTCTAATAATGAGAACGGCGCTCTAATCAACCAGGTTACTGCGATCCATGCTTTTTTGCGGTTAAAGTTATCTAATATTTGGCATCAGATATTAATGATTGTTTTAAATAATCTATTGTATCTGGAAACGTAATTTAATTTTACTTTTAGAACTTCACGTTTTGCACCCAGCAACAAAGCAATTTTATAAATACGGGAAAATAAAGTTCTAAATTTGAATCTTAAAAACACAAATTTGAGTTTTATTATTTTAGTTGTGTTTGAATTAATTTTTTAGGTTTCTGATGTATATTTTGAGTAATTTTGTGTGTGAGGTCTATTTTTCAAGACAATGTGTTTTAATATAGATTCCAAGCCACTAAAAACATACACGGGTAAGGTGGGAATTTAACTCCAAATCCGCAAGATCATATCACTGACCATTCAGCTTGTACCAAGATTTTTAAGAGCTTTTTTTTGAGCATTCTAACTTCATTTCAACAATTTTTATCACCTTTGCTGTACATAATCTACAATAAAAAGCTTTTTATCGTCCTATTTTCAAACGAAAAAAAAAAATATTTCACTCCTATTTTGCAATTTATTTCTATTGCACAATATTTATTAGACTGCATGAAATAAATAAATAAAAAAAATGATATGTAGCAAATCATTAAAGAAATGTGTCCAATATCTAAAAATACGAATCCAACCCTCTCTCTCCGACAAATCACATCGTTGAAAAACATTCTTATCATTTATGGAATTTGGTTGTTTCACTTTAAATGTTGAGTGTTGACGTCATACCTCACTGATATGCCTGCAACACCCCTGTCTCCACCCTCAATGTCAAAATTTCTGGATAGCTAGCCAGCACTCTAAAGCACAACCACAGCATTCTGTATTTGTTCTTTTCCATTCAAACCTGATAAGAGGTTGAAGAAAAACACTAACTTAGAGAACGTGTCCCTACGATAAGAAAAAACATCTACTTGTAGACTTGTTTTTTGTTTATCTTTTCTTTCGTGTTATACAATATATACCAAAAAAAAGAGTTAAGCTACGTCTTCGCGAACTGTGTTCGATAGTCCCAATTCATGACCTTGGGAATTCCCAATTGTGATAAGTTCCTATCGTACGATAGACTTCAAGAGTAGGGCATTCATAATTTTTTTGTGTTTGTGAAGTAATAGGTTTGAAGTTCAATACTGATAAAAAAGAAATATTCTATCGAAAAAAATCGTGTCTAAATCGGTTAAAACGAGTGACAATCTTTCCTTTTAAGACACTGATAGTCAAGACCAGGTCCGCAATCTGTAAATTGTAATGCGTGTTAAATCTGGCACGCATGCCGTATTTGGCATACTGCAGTATTAAGCCAAAAGATGCAAAGTTCACATCAAAGTTTTAATTTCTTTTATTTATACTAATATTTTATAACTATTTACCTTTTCTAACAAATGTATTTTTAAAAAACGCATATATAAAATTTTAGAAGTCCCATAAGGACTGTGCAGAAGAGGACTTCGCTATTTTAAAAGTAAAGAATTGAAAATCAATTGCTATAAGAAAAGCAGAATGGTAAAATGTTCTGAAAAAGACCCTCAAAGGGTTGTCATGCCAATGATGATGATGATTTGTGTTGAAAATATTTTATGTTATTTATATGTTTTAACATTAGCATATAAATACTTTTATAAAGGATACATATATAATAAAATTCAAACTCCCTATTCCCTTATTCTACATATGTTACTACGGAAATCGTATTGTTTCAAAAATTTCCTACCAGGTGACACTCTGAATCATATGGTTAGTTTGGTATGGCACACCACAGTTTTGAGGTTGAGTAAGCGGTAGCCTGGTTGTTGTAGATGTGGGTATTTGAGCAGGAAACTACCAGCTCATTTGTTGACCTTAGTTAAAAATTAAAAGTTCATTGTCTAAAATAAGTGACTTTAGTGAGCAGAAATAAATAGATAATAAAGTTATGGCGCATTAACCTAATTTAATTTAATGAAAATCAAAGTTTTTAATTTTTTAAAACATCTCAGAACCCAAATTTTGATTTTTTCTTTTAGAAAGTTATAAAATAACACTTTCAGAAATATTATTCTTTAAATGAAATAAATTAAAATATTCCATGAGCTTTTAAAGGTTAAAGTATTTGTTGCTTAAAAATCTTTTTCCATATATTTATATCGTGGAGGCCATGATCCCTTTCTGCCCATTAGTGCGACAGTGATGTAGGGAATTCAATATCTAATCATAAGGACAAACATGATGAGAAAGTTTATGTCATATATTTTTTTACCATCCTATGTACTTGCTGAAGAGGAAAGTGCCAGCTCAGATATCGACTTCATCACTTGATTAAATTTCAGGGAGACGTTTTTTTAATGTCTACTACAGTCGGCACAGCGATAGGCAATCGAAAAAGTATCAAAAAAACTTAATTTTATTGTAAACTTATGTAGCAAAATTTTTATAATAAACATATTTATTTATTTAATAAATTTATTTATAGTTTTTAAAAACTACACTGTTATATTATATTTTACAGGACAATACCTTTAAGATTAAATAAAAATTATTAGTTTAATGCTTTATATTTATTGTTTTACTGCAGATATCTTTTGAAGGAAAGAAAATTGCCCAAAAATATAGTTAATCGCATTTTTTAAAATATTTAATCATCTTCAAGTAGAGTCATTATTACGAGATATTCTCATTTTTATTTTTATGTGATCTGTAAAAATAAAAATTTATCATTTATCTCTTCCGGCCCTACACTATTATATTGATCCTCCGATATAAACAACGTAAGAAAAAAGAAAGAAATATCTTATCAAAGTTTGTGGTTATGAAGACATTAACCTACATCAATGCTGTTTGTGGAGAATTTTAGAAAGCATTACGAAATAATGATATAATATGCCCGTGCAATATTTATTTACAAACATGTTTCTCCTTACCTCAATGAGACAACAACTATTCTTTCTAAACTTAGAAATATATAAAATAAGAATGCATGCAAATAGAAGTGGTAGTTTTTGTTTTCCATGTAAACACTCAAATTTCTATTTTAAAAAATAAGATGCTTCCTCATCAATAAAAGATTATTACCTGTTTTTTTAGGTCCTTTTTTATATTTTTTTGACAATTAGAGTTTTTATTTTATCAACACTATAAAGGTGTGAAAATGATGGTACTATATAAAATGCATCAGCGAGTGGGTGTGCCATCACGGCCTCGAAAAAATGAGGATCTACATAATTTTAGAAGCAGGGACCAAGCAGAAGTCCATCAGACTTCGCCTGCCACCCTCGAAGGTGTCATTTCACACTGAGGACATTGCGAATACGACGTGTTCCAGCCACCATAAGGGAACACGACGGATCCTCGATTAGGCTGAGATACAAACTCACTACCTTCCGATAGCGAGAAAAAAACCATCTAGGCCACAGCGAGCGGCTCTTTTAAGATCTACAATTAGAAACTTTCCTCAAAATATTCAAACTGCTTTTTTTTTATCTAAATCTTACACATAAATGTTTGCTACTTAAGGATTCCAATCCGCTACGAACATCCAAGCCTAAGGTGGGATTCGAACTCACGAACTGTTGAACCGAAGTCAAGAACGCTAATCATTCGGATACTAGCACGGCATTAAATAATTGAGCTACACACACAAAAAAAAATATTATTAATCAATTTTCGATATTTTAACGAATTAACCTAGTTAATCTATGTATATATATATGTGTGTGTTAACTGTTTCCTTGATGCGGGAATGACAAATTCAGAAGTTTGATTTTAGACATCAAGGGAAAAAAGATGCCACAGAGCAAGATATTGTAAAATAATGACACGTATAGAAAGGAGAAAATCGTGAGAAATTCCGAAGCATCCACCTCCACAGATGTGTTAAAAAAACAGAGAGCAGAAACCCTATTTCTCATTATTGAACAGTAACTGGAATCAAACCCAGAACCTTTCATTCCTAAGAGTGCAGTCGTTGTGCAAATGTTTTCTAAGAATCCCAAGATTTTCACCTGAGTGTGTGAATGAAGAATGTAAAAATATTAGAGCGGATGCGCATTTATAAACCAAAGCAGGCGAGGATATTTGTAGTAAACTGAATTTTAAGTGTATTATTATATTAGTTTGGGGAAAAAGTTATCCATTATTCTTTCGGGAGACGTCTGTAGTGATCGCTATCTCGTGAGGTATCTATCAAACAATTTCAAATTTATGCTCATTGGAAAAGTGACACTTGACACTAAAATATTCTCTTGTGGTTTTTTGTTTGATTCATTCAGTTATGAGTATAAGGTTTTAAAAATGGAAAACAACAAACAGCAAATTTGATACATTTTAGTTTTTCTTTTATAATGGTGAAAATGCTAACCAGGTGGCTAAAATTGTGAAAGGTGTTTATAAGACTGTAACAACCAGTTATGCTCAATTTTGGTTTCGTCGATTCCATGTATTGGATGTTTGGATGTATGTATTTGGGTATTTGGATGCTAAAGATGCACCTCGCATGGATACAACATCGTCGAGAATGTCTATAAAATATCAAAAATGATCAAACTTGACAGCATGTTCAGATTTTTAGGTCGTAGCTTCGCACAAGACCTAAAAATCTACATGAAAACTGTTTTAAACCTTTTCACAAAGCGAATCTGAAAGAAGTTACAAAAAGTTCACGTAAAAATAATGGATTTCTTTTTCCCCAAACTAATATGTATATATAAAGGATTTTGTGGGGGTAAGGGCTGTTTAAAACGGAACTTAAAATTCCCCTTCCTACCACATGTTTCAACGGAAGGAAGTGTGATGATTAACAGATGAGGATGTTTTGAAAAGATTAACCTCATCAATTATAGTGATTGATAAACACGTGGTTTCATTCATAAAGTGAAGTGAGAGCGAAGCTGAGAAGAAGAAAATCTTTTCGTCATGCTTTCGTGTTGCAAAATCACGTTAACTGAGATCTGTGCAATTTTCCAGATTTTTCCTGTTTGGAGGTTAATCAAAATTATAAAAACATATTCACAATAAATAAGATTTTTTATTGTTAAAAACATTGATAAGTCTATTAAGTTCAAACTGATTTATTTTTAAAAATTTATTTAGAATTTAATGTCAACAAATATTTGAAAGTTGTCTAATGATTAAAAGAATTGGTGTCTAAAAATAAACTTTAGCGGCTGAAATATAAAATGTTCTAAAAATTCTTTATTGCAACTTAAAAAATATTTACTGTTTTTATATTTAAGGAATTTATCGTTTGCTAATTGCTATTTATTTTTATCGTGTGCTTTTTTTCTCTTTCTAAAATAAAAATCTATCGAATTACCACCCCATTATTTTTAATAGCAGAATGTCTTCGACGCTGTCAGAGAATCATGTTTGAATGACTGCTTCGAAGAAGTTTAAAGCAGAAACAACATTTTTATACTCAATTGCTTAAAACTGATTCGCAACAATTTAAATATTCAAGACATGCCTTTTTTTCAATAAAACATGATTTCATTGGATGATCTGGGGTTCGATTCCAGCCATTTTTCAACAACAAGAGACATTTTTTTTCCATCTGTCGAGATGGAAGCTTGAGTTTTTTCCACGTTTTCCTTTTTTGTGGCACTTGTATTATCATCTAAATGTCCTGCTGGGTAGCAAAGCGATTTGGAAGTCTTATAGCGACTTTCAACTTTTGAGGTATTTATCTACTAGAAATCATCAAAGTATTTATCTGAACATGCAAAATTTAAGTATTTGGGTGACGATAAACATTTTTCATTCTCGAAAAAACCATTCTGAAAAATACCTGAACATGCCTACAATTTTATTTAGTTTTTAATTTCAGAGACTTTTAGATTTTTTATAATTCATATTTTTTGTAATTTTTATAATTCCTTTATTATTTTTTTAACTAATTCATTTGTTATAATTTTTTTAATTCATTTATTTGATTTATTTAAATTCATACATTTATTATAATATTTATAATTCATTTATTAGATTTTTTTCAATTCTATTTCTTATAATGTTTATAATTCATACTATAGATCTTTTATAAAGCTCATACATTTTATTATAACTTTTCTATTCATTCATTATTATAATTCATACAATTTTTAAGGATTGTTTTCTTCTTCATTTTCTTTTTCGTTACTAAACTGACTCAGGAAATCACTCCAAGCATCTAGAGATACTCAAGAAGAGTCCATTTTTTTGCTTAAAAGGAAATTGCTGATATTATGAGCATTTATTATTAATGTTTGTTATTGTTGTTATAATGTTTTTATTGTTAATGTTTTATTATTAGTGTTGTTCTGTTTGCCCCTGAACGTGTTTTCCTTATTACTAACAAAAAGTAATAACTAACTACTCTACTTACTAACAAAAGCCTTAAGAAAATTTCATACATTCTTTCAAAATGAATTCAGATATCATATGACACGAAATATTTAACTAGTATGTTAATGAATTTTATATATTATACTTAACTAAAATAATAATAATCAAAAGCTTAGCTAATGTAGTAATTTCGTTTAGTAATTCTCATTCATTATATTTTATTTAATAACCATCTATATTTTCCTATTTGTTAACAATAAGAAAATTAAAATAGAACAAAATTTCAGTCATATATTTTGAGCTCAAACAGAACCACTTTGAAAACGAACATCAAAATATTTTCCTTGCTAATAGCATTATCGACAAGTTAAAAATGTACCTTCATAACTGAAAAACCCAATGAATCATCTTTGAATTCCTTCTTGAGAAGGGAAAACGATAAATTAACATGTCTACTCAGGATATCCTGAAGTCAACCCCCTGCCGATCCCCCGATTCCTGAATTTTAGATATGGTCCAATGGAAACAAAATGGTTGAAATTTAGAATACTTATTATACATGTAGGGAAAAAGTTAAACTAAACCTATTATAACTAAATTTCTATATTTTTCTGAAAGGAAAAAAAAAATTCTGTATAATATCTCAGGAATTCTCAAAATTTAAAGATTTAAAAAAAAGGTTGTTTGTAGAATGTAAATGGAGACACGTTGTACCCGAATGCACAAGTTTCACATGTTTTTCTAAACTACTTAAGTCAAATCGCGCTTCATCAAAAAAGAAATCATTTGCTTAAAATGTTGTTTTTGCTGCGAATCAATTTGAAACATCATCAACAAATTAAAATTGCTGCTTCAACTTCAAGTTTTTCGTAAAGAAGACTCGAGAAAACAATACAATATGTGCATGCCACTGTAAATGGAGCAAAAAATTACTATTTTATTCTATGTTTTTAGAGAACTTAAAAAGTCAAACGATAAAAGTTATTTAATCGATGAAATTTTTAGCAAATGGTAAAATTTAATATTTTGGCTAAAAAAAGAATGCCTATTGAACAATAATTGGAAATTAATTGCGTGCAATGTCACATATTTAAATAATTAAAGTCACATTTTTAAATACTCTGATTTAATGCCAATTTAATGAAGTACAAATTTTACAGTTTTTTTTTTATATAAATGTTTAATTTTATAAAATTTTAGCACTGATTTTATAATGAACAGATGTAATTATATGTATGGAATAATAAGAAAAAATTTTAAAACTTAAATATTTTAGACTAAGGTAAAACAATAATTTGACAAAAAAATAAATGAAATGGTGTAACAAGTCGCTACTTTTTAATTAACATGATCTAATTATGAATATTTAGAACAATGTCAAAAAAAATTTCAAAGTTTGACATTTTTACCTTATTTTTTATTAATGGAAACAATAATTTGACATAAATAATAAAATAGTACATTATGTCACCAAATTAAACACGAATTCTTGTATTCGAACATTTTCCAGTTAATTATTGTGTTCTATTTGTTGCATTTTTGATCGATTTTTTCCTCTCTCAAAATATTAAGTTAGAGATTAAAATAATATTTTATCGGAACAATACCTTAGTCAGGTAATGTATGATATTATTCAACTTACTAGTAACATAAAATTAATTTTTCTACACCAAGAAATTTATTTTTTCGTTAATAATAAAAGTTTATAAGGAAAATTTCTTTTTTAATGACAGAATTAATAAATATTTCTTGCATATAAGCACATAAATCTTGCTTTATAAAAAGAAACAATTAAAAATTGCATGTTTTCAAAAACATTAACTAAGTTTCCGATATCTTTCTGTTTTGTATACTGATCATGAACATTTTTAGTACAAAACTTAATTATCTAAAATTGAAAGTTTGTACTTTTTGTAAATCTTACTCAATTTTATTTTGTGCGAAAAAGAACAAAATAAATTACTTCCTCGAAAATTTTCTTATTCCTTTGTTTATTTATTTTCAGATCATGCTAACGACAAAATAAATATAATAAAAATTAAGATTAATTGTAATTTCTCAACAAAAAATTTGTTATATTTTGTTGATATTTATGTTTTGACGGTAAAAATTTTATTTCTTAATGTTTCTAATCAAAATCCATTTCTGAATGGAGATTTTGCCTGCTTTTAGCTTATCTTATTAAATATTATCAGTTTGTGTGAGAGTTCTTCCTAACTAAATAAAAACAAATAACTTTCTTTTATCAAAATAACCGTTAATGACACCTGTATTTAAGTTGTATTTTTCCCTATGGGCATTCCATACCATAATTTCTGAATCGTTAAAAATGAAATTATGTGAATAAAATCCAATTATTAAGTTATTTGTCGAATCTCATAATAGAAATATTTTGATAAATATAAATACAGTCGTGTTTTTCTTTAAATTAGGACCACCCTCTTCGGATTGGGAGGTCCATGTTCGATACTCGTCACTTTTGAATAAAAAAGAGACTGCTTTTCAGGTTTCTACATGCATCTCACTCGAAGTGGGTACTTGAGAGTATTCCAAGTATCCTATTTTTGCGATGAGAGAATATGGCATATAACGTGTAAAAAGGAAAATCTCCCATGCAAAAAAATGTGAATGTCAAAAATATAATGTTGTGAGAATTCATTATTTAGTTTCATCATTTGAAAATAAAATTGTGTGCTCATTTCAAAAATTTTATTAACTTTAAGAAAAATACATCCCACAACAGAGATTTACAATGACAAACATAAAAGAATTATCTTTAGTTTAAAAAAAGTTGTATTTTTCCCTCATTAATCGATTCATTAATAATTTATAATAAACTTTAAAATCTAAAAAAACTTAAAAAATCTAAATACACTTTTATAAATTTTAAATAACAGATTATTTTTACTGTAAATATGCAGTACCAAAACA
Organism: Latrodectus geometricus; assembly: GCA_026290005.1. NCBI lineage: Eukaryota > Metazoa > Arthropoda > Arachnida > Araneae > Theridiidae > Latrodectus > Latrodectus geometricus. The sequence continues at coordinate 47,305 of JAPDSC010115983.1, read as the reverse complement.
TATATTATGAATTACAAATGCATCGAAATTTTCATATAATATAATTACAATTTTTTTGTTTCTTATACTAAGTTTAACTCAAAACTAAGCGCGTACTTTTAAGGCATATTTCATAGAACTTTTGGCTTATGAATATTTAAGCCAAAAGTTAAAAATTTTATTTAAATAACTGATAAATTTAAAATTAAAACAAATATTGACAAGAATTTTTTAAACGTGTCAAAGACAGTTTTTGAGAGCTATATATGGTTTTTTTTAGATCGATTATAACTTTTCTTCTTGTATTACATAGAACTATTCTTTCGAATTTTAAGATAATCGCAAATCCATTCATATCTATTTTTTAATCTAGATAATCAATATTGGCGTGAAGTAGATAATCGTGCTACCTCTCGCCAAGCAGTTGCATCGCGCTACAAATAACTGACTTACGCTGCGTTAACTAATGGCTTAGCTCAACATTCAATGACCACTTTTTTCGCTAAATAGTCGATGTAACTTCACTCAACAGTAATTTTTTTGTACATTTTTTGTATTGTAGAACTCGAGGCAGAACATTAATTATCCAACAGCCGATTTGGTTCATAAACAAGTACGTTACAACGAAGTAACGCTTATTTTTTTTTATATCTGACACAAATTCAAAATAATATTCGAATAGTATTGTTATTACTTTATGAAATAATGAAAAACCTATTATTGAATCTACTTTAAATTACATTAGAAAAGAAGTTTCTAAATACGTCACATTTTGTTAAGAACAAAGATATTTATAGGCATTTTTTTAAAACTTTCTTTTCAAGAATGAGAATTCTAATTAATTTTTCAATTTGATTGAATTATTACTTTAGAAATATCAAAACCGCGATCTATTTTTAAGTGCTAATCAATTTTATATGAACTAATATTTTAAACAATTATAATATTTAGTGACATAAATATAGAAAAGGTAAATTAAATTACACGATTTTTAATGAAATTAATTAATGTAATTCTGTATTGGTCATTATCACAGATCACAAAATTCAAAGTAAATGTGAATCTGAATTGAAATAAATCATACTTACAGTAATTAACTTTAAAAAAATACTAATTAAAAATAGTTTTTCATGATGAGTTTGTAACAGCTATATTTATTTTTAAAATGGAAAAATTACGCTGAATACATACTTTACAAATTCCACTTCTAATAGATGAAAATTGAATTTCAATAATTAGATGCAATTTATGTATCTTCATTTAGTTATTCACAAAAGATTTCAATTTTATATTGAACTATAATGTTCTTTTTTTTTAACTTATCTTTGGTTGTGTAATAAACACCAAGAAATATGTCAATAAAAATAACTAAAAATTTTATAGAATTTTTTTATGTTTATAAATTACTGAAAGTAAATACAAATGTGTCTTATTATTTTAAAATAAAGCACACAGCAATAACGTTTATATGAAAAAAACTGTGAAAAGTTAAATTTTTAATTGTTATTTTATATTTTATTATTTCTTCATTAAATTATTTCACATTTGCAAGAAAATTCCTTCGTTTTACTCTGTTTACTAAAAAAATATTATTTCATTTATGTTAGGCAATATACAATTTTAATTATTGTTGTTTAGGACCACGTATACTTGAATAATTGTTTCATTATTATTTTAATTTTAGTTAGTTTAATAATGTTATCTTAATAATAATTCCACTGTTTTAATTAATATGACAGGGGTCTCGCTTCTAATTTCATGTCTAAGATATTAAAATGTCTAACATCTTTTAAGGCATTAATTTTAAAGGATTATTACCATTTTTTAAAAAAAAAATTTTGAACACTATAAATAAAGTTGAATTGAACTGCAAAAATGAGAAGATTTTATGAAGCCACAAACTAACAATTTATGTTAAATTCTTTTGGGTTATTTGGGTGGTTTTACTTTATTGAAGAAATTAAATCTAAAATTATTATTAAATTTTAAAAATATAATTTTAAAAAAGAAATATAAATTCACATAATTTTATCATATCTCCAACAATGTACAATAATTTGTTGTGACTCTTTAAGTGGATATATTCCTCATTTATTTTAAATTCTAGGATATAATGATCAAGGAACAGGATGTATTTGTACATTAGATTCGCTGATTGTTTACCTTATGGATGACTACAAATACTTGTTGACTGACTTGACATGTGTACACATTTAACTGTAAATGAGTTTTCACTGCATGGAGTTCCTCCCAGAGTGATGGGAAATACGAATTCCCCACTCTCACTGACTAATAATAATTTGCACCACATTTGCAGAGCCAGTCCCGATTGAGAACTCGTGACGTCACTGCGTACGTCACGGATAAGTTGGTCCAGAGTCTTGATTCCACTTATCAACCTGACTCCAGTTAGTTGCTTCCCCAGTGTCTGCGAGTGAACATGCAGAAGTGCGCTCCACTACAAGTAGAAACGGTAAGTTTGGAACTTTTTTAGAAAATATCTTCGAACAAAAATGAAATACCTTGAACTTTACATTTAGAACATTTTTCTGTAAGTTTGACATCGCATATTTGTATATTAATATTTCTATTAATTTAATTTGCATTGGGAACTTTAGTTTTATTGGCGATCTTGTGCTTGTAATTAAGGCAACGCCAGAATTAAGAATGCCGTCGGACAAGTTTTGGTCTTCCCCTGCTTGGCCCATGCGCAGTAGGATCTAAAGATGCTACTGCTTTTGAAAGCGTGTATTAGAACATTTTAAATTAAACAATTTAATAAAAGATATCCGAAAAAGTTTTTTAAATGAATAAAAATCTTTATTTTTCCTGGCCGAAATATTCTTTAAAGCTTTTTTTATTTTAATCACATAATAATATATATATAACAACTTTTAAAATTATTTTGTTAGGTAGTATATTTATTTTATTTTTAATTAACTAAACATGAAACTAAAGTAATTGTGTGTCAGTGTAATTTTAAGATGTGTGTGAATACTATATATATTGTAAATTTCATTATAATTTTTTTATTTAATATTAAATGTTATACCGAATTAAATTTCGGAGTAATATTTAACAAATTAAATTTCTTATTTATTAAGCCATCTTTAAAATATATGTTTAAAAAAAACAAATTTATACACAAAATTTGAGTTGTGAAATATTAAAAAAAATAATGTTTAGAATGCTGTTGTTCTTAAAAGTTATAAATATTTGAAACATCATTTTTCGATGCAATATAGCTATCTATTTTCAAATCAGAAAGTGCAAAAATTGGAAGTTCTATATTTACTTTGAGATAAGATACTAAAAAAAGGAGAAGTATAGAAAAAGCGATTAAAAATTGTAGCAAAAAAAAGCAATTGTGAACATTGACCCTCAGTTCTTATTCAGCAATTATGATTGACCTTTGATAATCACTCTGATTTAATTTGCTATGATAATTATCTGATTGTGATGTAATTATCTTTACAGTTCAGATACATTATGCATTCTAGTATTTATGAACCAAAACTACATTTATTTTTCTTATCTATTATTCTAATCTCTAATTATCTATTACTTTTTAATTTAATTGCTTTGTTTATCTGTTACTTTTAAGTATTATGCGTTACTTTTTGTATATATCGGTTATATTATGATTGATCATGGATTATAGTTTTGATTTAATTTGCCTGCACATAATAGTTACATCATTCTCTTAAAAAACCGTAATTTTTCTTTAATTATTCATTGCTTATTGTTATTTAAATGTTTTGTAATTTAAAAAAGAATGAAAATTTCCTCTAAATTATTAAATTTTGTAATATATTTATTATTCGGTGATAAGTGGATATTATATGTAATTATGATGAGTTTCAATTTTTTCTATATTTTCTGATTCAAATCATTGTATTATTAGATACTTCTGCCAATATATTAAGATTAAACCTAAAGGGAATATTTGTTTTTTACGTGAATTATGCATGTTCTTTCCTAAAAATGTAATCTAAATTCCAACTCAAAATAATATCTATACATCATGTTATATACTATTAAAAAAAATGTTAACCAACTAATCTCAAGTGTAAAATAATAGCTTCTAATACGGCCAGTTATGGACTTGTTTTTAAGTTTTATTAACTGTTGATAACTATAGCTTGCATCGCTTAAAAGAAAACAGATTTGGAGAGCTTGTTTCAAAAAAATAAAATCACATTTACTATAGCGTTGTTAAAGTAATTATAATAAATTAATTATATATTTTGAATGTAATCTTACTTTAATAGCAGTAGTAAATTAAATTAAAAAAACTAATTTTTTCTATTAGTCAGTAGTTGTTAACTTTAAATATTTTCATAGTTATATTCAAGAGTAATGTTTTGTGTATATAATTGATCATGTCCATGTTGTTATAACTTCGATAAATCGAAAAATTGGCACAAACAAAATGGATAATTCATTGCAAAGTTTACTCCAATTTTTGAAATTATAATCGAGAATAAGAAGTTAGATCAATATTTTGTTTTTTACATTTATTACACCGACGAGAAATATTTTGAAAAATAAAACCCACAACTGCTTAATACTTATTTATTCTTTAAGCAGTTAAATTATATTTAAAATCGAAATTCACCTTAATTATTTTTGTTTTGTCTCACAAGCAACATATTAGAAGAAATATATATCAGAAAATATTCGATTTCTGGGAAATTTTGCCGCTCGCGAAAAATAAAAAGCTTTCAGACAATTACTAGTTTGTCTAGACCGTATCTATTTCAATAATAGTACCAAATATTATTCAAGTGACGTAATTACATCGCAAGAACTGCTAAGTTGTCACAAATCAGTTCTTTGCAAACAACAGAGCATGCCTATACTTCCGATGTGATACATTCCTTTTGAAGCTAAGTATTTAAAACGTGTATCAAGTGTTTTTGGATCAATAACCTTATTCCTTACATCGCTTATTGTAAGTTTACCTTTAATTGCAATCGATATTTTTTTCTAATTTTTGATACTCATTTCAGAATATTCTGTTATGAAATTATGACCTTTATTTTGTTCTCTTTCAATAATTCTTATTAATAATAGTTTTCAATAATTTTACGATTTATAATTTATTTTCAAGTTTTCCTATTGTAAATTTATTAATCGGTGAATTTTTAAAATCAATTGATTTAAAAAAATATAATTAAAGAATATTGCAAAAAATCCAAATAGAAATTTGTTTAATTACAACTTATTAATTCATTTCGACATTTATCTATTAATTCGTTCTTTATCAGTTATTGTAATCTTAAAAGTATGTCATATGGTTCGTATGTATATGCTAAATACAGTAAATAGATGTACAACTTTAAGGTCGAATATTTAATCATTATTATTAAGAATAAAAATGCTTGGTTTCAATTTTCCTTCTTTTATTCTTAATTTTTACTTCCAATTTGTTTCTTAATTTTTACTGCTTACAATGATTAAAATGTATTAAATTTGTAAATCAACCGTAGTTGGAATGCATGTATTGAGATATAATGTGGAAATAGTCATGCATATATATATTCTGAAATTATATTAAGAATACTCGAAATTTTATTTGCATTAATATGAGTGTTTTTGTAAAATAAATATTATGATTAAAAAGTAAATATTCAAACCTAAAGTAGTCTATTCAATTGTTTAAATCGTAAAAAAAATTCATGAATTGTATTGAAAAAATATTCTCCGATGTAATATGTACAAATGTTTTCTTATGCTCGTTTGAGTAAAATATTCCTCTGCATCATATTGTTTTGTAAAAAACATTTTTGCAATATATTCCCTTGCAGAAAGTATTCCTTTCCAAAAACTTCTTTACAGTATTTTATTCCTTTGCAAATACACTTCTGTACAGATATTTCTTATCAATATATTCTTTTGCAATATGTTCATACAGTCTTTTGGAAAAATATATAATCAGTTCCTAAATGAATAATATTTCTTTGAATTCTGTTCCCATTAAGTATTTTTACTGTCTATATCTTGCATAAAATATTTGTTTTCAATATATTACTTACCAGAAAGTATTTCTTGTGTAAAATATTTTTTCACAAGCTATTTCTTTGGTACAATTCACGCTTTCTAAACGTTGGGAATTATAAGAGGTATAGATGTTCTTTAAATGAACATGAAAAACGTGATAAAATTTTACAGAAATAAAAGAAACAGAAGAACTGAAAAATAATGATAAAAACATTAGTCTCTAACCATTTTTAATATTTTTACATATTTCAAAATATTTTTAACCCGACAGCATGCTTATTTTAGCGAGAATAAACGAAAAACTAGCTTAAATTATTTTAGCAAAATTGTTAAACTAGTTCAAAATCAAGTCTTCATGCTCGCAAAGAGAATGTTGATTTTGAATTGGCTAAACATTCAAAATTAACATTCACTTATTTGCTTTCCTTCTTCTCTTTCTTTGGCATCAAGATGCATAGTTCGTTACATCATTAGTTCCAAAACTGCAACTTAGTATTTTATCTTTAAGCCATTCTCTAGATTCAGTCCAAAAAACAAGTTACGAGAGAACGATAGAAAACAAGCATTTAGAAGAACATAAAAAATGAAGCTGCTGCATCGTCGAAAAGCCCAAAGGCGTATTACCCAGGGTAGTTGCAAGCAGGGCCGGTTGGACTAGGCTGCAGCTGGAGCCCGGGCAGAGCCCGGCCCACCTGAAGATCTTCGGGGTCAAGGTATCTTCTAGCTACTTTATCATGGATAAGTAACAAACAAAGAGAAAATTTGGCCGGGCTCAGGTATTTTCTTCCCTGGATGACTTCTCAAGTTGAGCAAAGGACGATTAAAAGAAAATTACAGGTTGCTCAAGAGTCTGGGCCTCACACTTAGGATTCTTTTCGAAAAATTACTGAGGTGCCTCTTGATTTATCATTAGCCATTTCTACATCGCAAGCAACATTCTTTCCAGCTCTAACTTTCCCCATTTCTACGCAGATAAAAAGTTTAAAAAAAAAAATCGCCAAGCTCTCATTAAATGAATTGTAGAAGCATCTCCTGTCTCCATTGCAATAGAAAAGAAAAATGAATATGTAGCTGGTGAATAATTATGCTGTTAGATTAGGACTAGAATCGTATTGAGCAACTTGTTATTAATTGGCTTGAAAATACTTCATTTTGCATAATTATAAGTTAGAAAGAATAATCTCACCTGATCGCTTGAATAGAAAAACAACTCATAATTATATAACAGATTTTTATTTTTCTAGTTAGGAGTAAATTGTTGACTATATTGTTCAACTTCTTTGAATATCAACCAGTTGTAAATTTCAATTGGTCTTGAGATACGAAAGTTATTTCTGTGATTTTAATTGCAATTACTCTTTATGGAACTTCGTGTCGTAATGATGATTCTGTAATTTCATTAAGTAAATAGAACATTCTTCTTTTTAATTATCTTTGGGCCTTCCATAAACTACAACTTTTAATACAAGAATAGATTCCAACCTTTGTTAAATGAACAATATCACAAATTAGTATTTGTTTCGAATAACATTTTCTGCAATTTTAATTAAATTTTTGGTGCATTAAAACATTAAAAAATTCTGCATCAAATATTTTACACAAATATTTCATTCATTAATATTTGCGCTTAGAATTATTTTGTGTAGTGTTACTGATAATTTCCATTACGTACCTTAAAAAAAATTAGACATACATATTAGTTTTGAGATTGAAAAGTCATTTTTATTATTCAAATCACAATTTCTCTTCATGGAACTTTGCCAATAATGTTAATTCTATGAATTCATTAAGTAAATAGAATCGTTTTGTTAATACTTCTAAGAAAAAAAATCATTTAATGAGGAATTCTATTTTGACATGATTTCTAATTATTGTACATTCGTCATTTTCTTTTATAGAACTTTGCTAATCATGATGATTCTATAGCTATGATAAACAAAGAATCATTTAATTGATGTTCTGAGCCTTAGAACAGCTAAATTCTTAGTACTAAATTCAAATTTGACACGATTTCTCCTTAACACTTACCATTTTCTTTCATAGAACTTAATTTTAATTATGAGGATTCTATGGTTTTTAATACAGACTCAAAGAATCATTTGACTGATGTTTTGGGCTTTTTGTTGTAAGTTCTATGTTCTTCCGATTTCTGCCTTAATGTCATTATTTCTCTTCATGGTATTTTGTGTCAGTAATGATGATCCTGTCGTTTTTTTAAATAAATTAGCACTTAAAAAATAAAGAAACTAAATGGTCTGAAATAAGCAATTAAATCATTCTGTCGCTAATGTTGCTGAATTAAATCATTGAATTTCTTAGCTTTTAACAGCAGTTAATCAGAATTTTCAAGTTAAAATTTTCTGTTTCCTTTGTAAAAAAATACTTTGGTGATAAATTATCACAAAACTATGAATTAGGAACATTTTTCTGTTTTTCTGTCTGGTGTAAAATGATATTGAAAAAAAAAATTGTTCTACTTCCTGTTCGTAAAATATTATAAAGAATTCCTTTTCGTACAAAAGGAACTATATTTTGAATTTTAAATATCATTCTGAAATCTGTGAATGAATAAGAGTAATAAATATTTTTAAAGTGTGAATAAAGCAGGGTCGGTCTTTAGCCTGTGTCTTTGAACTCAGAATCAACAATCCGTGGATGTTTGTGTCAACCTTTTCAAATCATAGTTTCCTCCGCTGGAATGGTTTTCAAGAAAGTTGTCTTCTTTCATATTTCCTCTAAAAGAAAGTTTTTTTTCTTTTGTCTAATTTGTCGCCCTAATTTTTTTGAAATTCTCTCACCTTCATGTTCTACAAATCGTTCAGACACCTTATATTTTGAATCATATATTTCCTCCTTCAGTTTTGGACAAAAAAAGAAAGAACGTGTCATTCAACTGTAGCAGTTAGGTTTCAACTGATATTTTCTGTTAACATGATAACAGTTAAAGAAATTGTTCTGGAATTTAAGCATTTATTGATACCGAACTTTGTATAGTCTTTTAAATAATGATCTGATATTGTTTTCATTTTCCTAAACGTTTAGTTTACTAGAAAAGCAGTCTAGATTTTGTAGATTAAATTTGTACAATGAAAGATTTTCTTTTTTTACCCTACAAATTTATTCTGCATATGTATTAACAAAATAATCTTACTCTACTAAATTAGCACTTTAAAAAACTGATGATGATTTTTATCAAACTAAATTTGATAATTTTATTTTATTAAAAAGATACAATTTTTAGCAGCTTAAATTTGCAGAGTAAAAATAAGGCCTTATTTTAATTTTAAGTTTAGCACATTGAAAAAACTTACATGTTTAGCTCTAACAACTTACTTGTTTAACCGTAGCAATTTTAATTCGTGTCTTTCGTTATCGAATTCTAAATTATTTACTTTTATTTTAGCATTTATTTATTCAGAACATGCATAATTCAGAATAAGCTTGCAGGATTTTAAGCATTTATTTATTCAGAGCTTTGTGTAATTCAGGAATTATTGTATTTCCTTAAATCATTTTCTTAACCTTCTTTTTTGAGATTAGGACTAATATTTTTCTCTTTCCTTTTTTTGCACAGAGGCCGCAGTTAGTTCCGAATCCGGGAAGTCCGTTATCTCTCGAGTCCTGGTGCATGGCTGATCTTGAGAGCTGGCTCTGTGACAACACCACTCTGCTCAGGAGCAGTAGTGGTGCTGGCTATGCTACCCATCAAACGATTCCCATGGAACCGCAGAAGATGGCTTCCTATCACAACTCTGTTCACGTGAACATTCCCTCTCCTTCTTCGGGACTATCTGCTGAAAGTCCCACTCTGTATGACAGTCCTCCCGGAAAGGGGTACGTTGGCCCACCCCCTTACGTCCAAATAAAGCAAGAGATCGAAGAGTTGGACTTCCAGTGTCCTGGTGTTGCACACATGGGTCCTGGTATGAGTTCCGATATGAATGTCAAGAGAGAGGACGATGAGGCTCTGACGGACAAGATGGAGCAGCTAAGGAACCTGGCTGTTGAACAAGCAGCAAAAGATATCCACGTCGCTTGCGAAATCCTGAATATTTGTCCTGGTAAGTTTATCCCATAAGAGCATATGATTTTTTTAAGTGTACCATAAAGTCAATCTATTGTTTTTGATTTTTTACCATCAGTTAGTTCAACATAATAGCGGATTGATTTCCACCTCGATTACATATATTGTAGTGGTTTAGAATACCATTTTTAATTCCCTGTCGAATTAACTCTCATGAATTTCCCACCTGTATCACCGAGAGACTTAAGAGTGACTGTAGAGCGACAACTAAACCAAACAAAACTTAGTATAAGTAATACAGAATTTATGGTTGAATACCCAGGAATAAAAAATTGCATTTTTAAGTTATAACAAATTATGTACTATAATTAAGTAGAACACTTTAATGATTTTTATCTGATGTAGAAAATTCTGCATAATTTATGTTAACTAGAGCAAGTTCTGATGCAGTCCAATCGAAAAGAGAAAAATTAATTAATAAATCTAACAGTGCATTACAATAATTTTAAATTTATTTACAGTTTCCTTTTAAGATTAAACAGATATCTGTCTTACAATGCAATGCTGTTTGTGCAAAAGATAATTTGAACGTTCATGATTTCATGTAAAACTGCCCTTTGGTGCGAACCATGAAATATAAAGGAATGCAAATTTCTCTCTATCTTCTATTTTTGACTCAACTCAAATAAAAAATTTGAGTGGAACCAAAAATATGTAATTAATGTAGAATTAAAGTGAATGCTTTATTTTAAATATTTAATTGTAATTCATTATACATTTTATTAATTAATATAATTAGTTATTAATTATAAATATTTATTAGTTAAAAAGGAATCATGTTTAAAAAAAGAATAGTTAAGTTCTTTTATTAACATTACCTCACTAATCATAATAGAATGATATGATATTGATATATATTTAATGTTTTTAGAATAGTTAAAAAAAATCTTTCTTTCTTTGGCAACACTTTTCCTCAAAATAGACAAAAAAAAAGTTCAAATCTTGGAGAAATGATATTTTTAAAATTGTGTGGTATTTTGCTGTAAACATCCGGTTCATTAAATTATGAGATACAAAAAAAGAACTCTTTTTCTCCTACTTAAAGAAGTCGGTTCCACCCGTGGAATCCAATACAAGTAGTTGCAAGCCGTGACAGAAAAAGTGGTTTTTTCAGTTGTGGAGAAAAAAAATTTAAATGAACATAACAAGTGGATAGTAAAAAAATAATTTTTCACGACCCAGTTGAGAAAACAGAAGCTGACTTGTTGTGGGCGAGTTATAAGATGGGATCAGTGACCTTAAAGGAAATAATGATTTTATTCAATTTATGTTTACATTTAACGTGCGACATCTTTAACAAATATTGCACCAACTACAAAATTTGCATATTCATAGAATTCTTTATTTTTTAAACAATCTTAATTTTATATATTTTTCAAGTCGTAGGTTTTGCGAGTTATTTTCATTCATAAAAAAATTTCTTTAGTATATTATCTCCTACAACAACAATGCCATTTAAAAATAATAAACTAACTTTGGTTTAGTGAATGAAGTCATAGTGATTCGAAAAAACACATCACCTACGTTTACAAAATTATTAAATTGATTTCAAAAACTGTTTTAAAATGAATTGAATAACATTTTTATTATGAACGCGTTCGTAAATGTATTTAGTTTGAAACGAGGCTAACTCGTTTTCTTCTTATTCAGTCCAAAAATCGTTTGCGTTTCACTTGAGCCAAACTTAAAATTATTCCAAAATTCAGATCATGCTAACTCATCGTTGCTGCAATTCACGCTAAGCAAATTAAATTGCGCCACGTGTCATGCAAATACAATTGTTCAAATGTCATTTCCCCCCCCCATCCAAAAAAAATCTTTTTTTTTATAAGTATCGAACATTTTAAATCGGTATCACGTTATCTGTTTAACCTCACAAAACAAATGCTCCTGTTGTAATTCTCATCTTATAAATATATTTTTCTATAACGCCATTTTTTCTCTTTTTTTTTGTCATTTATTTTGTTTAAGCAAATAAATTGCTGTGTAATGTATTATTTTTTCCTCTGTTTTATCAATGCATATCACTTTAGTTTTAAAATAAATACTCTTCATCAATTACAATTTTCCTTTGAGCCTTCATTCTCAATATAATACCATTTATTTCCTGTATTTTTCCCTGGAAAATATTTTTGTTTTTTAGTTTCATTGGAGTATTTTTCACAATTTATAGTTCAAAATATAAAATTACTGAAGTTAAAGAATTATCAATGCAAATTTTTCTCAGTTAATGTGAGACTTTAGTTCAGTGTGTAAAAAAAAAAAAAAAAAAAAAAAACTTTGTTTAATTTTCTTTAATTAAAAAACAAATTTAACATGCTAGCAATTAGAAGAAGCAATTATTATTTTTGTTAAAATCTGATTTCACAAAAATAAATTAAGTCATATTTTCATTCCTAAATAGCAGATTTTTTAGTTCAAGCAATATGCAAATTCAAATATAACATTTTCTCATTGATATTCAGTGAAAATATTATGTTTGATAATTTTGCTTTCTGTATCTTTAAATTTTTTATTCCATTTATACGTCATAGAAAAATAGAAGTAGAATAAAAAAAATAATAAATAAAAAGTAAGTTTTCCCCAAAAAATTTCCACGATCTACTTTCTAATATAAAAGAAAGAAAAAAAAATTCAGATAGTATAAAAAAAATTGCCTACCCCTTCCCCCAATTTTTTTTTTTTATTTTACTTCACTTTTCAAATCTAAGAATGACGTAAATAATAACCTGATTCAGCACTTTAGGTGGGAAAAAGAACATCGTAAACAGTTTCCCCTCCGCGCCCGGAATCTTCGAACACCCGAGAATGTCTCGATCTAACTCCAGAAAGAAGTAGGTCGGATCACACAGTGTCATAAATACAAAAATGGATAAAAGAACTGACATTTCTTCCTCGAAATTCGTCACAGATTGCTTGATGAGAGAGTGGGTTTTGCCCCAGCCTAATAGCCCACTGCCCAACAAATGAACTGATCGGCTTAAGAATGAGTCGGCGGAAGAATATAGTTCCCGATTACGAATTCCACTCGGAGTAATCGCTTCGCGTGTTTTTGTCAATAGAACCCATCATTGCGGCATTTGAGAATGGAGTTCAATAAAACTATTTGATTTAAAAAGTCGTTCACCACCCCTTTCTTCCACCCTTCTTGTTACGGCTCACTTGGTTTCCTTGCTGGTGGCAACTCCTCAGTGAATTTTTATTTGTAGGTCAATTTTGACATTTCGTGAAGGTTCTTATTGTGCTGTTGCAGTTGGAAAAAGTGAGCTTTTGGAGAAAAAAATGATGGGTTCTTTTCGCTTTTATGATATGTCATCGGTGTTCACTTAGTCTTCCAGAAACTTGACTCGAACTTGAGGTCACAAGGGAAGGGAATTTCGAATTTTTTCCCCCTTTGAGAAAACCCAGGGAACGTGTCATTTGCTTGTGCAAAAAGCAAGTTGCGGTTCAGCTACTTAATCCCAAATGAAATTTCGTGTAAGAAAATGGTTTATATTATCTTATAACGCAAATTCCAAACTAATTATGTCACTCAATTCATGATGTCATTTCTTAATTGACCTCTTTTTTAATGAATGATTGGAATGATGAACCAATTAAAGAATAATAACCTAATAACTACATAAATATTTTTAAACATAGTTTATATATATTGTAGTATATACTATCAAAATGCTGGCGAAAACCAACTAGAAAGATGTTTTACATTCTAGATACTTATTTATTACCCCCAAAAAAATTCTCTATGGAAAAATATAGCAAAAAACTGTTTAACATGATTTTATAGCCATTCACATTTTGAAACTTTTACTAAAATGTTTCTAGAATTCTAAACGATTTGTTCTGAATGTATTCTAAACCAAAATTTACAAACTTCGAAAATTTCAGATTTTTTTTTTTTTTTTTTTTTCCATTTCATTTACATTTATTCAAAAACTGTTGGAATTATTTGGGAATTTAATTGTTTGCTGTCCTTTTCCCTCTCATACTTTTTATTAAAATATCACAGATGCAAGAGTTCCTACCACAGATAAAAGTTTCTATCATTATCTGACATGAAATAACCTTTGTTCTGGTGTAAATGATGACTAACATACAATGGATCATTTTGTATAAATGAAATTACAATGCATAAATGGTCACACTATCCTCTAATTAGCGTGACAAACAACCTTTTTCTCCGGAAGAACAAAGAGAAATCATTCTTCTCAAACATAATCTGTATTTTGACTCTGAAATAAGAAATATTTTTTTCACCTAAAAAAAGATTGTTAAGAGAGAATTGGAAATGGTTTTTATAACCAACATTCTTACACTTTAATTAAAAAAAACTATCAATGCTAAACTAACAACAAAAACTTTATCCTCTGCAGTGTTTTAACCCTACATATATATTAGTTGAATTTAAACTATTAGAAATTTAACAAAAAGCAATTTTGTTCTAGGAAGTTTTGAGCTACTGATATCATTGTCTCCTATATTATATATTTATTTCATAATGAATTTTGTAAAATCGGCATTGTTTCAAATACAATAGTTGATGCTTCTGAAATGTTGAAGGACACCCAATTTGTCCTTGTCATTCAAATAAATTTTCTGTTTAATTTTATAATTTTCAATTCTAATTCTTCCTTTCTCTCTCATTGTTTATTTATTATTATTCTCTTTATATATTCTTATCTTTTATCAGACTCTCAGAGTATTTTTAATTCTTTTGATACTCTATTCATTTTAATTTTCAAATCAATTATCTAAAAACAGCAAATAAAAACAGTGTTCTTAAAAAATAAAAAAAAATGTTGTATTCAATATTTTAAAAAAATCGTGTTCTTAAAATTCTGTTTCCAGATATTTTTTTAAATAATTATTTTAAAAAATATGAGGTTTGCAATCAGTCAGTAACTTAAAAAAAAAACATTCTCTTTTGTTACTAATGTTTCATTTACGATGAACTAAACAATATTATCATTAATTAATATAATTCATGTGTCAACTAATTAATAGATATTATAATTTTACTAATTTGTTAACTAATTTAATTCTTGTGAGAGAATCTGTTTGTTTGTTGGTCTATGATTCTTTCAATATATGAGAGCAAAACAGCATTTTACTTATATTACAAATTATAGTTATACAAGGTTTAATCCAACCAAATATGGAAATTTTGAGTAAACATTTTTATGTGTAAAAATAAAGTATTAAAAAGTCAGTTTTTAGTAAAGCTTAATTTTTTTTTTTTTTTTTTTTTTTTTTTTTTTAAGAAATAACAAAACTTTCAATATTATTTATTTTCTGTATTTACAACATAAGTAAGTTAATTTCTCACATTTTTAAATCCTTTTAATTAAATAAATTAGAGAAGAAATAATTCGTTTTTGTTTTTAACAGATTTTTTGTTCCCTAAAAGTTACAAATACATTCCAAGAAATACTAGTTAGAATATATGTTAAAATAATTTAATTCTTTTCGGAATACATTCAATATAGTTTTAAAAAAATTTCCACTTTTATATTTTTCAATAAAAAGTGCGAATACATCTTCGTATTTTAAATGATTTCAAATTACATGTCTGGTGTTTTTAAATTACTTTTATTTAATACAGGAAATTGAATTTCGTGATATAAAAGCGACTATTTTCTGTAGTGTATTCCTAGTATTATAACATGCGCGCCGTCCACTGTCTTCTAACGTGCAATTACTTGTTTTATGTAGACAATAGAGATGCTGAAAGTTAAAAAAAATAATAAAATTCAATCTTTCGTTGCCTCGGCCAAGGATAACACTTAATGAGGTTATTCAGCTTTTCTTAGATCGGAGAGTTTGGTATTTCAACC
Organism: Latrodectus geometricus; assembly: GCA_026290005.1. Taxonomy (NCBI): domain Eukaryota; kingdom Metazoa; phylum Arthropoda; class Arachnida; order Araneae; family Theridiidae; genus Latrodectus; species Latrodectus geometricus. The sequence goes on along the minus strand of JAPDSC010115983.1, from coordinate 31,405 downwards.
TTCCATGAAAATTCGAGTGACGCAAGTGTTGTCCGACCTAAATTCCCTCACGAAGACGTCTTAGTGGCATTTCCTTTAAAAAATTTACACTTCCTTTATTTTGGATAACAAACGGTTAAGATATCCTTTTGGTTTAAGGAAAATATAAGTTTTCCTTCATACTCCCTAGCACCCAAATAGATCTTTTTAGACATCGAAAAAATAAAAGAAAATACTTTTTTTATATATTTTCAATTAAAAACTAAATAATAATTTTAGTTTTTTTCTCCAATTAAATAAAATTTTAATTTAAAAAAGGATTAAAATGCTTAATTTTTAATCAAATTGAATTGATTTCAATTGAATTTGTAAATTGATTTCAAATGAAAAACGATTTTGTTTGTCTACACCTTTAATAAAATTTTTTAAAGGAAATCGTTCTTTTGATATTAAAGGTAGCTTTCATGCTTCCCCCCTTTCTTAATCCTCCCCACATATATATATTATTATTATTATATTTTAAATCAAGCTGTAATAAACTAATGCAATCAGGTATAATATCATTTCTTCGTCAACCTTATATTTTCTTTGAATTTGATTTAAAAAAATAAATACTTTTTATGTAATACCTCCTGGAATGTTTCGTAATTATAGCTCATTGAAATCAAGAATCTTGTTTTCTTAACCTTAATTATATTTGTTTTTGAAATGCTTTTGGCTGTATTTCACAATCGCTGTGTAAGAAAAATCTAATGAATATTTCATTGTGCCATATTGATTTTGGTTTTATTCTAGCTCGTTTGATCTGATACGAAGTCATTAAAAGAGCAATGACCTTGCTTAAACTGTTTTTTGCGGTTTTAAATAATCTTATTCATTTTTTTTAATTTTATGCAGTATAATGATGTACATTGCAAAATTTAATCTTTAGATTATTTTAAACTAAATTGTACCTCTTACATTTTTAATTATATTTTTCTTCAAATAAATAATTTACTTAAGAATTTTGGATGATTCATAACAATTTTATATAATTTCTAATGAATCAGCTGGCCATATTTTTTAATTAAAAAGTTTCCATTGTTTCAATAATGAAAGGAAGTTTTGTTTTTTCATGTCATTGAGTTTTGCAATTTTGAAACATCGCCTAAAACATATTCTAATCATGGTATTTTGTATGTTCGTAGTTTAGATAAAATTATTCGTCTTTCAATATTCTGAAATACTTAAAAATAAATATACGGCTTCAAAGCATTAGAAAATACCATCTTAGATTACAAAAAGAAGTGAACTATTTTTGTGTTTTTCTTGAATTTCTGTATTTCGCTCTCAGTTGAGTTGCTCCACTTTTAGAAGGTGGCGATAGACAAATGGTGGAAAGTGCCTTTTTTATATATAGAAGAACACGGCTTCGATACTTGAACTTGCTTAAAACCATCATGCTAAGGGAGCATATGCGCGTTAAATTTGTATGGTTAAATACTTATGAACTGATATAAAAGTTTGAACAAGAGGTGCCAACTTGGATGTCGACTTCGTCACTTAATTTTAGTTCATACTGATGAGGTAATTGGTTGTTCTATAAGGTAATGGTGAGAAATGAATATAATAAAATAAACAAATTTCAACTTTTATATATAATATTGAAAAGTCTCTGGTTTTATTTATAAAAATGTTTTGTTACTGTGAATGTTTTAGACCGAGTTACAAAAAAATATTAATGAATTGTTATTGTATTTTTCGTAATATAATCTTCATTAAGCACATTTAATAGCGATGTTCTTAAAGATTGAACCTTACTAATATAATGGTCCTAGGCGAAATTCAGAAATGGTGCTATTAACCAGGCTTTATTGTAAATTTCGATTCTCCCTTTCCAGTGCAATATACGGTTTTTATCTTCATCAATATTTATAATTTACCTATCCCAGTTGGATAACAGCCAAATGTATATTCATCTATATTGCAGTTGATATTTCCGCTGATAGCAGAAGATGCCAATTCTCGCCAAATTTAATGGAGCGTTTTTCATCCTCCGACTGCTTGGCGATAAATATTAATAGAATTAAGGGACCGTCTCTGCAAAATCAGTGAAGCAAGCTGGACAGGAAATGAAGCTCGACTGAAAATGGCTGCATCACGATACGCTCCCAGCTGCATTTGAGGACAAAATTAAAAAAAAAAAAAAAAAAAAAAATTATGATTCAAAAGGGGAAGTTGTCTTCACCACAGCATAATGTCACGAATGATAAACGGAAATGAGGGTGGTTGGTGCCAGTGCTTCTCAAATAAGAATTGATTCTGCAAGGGGCCGTACATGAAAAAATTTAAGCTGTGGCACTTTAAACATGTTAGACATACTGACTAGAGAGATTATTATTTGTCTATACATTTTCAGTTGAGCTTCATTTCAAGTGAATTAGATACTAGCTCTTCTTAAAATTATCATCTACAGTTTATGCATCAAATAATTATACCATTTTCTCTGGATTTCAAACATACCCACCCATTCAATCTAAATTTATTTTCACTTTTGCCTAGTTTTATGGTATGCCGCAAAGAAAAAAACCTGGAATAATCCTAAGAACTTACTATGAGATACGATGCAGAATATCTCTTCCTTTGTTCGTTAGTGGTTAGGGTATAACTTGAAATCTTCTTCACTTAAGTACTTAAATTTAGTTCTACACTTAGTTAAGACAGAAAACAATTTTCCAACTACCACTTACCAGTTAAGGCTTATGTATAGATTTATTAAAATTTGCTAGACTGATTATCCAACATCCCTTATATAAATCAGTAAACATTGAATATATATTCTGCTTAAAATAAAATAATATAATTTTTTGAATGAAAGTTGCAGATTCGACTCCATCATCGTTGGAACAATCGTATAACCTCTTGAATAACTTTGGCAATCAGACTTCAATTGCTGTCACAAATAAGATAAACTATACAATGAAAGTCCACCACCATGGATAGAAAAAACAATAGGTATCCTGTACTATGAAACAATAAATGAAAATATATATAGGCATAAGGAAAATATATTGATAACCACCAGTACTTTTATTAAAAGACCCCTGGTGTCAAAATCGTGTAAATTATACCTATCAAAATGATAATTTGTTTGATTTACGCGATGACGTAAACGATTGTTGTTTTCGCAAAGAACGTCCCTCTTGAAGACAAACAAAATGCTATCTTTCTCAAGTGACTTACTGCACGAGGATGCATTCTCACTCGTCCAATGGAGAGGCAGACCTTGGCATCTACGCGGACATCCGGACCGCCAAATCTCGGATGTTTTTTTCTCTACCCCCATCTTGAACTCGTCGTCCTTATCTGAGCTCATTGAATGTGATTGGAAAGCTTAATTTCTTTTTAGGGTGGTACACATTATCAAATGCATCCTTTCTAGTAGAGATAACGCGCTAAAAAGAGGAATTAATTCATTCACGAATTGCTTTTGCGAAAATTTTTTTTCCGAGAGTAATCTGATTTTTTTCTAAAAGCAATTTTTTTTTTTTTTTTTTTTTTTAAATTTTATAAATTTTTCTAGCCAATTTTGCTCATTTTTTTATTAACTAGTAAAACTTTTTTTAAAAGTGTGTAAGTGTTCCTAACTATTTTTAACAAGGCATCAAATATAGGAAATGCAATGAGAACGAGGTAAGAGCAGGGAACATCTTTTATGGGTGCCATGCTTATGTCCGTATTCGAATATTTATTCGAGATATCCGTCTAATCTAAGAAGTGACTCCTCAACTCTATGAAGGTTTATCAAATTTCATAAGCAGAATAAGCGTCAAACGGAACTCAGGAATAATAGCTTTGAAGTATTTGACACAAAAATGCTATAAATCAGTGGTTATCTAATGAACCAAATCAATAGAAGATATACTTTTACTTAGAAAACCCTTCATTATTTTTCTTAAAATTTAATGAAATTTTATGTTTTATTACCATAAAAAATAACTCTGGAAATCACAATTAATAAGCGAAATCTATTTCAATTTTTTAAAAAACTCAATTTATATACTTTTTTTCTCCTTAAAATATTTATAGTTCTTAAAAAAAACTGTAAAAATGTACAGCTGTTGTTTTTAGTATTAATATGTTTTAGAGTGCTCTTCAGGCACAACGATTTTTTCGTGACAAAGATTATTTCAAAGTAAAAGAGTAGGAAGCATATCAAGTAGGAAAAAAAAAAAAAAAGAATCCGTAATTGATCCGGAAAAGTTTGGGCCAATAAATGTAATTTTTAAATTCCTTTTATATTAATAAAAAAAATTCATTCATTTTGCCTTATACAGTATTGATGAAATGGGCTGTTCTATGAAAAATTCATATTATTATGAAAATGAAATTTTTTTAAATACTAAGAGACATGGGAAAAATTATCAAGTTATTATTTTTGGCGACAATCCTATATTTTACGTCTAACTCGCTTTGACTTTTAAAACTACCTGCTTTTATATCATGCACATATTATGTATTCTGAAAAGTTGAATCCATCGGAATAATAATTCTGATTACATAATATACCATTTATAAACAGCTGAGTAAAGTAAACAAAAAAATGCAACATTAAACAAAGAAAAAAATATATTGGAATGAATGGCTTGATAACCACAAAATGGCGACATTTTCCCTCTAACATTAACCGCATTTCGTGAGATCAACTTACAGGAAGCCGGACAATGCATTTCGCGTGCGAAATCAGTTAAATGTATGAATTTGGGGTTGTAATTTGTCAGGGGCTGGGCTTCCGGTGCGAGTGTCTTTCGCCCTTGATTTTGAGCCAAGTGTTGCTTATCTCCTGCCTGTATAATTTGTCGTTGGGACACCCCCCCCCACACACACACACACCTTCAGGAAAACAATCAGCTCATTCAGTTGACAGGTCCTGCAGCTGCAGTTTTTTCCTCCAAAAAATAAAAGAGATATCTCATTGTTATAAATTAGATATTTCCTTACCTCTATCAAAAATTCCCTGTTCGTCTTATTCTGTTCCCATCTTTGTTGTTTCTTGACATGCTGGTGCCCACTCTTAAGGTTTCCATTTTTCTTGATGTATATTTTATGGTGTAGCATTCCACTGATCAAATATAAATATGTGAATTCTCATCTTCCTCGCCTGTTCAACATAACACCAGAATTAAAATGTTTATATGACACATAAATTTAAGAATGACACGAATGCTTTGTATTCCTATCTTTTAGAAGAAGTAACATTCTTTGAAGCAATTGTTTTAGTAAATTTATTATTATTATATTAAATAACTAAGAATAAATTTAAACCAATGTTATAATATCTTCATTTTCATATGAAATAAACACTGAGGAATATTTTGATTTTCTTAAAATTGCAGAATTTCTCAGAAGCATATTGTTTAATTTACAATACAAGACATGTTTATTGGATGGATAGAGTAAATAAATTTCAGTTGAACAAATGTATTCAATTCTAGGTGCTTGATTTTTTGTATGCAAAAGTATCAGCAGGTTGGGCTGCTTGTACGTAGAATGATTTTATTAAAACTTTAATGTTGGTGTAGGTAGTTAAAAATATTCAGGAAGATTATAAAATAAACTTATACACAATGCGGAATTATATTATTCCGTGTAATGCTTTTAGCTAACAAATGTAAAATCACCGGCAAACGCGATGAATTTGTTAAATGGTATTACATACTCCAATTGTGTTCTTCTCATGTTTTAAATATGTTAATCCTTTTCAAAATATTTGAAATATTTGTTCTGATGTTCTTAATATGTTTAAAGAAATTGTGTGTTTTGGTAAAATTTCGTATTAGATTCTATTTTCTGATTTATGAGTATTGTATCCAAAAATTCGGTTTGGTAACATTTGCACAAAGAAATTATATTAATTTTTTTAAACTGTATTTTAAAATTGATTTTTGTCATCATTTTAAGTTTCGAATAGTATTTTTCTTTAATGTATTAATTTTATTTATTCTTAATCGCATTAACTGTAATTGTGCTTTGCAGATCCAGCTTTGTGGACTGTTGATGAAGCAAAGTCTTGGTTATTATGGATACTTAATCAATATTGCATGAGCACGGATGTTCTACAACATTTCAACATGGATGGCATGGGATTGTGCGCCCTTTCAGAAGCATACTTCAGGCAGAAAGTTCCCATTGGAGGCGAACTAATATATGCGCAGTTAGATATATGGAAAACAGGTAATGTTATTTCTGTTTGCTTCTTTATTTTTCTCTGTGAAATGAAAACAATTTTGTAGGACTTATTTTTTCTAATTCTTAAATATTTTTATCTAAAATCAGAATTCAAAATTAAGTTAGAAACGTTTTAGATAGTTCGGAAATGATAAGAATTACTGAAGTAAGGCCAAATTGCAATTTGGAAAATTCTAAACGTTAAAACATTCTGCTTCAATTCTTAAAACATAAAAGAATGACTTTTTTTAATAAAGTATTTTTTGTTATTTTTACCTTAGTGATAATTTATAAATGTGGATATTTTATTAATGCAATTGTTTGAAACAAGTTTACGACGAATGTCGTTTGTTTAGATATATTTTAAAATAGGGTATCATCTCAAGTATGGTAGTTGTTTTTGATCAGGAATCAGAAATACCAAGTGTTAGCTGTGTTAAAACGTTACAGTCGGTAGATATAGGCAATCAGAAATGAACATAACAGAATTCAAAATTTTTCCTACAGCATTTTCATTTAGAAATGTCGGTTTTCTTTCATACATTAATGAAATTCAGCTTACGAAAATTCAATTACATTGACGTTTTTAGATCAGTATCAAGTGTTGTGTCATTAAGTGAGCAAGTAGTTTTCTGAGGTTATTGGTCTGGCATGATACCATATAATTTGTGATACCACTCCCACATTTTGACGTCAGCATTGTTTGATTGACACTTATCGAAATCAATTATCTATCAATAAAATAGAATGAGACTATCAAAAATAATACATCCTAGTTAGAAACAGAAAGAGAGAGAGGTTTAAAAAACTATTTCAGGAAAATAATATCTACTTTCTGTTCGATTTAATAAAAATTTCTTTCTAAGGCTAAAATTATTTTGATCTAACATTTATGAATGATTTCATTTAATAGTCGCTGCATTTTAAAAGGCAATGGATGATCTGACCTGACATGTTTTTGAAAATACTTAGAATTGCATAATTGAAATATTGGTTATTCAAATCGCATTTAAGAAAATGGCGCACAGATTTTTAAGTCCACTTGAAATTGATGGAATTAAATTAGTTTGGAGACAGTTGTCTCGACATCTTAAGTGGTTTATGCCTAAAGCAATCTAAATAATCTTAATACTACTTTAGTAGCTTCTTTTACCACTTAGGAAAACATGAGTCGTTATGGAGCCGTCGGAACAGTTTTCCTTTGTTGTCGATGAATTAAGTTACAAAAGAATGAATACAAGTGCTCACTACATCAACAATAGTCTCGTTTATTAATTGTAATAGGATAACACGCGCATGCGCACTCCTTTCTTTGCTTGGCAAGTTTCTTAAAAGTTCTAAGGGTCATCGCAGACAAGAAAATTTGATACTTAATCCTTCAATAGTCTGTGAAGTTTGGAGTGCCATTTTTTGTGTTTTTCTGTTATTTCTGTGGCAACAGTTTGCGCGTTAAAGTGGTTGCTGTGTGTTGTGTAACAAGAGAAACATGAGTCATTAAGCAGCCAATTAGGCTTAAGTGCTTGTACTTATCTGTTTCAACAAACTTAAAATATTAGCTATTTTCATTTATTCATTTAGAATAAATCTACTTAATAGCTAAACTATCATAAATATTAAAACATAGAAAGAAAAAAATGCACTTGAATAATCTTTTCGAATAAAAGTAAGTTAAAAAAGTCTTTAAAAATTAAATTGTTCCTGCTGAATTTATTTTTTATTCGATGTTTCCCTTTACGTGGATATGGGGGAAATTATAATCTTAAAAATTACCACTTTTATTTTACTTTCGTGCACCAGACAAAAGGGAGGGGATTCGTGGAAGATGAAATCATCGTAATCGCCACCCGCCGGCCAATAACCTCTCTTCTTTTTCGTGACTGCCACTTGCAACATGCCACGCCCATAACTACATGAAACTTGCCACTGGAACTGTCGAAGAAATAATTCCTAAACAAATTTTTAAAAAAAATCCTATAGGGAATTATTTATTCACAGTTATAATCATTTATGATTCTTGGTTTTCCTTTTCGTTGTCTAATCATGATAAATTCATAATAATTAATATAATATTGAATAATTATTTAATTACACGAAATTGACATTTTTTTAAATAGCCGTTAAAGACGAATCAAAATGTTAATTATCCTTTAGATAAATAATGCCGCAAAGACAAATATAATAAAATTCGACAACAAATCATATTTTCCTTTAATCTTCATATGGATTTAAGCATTTATCTACTGTATAAATTCACGAAGATTGTTTACATTATGTCGCCAATGAGCGCCAAGTATAACTAGTCTTTGATCTGCCTTCGTAATTCAAGATTTAAATATAATCACATTATTTCAGACTTAGTTTTTGTTTATTTAGAAACAATTATTAATAAACAAGAACTCTAAGCCTGTTATGTCTAATTAAATATAAAAATAATATTTTACGACCCAGCTCGTTAGAATTAATTTCACGATTTTAATTTCAAATTCAGTGAATATACTTTATACCATCATCATTGTTACATGTTTCGTAATATCTCTGATTTCTTCTTTCTTGCATAGCTTCCAGTTTCCAACATCAACCAACTCCTTCTCCCCCAATGCAACAACACCAACAACAGCAGCAGCAGCAAACACAAAACCTACTTACATTCCGCCCAGAGGATAGCATGCTGGACATGAGCATCCTTGACCAGTGGTCACCTTATCTGCACCAGCAACAACAGCGCATGTCACCCCCGGCAGGTTCCAGGGGTGGCACCATGGTGGCAGCACCTGACAGCAGTAGCTCGGTTGCATCTCCAGAAAGTAGCCATCATGATTTTAGTAGTGAAGGAATGCAAAGTGATGGTAATTATATTTAAAACGTTACTTATTACTTTTATTATCTGTTATTATTTACTTGTTACTGGTATTAACGTATTTTTTTAGTATTTATTTTTAAATAGTTGAAGTAATAGTATATATGTTGATTAAATACTCTGTATATCAACAATGTCTGAGTCTTTACTAGAATTATAAAAATAAAGTATTTGAAATTTTTTAAACAAAATTAAAAGTTTTCGAAGTCTAGAGATTCCCAAAAATCAATATTTTGGCTTGCTGAGAATATGTTACTCTATTTCATACCTATTGGGTAACTGTTCTTTTATCATTAGAGAATAAACTTGGGAAATTGCTGAGTACTCAATGTGATAAACGTAGGAAATGGAAACATAGTACTTATCTATCCTACTCCAATGGAGGCTAGGATTAAACCTAGGACCTTCTATTCTAAACAACTTAATCGTATCGATGGCACGGTTATCTCAATCGTTCTATTAATGGCATAATAGAATATCTTAATCATTATGTTCTGTTCTTCAACAGTGTGAAATATTAATCCATTCCTACTTGTTCGCAATGATAATAATTAAAGCAAAAATTATTTTTAACATCTAAAAAATGGAAGTAGACATAATTATAAACGATTTCTTAAATTCTTCTTCATCAATGTTCGAACAACACTCCAAAAAAGCCCTTACACTAATTCCTCAAAAACTATTCAGACGTAAATATTAAACTCAATCAAAATGAAAAGATTTATTTATGGCGTGAAAAAAAGAGATTTTTCTCTCTGTGATGGTTTGTTGCACATGTTCTATTAAATGTTCTCCCTTCTGTTTTTCTAGTCAACCGTAAGAAATGGAATAAACGGGTCACCCCATAACCACCTACTGCGCCTCAGCGTGTGTCATTCCATAATCTTTCGAGCACATTAGATTCGGCTCATATCTGTTCAACCGTGTCTATTGATCTCGTCTGCTGATTTTGGCTCCGGTGAAGTGTTTCTTGGCGCGAAAGATACACGATGTTCTGAAGAATTCCAGTTTCATTGGAAATTGATGGCTTCAGTTATTTATCGGTTAAGGATAATTCTAATGAGTTTCCAGCAGATCCTAATTATTTTATTTCATGACTCATTGTGGCAACACGAATTGCAATCCATAATCAACTGTTCTAAATGATTATAAACCTGAAATAATCAAATAACGGTGAAATTTACTTCATTTGGAGGGTTCTATGAATATTTCCTGAAACTAGAGGACTGCCACATTTATTTACAAATAATTTATTAATTAAAAATTGTTTAATAGAAATGATTAAAAAATAAGCAATGGGTATTCAATTCTTCTAAATAATCATGCAGTTGAAGAAGTTTACATCATTTGAAAGTTCTATTTTCTTCGAATATAGTCCCCTTTTCACCAAATCTCTTATTTTCAACTAACTTTTACAAAAACGAATGATAGTGTCCAAAATTATCTTAATTCGTAAAAACTGGAACATTAAAAATAATTTACGAATCACGCTTAAAATTTCCCCCATGTATTTGCTTTTTCTCGCTATTTAAACACCCATTTCGTATTATAGTTGCTTAAACCATCACATGGCAGGTATTAATTATTCCATTTGCAGTTTCACAAGAAACAGTCAATGTTGTAAAAAATATATATAAAAATCCCTGGAACTTTCAAAAGCTCGTTTTCTAATATATTCTTCTATTTTTTTTAACCGACATTCTTTTCTGAGCAAGTCATTTTCATCCTCTTCTCCCCCCAACTCGAATCTTCAAGTTGGACATCCCCTACAACTTTTTCCCCCCTAATTTCTTACTGCCGTCCATCTTGCAATTCGTTCAACCGATTCCTTGGAATTTCGACACGAAGTCAAATGAAATAGAGGAAGAAAAAAATCGTCTGCCAGCAGCTATTAAGAAAAAAAATTCTTCGGTGTACAATTATTACCCAAACAACCATTTGCCTGGAAGCGTCAAGCATATAATCGAGTAAAGAAGAGTGAAGAACTCGAAGGGGGGGGGTAGCGAAGGTTTGCGGAGCAGTTTACTTAAAAAAAAAAGTGGAGTGAAAATTATACCATTCAACCAATACAGATTCAGAACTGGAAAGCTGCCAAACCAGTTACCGAAAAAGAATGTTGCCCATGCCTGGGGCCTTGGTATCGGGTCAACCGCGGTCGGCTCTGGGAATCTAAAAACAGAGAGAAATGGCAAAATGAAATCGAACCCGCTCGTTGCATTGTAATGCTGCTAAATATTTTTTGCTACCGCAAACAAAAAATAGATTCCTTTTCCATGACTCCTTAAAATTTTAAATAAAGAGATATCTGTACAGATTTTAAAATTTCTTGTAATTTATGTAGTTATATATTATAAAATTAACATTGAATGAATTCAATATTTATCGATTATTTGGCGGAATAGTTATCACCATATAACAATATCTGTCGCCAATTGGTGAAAATTCAAAACATAAAATACTTCAAAATATCAACGATTTTCACTTTTTATATAATAATGCGATTACGTTGATGCGTTTCTTGATATAAAATATAATTAGATATTATTTCGGTTAGCAATAGAACTCAATATTTACTACTGAGTTTAGCTTATTTTAATCCAATTTAACTCGAAGTAAATGCTATATATAAAATGTTTAGTAACAATTATTCAATATTCAGTAATACTAGCCATTTTTGTATCCAACATAGCAAGAAGTAATTTCGATTACTATAACACTGTCTTCCTATTTGTACGAATCAAAATTACTATTTTATACCAGAATAAGAGGGAAAACGTATTGTCATATCAGTAAAATAACTCTTGTTTTTCAATTCAGGAATTGAATAGAATAACGATTGCAAAGACTTGTGCTTACCTACCAACGAAATAAAGTAATTTGTATTCAAAAACTTTTGTTTTGCTAGCTTTTAGCGAATTTTCACTGCATTCGAAGTAATAATTATCTGCCTCAAACTAAAAATTGCTTGGACAGATGATGCGATGGTGTTGAGCAACCACCAATAAAATGCTTCAAAACCTTTGATTGACAGTTTGTCAATCAAGATTTGAGGCATTTCATTGGTATTCGTGTTACATAAATTGAAGTTCCTCCTTTGTATTTCCTGAGGAATGACATTATGTAAGAAAATAGAATATTTGTCTTACTACAAGTATTTTTTGTACTTGAGTAGCTATTTTTCAACGCTCCAAAATACGGCTTTTTTTTATTGTAATCCCTTCAGGTGTTATCGATCAGTTTTTAGCGATAAAAAGGAAATATAAAAGTCGCATAAAAACTGTAGTCGGCATTTTACTGAAGTAAAACCAGATGATTATCTCAAATGAAAAATGTAAAACACTTTCTTATCAGATATCAAAAGGTTTCACCAGAGCTAGACAAGTTTTTCCTTCGTTCTAACTTTCAAATACCAACATCGCCAAAGTTTTTTTTTAATCTTTCTCAAAGATGAACATCTTAAAAACTTTCCAAAGAGCTTTTCGCCAACTTTGTTTGCGCCACTTTTCTCCGTAGCTCATCAGGATCGAAAGATATCGCAGGACTTGCGCAATCATATGGGGAAAAACAGCGAGGAAAGAATTTTTTTCCATAAAAATACCGCCATTTTATATCGCCGAACTTTTTAGTTGACGGAGTTCCTTGGCGAGATTTCTATACTCAGATGAAGGAAGCGTACTCTTTTTTCCATGCGTAAAAGTACTTTTTCTGGATTGGCGTGTAAGGTTCAGAGAGTTTTATGATTCTTTTATAGCCGTAAACAGCTTCGTTTTTCACTTCTGTTGCTGTATGGAAATAGATGGTAGAAAATTCTTTTAACGCACCAAAAAGTTCTTTTGAAGTGCCATTGCCCTGATAAAAAGTTCCAAATTATGATCTTGACACAGTCAGAAAATGGAGTTATTTAAGTAATAAATAGCCACAATTACAGTTGCCTTTTTTAAATACACGTTATAAAGAACATAGAAAAAATAGCTTATTTTAGGAATTATTTCCATTTTGATTTTCTTAGAATTCCTGGAATGAATGAAATATACATTTTTACCAACATAAATAATTTTTATTTTAATTATAAATATTGTCAGTTTTGAAATGAAGTAAACTTTCATTTATGATGTCACACCTTTTGTGTTCGATGGAAAAGGACATTCATGGTAGCGAATTCGATACCCGTTCCAGCGTGAATTCTCATTCTAGTGAAGGTTTCTGGACGTAATGAGTTTAATAAACACTAATGTCCCTCCACAAATGACCCGAGGAGAAAAATATGCCAACTCGGTGTCCATGTCGTCAGTTAAAAATTATGTTGTTGAGCTGAATGATGGCTTCTTGAATTCAGCTGGAAAAGTAGATAGCCAAAAGGGAATTACTAAAACTTTAACCAAATTCAAAAGTTCGAATTAAAGATTTTAACAGCTCAAAAGCTCTATTATCTTGTAAGCCAAAAATTAAAAGACCAATATTTTTCGATGTTTTATACATTTTATTTTTGTGAAACTTTTGCTTTTAACCTTTCCATAAAATGAATGACAAGTTCCATTTACTGGAGAGGCTGCATTATTATAAACAAGTTTGCTTTTTAAATCTTGATATTTTACTGTCCAAATGAGAACAAAGCTTTTTCTTATTTCACATCAAAACAAGATTTAGAAACACTACTTTTTTTCCTTACTGCAAAAAATATGTATGTGTGCTTTTTTTTGTAATGCCGCAGTGAGTATGAAGAAAAAAAGAAAGTAAGAAAAAAAGTTCTTTATATTTGTACTTCATCTTGAAGTCCAAAGTAAAATCGTGTGAGGTTGGGGGGGCTGTAGAAATAGCAGTAACAATAAACAGTAGAACGAGAGGGGGGGGGGTAAAACACTCCCCAATCTTGCCTCTGATAGTTTTACTTTCTCTTGCGCTCCCTTGGGGGTACGCACTTGGCAGGTGGATTTTGGGATCGTGAAGCTTTAATTTTCCCTGCCACATCATTTGACAAGAGTATACTTAGTTTTATTTTAATTTACTTTAGTTTAAGTTCATCTCTTTTTTACGAGTTTTTAGTATAATCGATTGTAATTTCATTGCAATAAATAAAATAAGCGTCTTGATTAATTTTATGTGGTAATTATTATCTAAATTATTATTTTTATTTATTGTATGATTTATGCCAGTTTATCTCTTTTGCGAAACATAATAGTTCTCACCATGGCATAACTCTCGGATTCGATCCGGGTTTCGATTTTAATCGCTGTTGCATGACTGGAGTGCATTCACAACCTCTTAGCATTACGGGCTTCAGTAGTATCCAGTATCGAACTTGCTACTTTTTCGACACAAGAACAACACTTTTCCCTAGACTAACGCTACCTAATATGATTGCAAATATATATTATGGGTCTTAATTTATGCTTTTTACATGTATGTGTCGTGTTCAATGTTTTAGAGCTTTCCAGGTTTCCTCCCTTGTAACATGGATACGATAACCAATTAAATATTCTCTCAAAAGGCAATAGGCAATGGAAGTACAATAGCCTTCAGTGGTTAAGCTATCCATGATGTGGTGTCAGAACTAGAATCCATTTGGATAGACAAATATTCGGATAATTTGAAGATAGACATAAAAAAAAATCAAAGTTCGTTTATGACCTATAAGTTAAATAAATATGAAAAATGTTTGATGCTGTTTAATGTTGATTAATAATTGATTGTAATTTAAAATAATTCCACACACAGAAGAATATAAAAAAGCTGGTCTTAAAATATAATTATTTAAATAATTAGACAAATATGTTTATTTTAAAATTTTCTTACAAAAATTATTGCATAATAAAAAGAAAACATCGACCATCACTTTTCTTCAATGTCATTTTAAATATTCAGTTTTATTTCAGACATATTTATTTTTTCCGTATGTCTTGGAGCTCGTGTGACCTCAATTTTTCGAGTTGTTAACTTTATCTGTTTATTTTTTCTCTGTTTATTCCAAAGAAATAAATTCTTATGCACTCATCCCTGTTTTGCGAATGAATCAAAATATTAGCTTTTCGTACGAGTTCCTATCTGTTTGATAATGATCACCAGATGTCACTCCGGAAATACTTTTTTTTTTTTTTTCTTGTGAAAAAAAAGGGTGAAAAGTGTATGCATATGATTCGAACAGTCAAAATAAATCCTTGAAATATGGGATTTTCTCCGTTGAAAAAAGGGCGCCGCCTAAGTGCCCGTGACCTCCAGCGACCCCTGGCGCTTTTTGACGTCAAGTGTGCATGATGTCAGATCTATATTTGCATTCTCTTCCATTTGTTGATGGCGCCTCGCGTACAGGGTGCGCAGAGGAAAAAAAAATTCCTCTTTTCCACCCAAAATATTCCCATGACAAGGGCTATCCCACTCAACTCCGACATCTTGACACCACTTGCTTTTATCTCCGGATGACTTCGACACCCCTCCTTCCCCCTTATGATGCTTCCTCGTGATGTTCTTTATATCATGACAGTTGGATGATTTCGCGGGCAGCCCTCCTACGTTATCCCTGCTATTTCTGGATACATATTTATGCTGTAACCGTGAAAACAAACAGGGGTGGGGGGCCTCTTAAGATTCCCAAAGTTTGGGCCGCTGTTGCTTGGCATTTACCGATTTTTTTTACTCGCAGTTAAAGTTACTATGAAAAGACGTAATTATTATTTTTATGTAAGTTTCTAGGACGTAAGAATTGCATTTAAATCCTCTTTTCTTCAAAACATCGCTACTAATGTTTGTTAAGACTATGATGTTTATTTTTCTATAAAAACTTGCAAGCTTGGGCACATTTTAATAGAATAAGAAATATTTTTTAAAAATATCTTGCTCACAAATGGGGGGTTTTAAATTCTCTTTTTTTTTTTTTTTAATTTTTGTAGTTATTGAATCAGTTTTCAAGCTGGAAAATTAAAAAATTAAGAATTAATATCTATATTTTAATTTTAAGAAATTAGTTTTTCCAAGTTGAATAAGGTTTTTACTGAATAACTTTTACAAAATAAATTTATTCGACATTCTAGGATACTTTCATGTCAATAATTATGCTTAATGATAGCATTGTAGCGACATTGTAATTTATATCGCTAACAGCACTTTGCCTTTCTTTCCAGATGAGATTAGTGATGAATCCTGTGACACCGAAAGATGCGGTGGAAACGTGAGGACAG
Source organism: Latrodectus geometricus (assembly GCA_026290005.1). Classification (NCBI taxonomy): domain Eukaryota; kingdom Metazoa; phylum Arthropoda; class Arachnida; order Araneae; family Theridiidae; genus Latrodectus; species Latrodectus geometricus. The sequence continues at coordinate 15,190 of JAPDSC010115983.1, read as the reverse complement.
GCGCCTCTAACGGGGGTCGTCCTGGTTCCCACTCCCACATCCACCTGTGGCAATTCTTGAAGGAGCTCCTCTGCCAGCCACATCTTTATGGCAGCTGCATTAGGTGGTTGGACAGGCCAAAAGGCATCTTCAAGATCGAAGATTCTGTAAGGGTGGCCCGACTCTGGGGCAAGAGGAAGAACAGACCCGCCATGAATTACGATAAGCTGAGCCGCTCCATCCGCCAGTACTACAAGAAGGGCATCATGAAGAAGACAGAGAGATCACAGAGACTGGTCTACCAGTTCTGCCATCCCTACGGTCTCTAATTGGATTCCTGGTCAGCCACACCAACTGCCTGTAGCTGGTCTACGGCCTTGGGCTGGTCCTGATTCGCACATGCCATGTATCATAAGACTTTGATAAACTGTACATTTTTTTTCCATTATTTTATATCGATATCTATATATTATGAATTGCTATCGTCGAAGAGTGATGGTGGCTGGTTCCATTTATCACTCTTCGTATTTTTTTTTTTTTCTGGCGAGGTTCTGGGCTTGGGAAGGTATGATTCCCAGATTTGTCGCCCACTGGCCACAGCCTCGCCTGGAGCATTTCCAAGCAGTGTAATTATTTTTTTATTTTTGTTTACCATCTTTCTCGCTCGTGGCTGAATTTGTTGGGGAAGTTGCACATATCGTCCTCCCTTCCTCCCAGTTGAGTTTGGAACGATTTCTTCCAGTACTCCTGGTATGTCGGGATCTAACCAGGACGCGCAATGTACCTGATGAACGCTGGTCCTATATATCAGTGATATATCACTCGTATGTTCTAAGAACACTATACCTGGAGGTGGTACTTAGCCTCCACGTGTTTAAATGTAACTTGTATGTATCTTTTATATAAATATATACTATATGTAACTGTAAGCGTATGGTTCCAGTGGTACCTAAATTGTCCCTTCACCTTTACCGCCTGGTGCGATTCTGGTGATCAAGGGACAGCCACATTCGAATCTTTTTTTTATTCTTTACTAGTCCGTCTATGCTCGATCATAAACGGTACTATAGCCTATAATCGCAATTCTAAGCCTATGTTACTCACACACAATTAGCTGTTTTAATTGCTGGAGTGAAATTCAAACATGTCATACTACGTTTATCTTTAAAATACTGTCAGAATTGAAACTATAATGACAACCATATATGGTTCGAAATGCAGTTGTATTTTTTTTCAGTGAATCTGAAGAGTTGCGTTAATTGTTCTATGAATTCAATAATATGCTAATTGTTGTGTCAGTAAAATAGCTATTCTGTATACTTTAAATGATTTCTAACTCTAGAATTTTTCCTGATATTCGATTCTTCTTTGATAAGGAAAATGTAGTTTTCTATCATAAATGATTCTAATGAAATATTGGGTTTGTAGAGAAAGATTGGTTCTTTTTTTGTTTTGTTCGGTACACAATTTGGTTATGTATTTGGAATCTTTGAAACCTAATAAAAATTTTTAAAAGGCAATTTTGGTTTCGTTCTTGTTAAAATTCTTTATACATTAAAATATATGTTGTTGACACATTATTGAATAACTAATAGTTTTTTGCAGGCATTATACTGAAATTTAAACAATATACTTATAAGGTATTACTTAAAAATGATATATAATTGGAAATACCTGTAAATACATAGAATCTTAAATAATTCAATTGAATTTTACAGTTAAAATATTTTACAACGTTGATACATTTAACATGAAAAAAAAGTTATTCAGAAATACCATCACATTCACTAAACATTGAATAATTTAAATCTTCACATAAATTGCTGAAATATTTTACAAAATTGATGATACATTTAAAAATACACACAAATTCACAGAATCTTTAATAATTCATTTGAATTTTCACACAAAATATAATATTCTACACCATTGATGACACCTTTAAAATTAAAATACATTTAAAAGTACAACATAAATGTACTAAATTTTGAATTTTCATACAAACTATTATAATGTTGTACAACATTGATGGCATTTTAAAATGAAAATGATATATTATAAATACATAAGACCATGAATAATTTATTTGAAGTTTCATACAAACAATTATAATATTTTGAAACATGTTCATAATATATTTAAGACTAATGATAGATTTAAAAATACACCCAAATTCACAAGAGCTTGAATAATTTATTTGAGTTTTCCGTTGTAATATTTTACAACATTGATGACTCTTTAAAAGGTACAGTTAAAAGTACGCATAAATTCACAGAACCATGAATAATATATATTTGAATTTTACAAAAAGTTGTAATGTACACAATACATTTAAAAATACATGTAAATTCACAAAAAAAAATATTGAATAATTTGATTTTTTATGCAAACCGTTGTAATATTTTGCAACATAAATGATACACATAAAACTGATGAGGTATTTAAAAATACACCCAAATTAACAGAACCATGAATAATATATTTGAATTTTCCTGCAAACAGTTGTAATATTTCACAACGTACATGAATACATTAAAAAAATACACATTCACAGAATTTCGAATAATTCATTTGGATTTTCACACAAATTTTTACAATAATTCATAGAAATTATTTTCCTCTGACAAGAGTGCGCATGTGCAATGTTGCTGAATTCTAGAAGACAGTGGAATAAAATAAAAACTTAGAATTAAATTCCTTTATGCAATTAGTTAAATATGCAAACAATGTGGAAATGCAGTTACTTATTTGGGTGGATCGAAGCCGATATATATATATATATATAAATTCAGCCAACTGTCCAATAATTTTGAGCCGAGTTCGAAACCTGGAGCAGCACATTATTTTTTTCAAGTCACATCAGAAGAAGGCTTTTAGATATTACAAATATTTAAATTTCAAGACAACAGTCTTTATCGGGTTCGAGTATCGAACTTGGTACCTTCCGGATGCTGGAATAACGCCGTCTTTAGGACGACGGTAGACAATTCACTTAACTTCAAACCGCAATAAATTTTAAGATTAAATCGATGTATGCATTACATGGTATATATATTGTGAGACAAAATTTTATGAATTATTTCAAGAAAAAGTTAGCAAGTATGTGTGAAAATCCTAATTATTTGCATATACTGATTTTTACATATTTCTTTCTTTCGCTTTCGCATAATAAAAGCGAAAAAATGCCATTCATTGTACTTTATTAATAGCCCATTTTTTAAAAATAGTCAGCTTCGTAAAAAAATTCCTTCAAATTCAAGGAAAGTTCTATATTAATGGATATTTGAATATTCCTCAATTTCTGATAAGGTTGACTTTTTAGAATCAATATACGAAAACTAAACAATTATTAATTAAATTAATAAACTATAAATGTTGTAAAAGGAGAATTATTTTCTAAATTATAGTTGGAAGCCATTGTTCAATTTCTTATAGGCTCATATTATCTCATCACTATAAATCAATGAATAAATACTAGTTTAAATTTTTTTTAAAAAAAAACAATGTGGTTTTGGAAAAACCTACCACGTTGATGAACATTACATGAGCACGTCTTTCGAGTATAACCTTAAATTTCAAGAAAATTCAGCATCTGCACCGCAATAATTTCTTATTAAAGCTGTGAACTAATATTTTATTTAATTTGTTTTACTAGCTATCAATTTTATTGAGTTGAAAAAATTCTGGATTCTTATAGGATAAAAATTTTTAATGCTCTTTTGAGTAGAAAATTGTAATTCTTGGATAAGATTAAAAAACGTCATTTTTTAGGCGGCATGTGAGATAAAATTCAAAAGTGTTGTCACAGTAAATTCAACAGTTTCTGCATTTCACTAGTAAAACTGGAATATCTTTCATTGTATATGCACTGTATATTTATGATGGCTTTGTCTGATATTTTTGAAATTTATGATCACCAGGTGCAACGCTTTGTATTTCACCATCACAGTAAATGCGTACGAGTGATGATGTATCATTTTTGTATCAAATTTAACATAAAGTGTAATAAAATCAAATTTAATTGTTATTTGAAATTTAAAAAAAAATCAAAAGTAAGATATTTTACCTAAAAACAAAACTTAGGCTAATAGTTTTATTATAAGGTGATTATATGCAATAGTTTTATTAATAAAACACTTATTTTATTGAGAATATACTAGTTAGTCGTGACATAAAATTTATATAACTCGTCACTTTTTATATATGCAAACATATTCTGGACACGAAGATTAAAAAAGGATTATAACATTGATACTCGAAGTGGGAATCGAATCCTTGAACAATTGAACTAAGAATCGGATGTTCAATATCCAGTAAATAATTGACATATAGTTTGCGATTCTTATCGTCGTAATTTCTGATGGAGAAATTCATCATTTTCTTGCTTAGAAAAAGAAACAGATTCAATACTTGATGATGTACAGCAAATCTTATGTAAAGGAAACTAAATCCTACTTAAATTTTTCTTTAATGTTAATTTTTATTTAAAATTTCACTGTTCATTAATTTCTTTTTTCATATTTATTCTAGAAACCATATAAAATATTATACTATATAATATTAACAACATAATATTGACAATAGTAAAAAAATGTGTAATAAAAAACATTACATTAAATTTTTAGAAATTTAAAGACAAAAAGTAAATAAATGCGAATAAATTTATCTCATTTGATCCATTATCTTATCTGATTATTTAGTAAAGTATAGTGATTTAATCTACAATCACGACTAAGTTTATATATTAGTTTGGGGAAAAAGAAGTCCACATTGTTTTGACGGAAACTTTATGCAACTTGTTTCTGATTCTCTCAGCTTAAAAGCTGTTTTAATGTTAATCTTTAGCTAACCAGTCGATCATTTTTGATATTTTATCGTCAATTTCGAAGACGATGCACCCGTGCGAGTTGCATCTTAGCATCAAAATTACCTGAACTAAAACGACGATACCAAAATTGCACGTAACTGGTTGTTACATCGAGTATAACATGTGTTCGGGTATGATCACCATTTACAATTTCAATTGCCTAACTTGTATTTTCACTTTTATCAAAGAAAAATTGCAAACAATGTTGAATTTTCTCTTCGTTGAATTCCATTTATGATACTTTTTAACTTATTAATGAATGGACCAAAAAAAAAAAAAAAAAAGAGCAAAAAGGTTTTTTTTAGTCCAAAAAGTCACCTTTCTTACGAGTACAAATCTAAAATTGCTAGATCGATACTTTATGATATATCGATCACCACAGCTTTCTACCAAAAACAATAATGAATTACTTTTCCCCAAACTAATATAAAGTTCAAATATACGTAAAAGAAAATTGCTAATATTAGCAACAAAAATATATGTGTAAAAAATTAATCGAAATGTAAAAACAATTAGAAATTATATTAAAAGTACAAATGAAAGTAATAAAGCCCCAGAGGTATCATTTTAATTGAAAGACATAGTGACCAACGAACAATTTTATGTGCTTTAGTCACTATTTGTGAACGCGACGATTCTTCGGAAGTGTCGAGTACCTGGTTACCACGGCCATATTAACTCGGATGTCGACCACGTAATAAACATGGGGGAAAATTATGCAGTGATTTTCTGTATTTATCGGTGAAAACGATCAGCTCAACAAAAATATAATGCAACAAATCAATAAAATTTATCATTACATCAGAAAGAATAAAAACTCTGCTTTAGAAATTTGATTCTTTAAAATTGCCCGAATTACACAAAATAGAAATATAGAACTGACTGGTGTTACAAAGCACTTGTTTTTTACTTCGTAAACCTCTTCAATTCGTTTTATTACTTGAAAGGGTTAAACGTAAATAAAAAACAACGAAAGAAAAAGAGACGTGTTTTCGGCTTTTAAATATGAATTAGTTCAAAACCAAACGATGAGTCATGATAATCTGGTTTTCATCTAAACCTTATTTTACTAAACTAAGAAAGATTACCAAACGATTCTAAAAATCAAGATTCACACTAAATATTCCTCGAACAGGGTGGAGAAAAAGCGTTCTTTTATTCTTACTGACCTGGGGCAAGTCGACTGACTCTTCCACCAATCGCCGTCGAGCAAGGTAAAGGTTGAAAATGACCTTCATAATTCCATTTTTTTTCTTATCTCGGTTTCATTAAAACTTATGATTGCGGTTTTCGGCCAAAGGGAAATATAGACCGCTGGGGGGTTGCATCTCGGCTTTCTTCGAATAATAAAAATGCCAAACGATAGATGAAAACGCCAACCGTTGGAGTACCTTGCGCGTATTTTCTTGGAAGGCATAAGTGTTTGTTATGTCTATTGTTTCGCTGAACTTTTAATTTAGCATAGATTATCAATTTACGATTGAGAGAGCTTTTTTCCAAAACGCAGTGTTTATGTCATCGCTATTTCTTCTCTGGATTATCTAGTTATTTATTCCCAGATTATCTAGCTTATATGCAGATCAACAAAAGTGATAAGAGATTGGTAATGACAAAAAATTTTTCATTTCTTAAATTATCTAAGCAGCTGCAAATTATCTAGATAATCGGCACATTATCTACCACGCAGTCGTTAAAACGAGAATAAAACCCCTTTTGCTGGAGTAAGCAATATTTCAATGCATTTAAATAAGAGTAATTTTATTTATTTGTTTTCAGATATTTAAAGAATTCAGTAAATAAAATCAGATGATCAAAACAAAATTGTTCATGAAACGGATCGATTATTAAAAATTTACTTTTCAAAGAATCAAACGGGTTACAATACAGGTCTAATTTAAATGATTCATTCGTTTTGGAAAAGGTGTATTTTTTAGAATATTACACTTACACGAATGAGAGACACGTGAAAAGAGCTACACCACATCTCCAAGTTTGTAGAAACACGGTGTAAGCAAAGTATTTTGTGGTAGCAACGGCAATTCAAGGGAGTAGTTATTTGCTTCAAAATGCATGGAATGAGTTCGACGTGTGTGTCGTGTCACCAAAAGGGGCACATAATGAACATTTATAAAAGAAGTAAAAGCTTATTGAATTTGGGGTTCTTTTGATATATCATTCAGGTGTACATAATTATGTGTTTCATACGTAATTATGACCATTATTTAGATACTTTTGCCCATTATCTATTGGGTTGTTCGGAAAGTCATTTCGTTTTTCCCCTCTGAATAAGTTTTTATTTTGCTAGTGAAAAAGGTAAAAATTCACTGTCCGATCACTCTTGGCGACTTTTCAAAATTTCGCCAAAATTCTCGACATCTTGCACAAGCGAGATCTAAAAAAAAACAGAATATTGAAAAATATTACCTGTGCTTTAAAAATGAGTTGCCAGAAAATGTTATTTATCGCCAAATGTGGAAAGATTGCGCCAAGGGTGACCATACAGTAAATCTTATCCGTGACAACCAATCATTTTAAGGATATAAAATCTTGCTAAGACCAGAAATATGATAAAAGGTATTGGACTAGAATTGACAGTATATAATTCAATAAAATATTAATTTGCTATACGTTTTTTATTTTCGTATAAAACGAAATAACTTTTCGAGCAATCCGATAGTTAAAATGTAAAACTCGATTTCGTACATCAGTAATAATGAACAAGCTAGATAATGCACCAAGTTAATCTGTACTAGCAAATCAACACATTAATTGCTAGGACCAATTGTTGGACAGTCAGCTTTTGCTACTGAAACCGTTACTTGGTAAACATGTTCATTAATTAACTACCTGTCACGTTACCTAGTTGAAATTTGGAAAAACCATGATTTCGTTCATTAGTTATATTGAACAAGATAGGTGATGCATCAAATTAATCTATACGAATAATCAAAATATTAACTGTTCAATCAATTTTTGAACGATCCACTTTTGAATTTTAATTATACTGAAGTGTTTTTCCCTGTTTTAAATAGCGAAAAAATAAATTTCAAAACGTAAGTCTTCACATTAACTAAAACTGTATTTCCCTGCATGATTATTATCCTAAAAAAATGTTTCCTTATCTTTTTTAGCATGATAGATAAAATCCTAAAAAGTTATCAAAAGAATCATCAGAAAATTTAAAATTAAGAAAGTCGCACAGATTTTAAGCTGATGAAAAACAAACTTCATCAATAAAATTGTTCTATGTTGTCACAGCGAATTTTTTATGAGGTGCTTTACTAAGAACAGAGTTTCAAAGAAAGGAATGAAAATTTCATCAGATTGCAGGGCTAACTTAAAATATCCTTTCGAAAATTTGCTGACGTAATTAATTTAAACCGAAATTTGAATTTACTGTAAGATTTCTTATGCCATGATGCACACAATCTCGAAATTCTTCTGACTACAAAAATGGTATCGTTATGTCCTTTTCGATCGTTTACTCATAAAAATTGTAGTCTGTGTGCAACCACTGGTGGAAAAACATGAACATCACAAGATTCTGTCATATTTATACATTCCCTCAGTACATTTTTTGGAAAAGGTAAGGAATTATTACTTTTTTCGATTTTTGAAAAAGCATTGTTTTTGTCCATTACAGTGAAGGTGTTTCCGATTTTTCCAATACATCACTCATCGGAAATTCATTAGGATGGTGATCTGAGACTTCATTTAGCGGCGCAGAATAAAGTTTTGAATAAAGTGAACTACATAATAAATATCTCGCCCTCTCGACCCACAGGTCCGAAGTTCCTTCCTCGGGATGGGCAAGGTCAGCTCAGCCTTTCTATCACCTATTCGAATCCCAGAGCCCCTCGGACAAGAAAACAGATATGGGCACTGTAAGCCTTCGCCTCTCAATGGGCTGTCGTACCACAAAGTTAGTTTAAATTATAAATATAATCCTTTATCTAAATCAAAATTTTTCAAAAAATGAAAAGAAATAAAGAAAATTAAAAGTTTAAAATGACTAAAAAAATTTGGCTTTTCTCCAAAAGAAAAATTTAACCTATACTATTAATGATTAAATAAAATGAAAATTATCATTGGTTATTTTACTTGAAGATTTGAAATGCACCTTTCTAAAGTTAGAAAGCATCAAATTCGATATCTGATCCAGAGCTGAGATTTACTGCACGGTTACCATTGGCACGATTTTTCCACATTTGGCTATAAATAGCATTTTCTGGCAACCCAACCAATTTCGACCAATTACAGATAAGGGAGTTTACAATTGCAGGAGAGAATTAGGCAATATTTTTCAATATTCTGTTTATTTTTAGACCTTGCTTTTGCAAAATGGCGAGATTTTTGGCGACTTTTCCAAAAATTCGCCAAGGGTGACCGTACAGTAAATTTTTACCCGGATCCAATCAATAATGACATCTTTGAGGATTTTCAAATCTTAAATGTTTTGCGAAATAAAATGTTCCTCAGCTGCTATAATGTTTAAGTTTGGAGAAAATCTGCCAGCTCTGGTGTTAACCGTCACTTAACCCTGTTTCAGTACTACGAAGCAAATGAAGTCCGTGGTTGTCCATTTCGAAAAAGTGTAGTTCCCGTAACCGAGAGGTAGTGGGTTCTATATCTAACCCAGCTGAAGATTTAACATATTCATTCATGGGAATTGGCGTTTGTAAAACAGATAGTCGTCACAATGTCCCTCTTCTAGTGTGGCTTAGCATATGCCAGCTCAGATGTCGAGGTTCAAAATTGTGAGGAGGATTAGTTGTGTTTATGGGTAGATATAAGTAGATAGAAATTTATCACAAATAAATAAACACATAATAAATTGTTGAAGGGACTTTATTATCAGAAATGACAATTGGAAACAATCACAATGTAATTCCTAATTGTTTGAAATGGAATCTAAATAGATGAACTTTTAAACATGGAATAAAAAATTTTTTTAGTAAAAACGATCAATCCAAATATCTAAAATAATGACCTACATCATTATTAAAGAATCAAATGACTTATATATCGCTTATTATGATCTGATTGACTTACTTTCTGAAACTCATTATTAAAGAAACAATGACTTAGTTAAGTTTCGTTGAATTTTCTCACTCCACGAAAATGAATGAATTTCGCATCATTAGTAGGATATTGAACTATTGGTATTTACTAATCATAATTATTTTTAATCGAAATAAATTCATTTGCTTTTTTATTATTCTGATAATTACAAACAAAAATTACGCTTTATTATTATCTTTTAGTGGTTTTGGCACAGATGCCGTAATCATGCCAATTTTTAAATTGTTTTGGCAACGAAAAGAATGTTGCCAAGATGACATTCTTCGCCATAAAAATATGGTGACGTAATATATTACTAAAAAAAGCTTAGACATCTAAATAATAAATTTAATTCTAATAAATAAAAAGCGTAAAGATTTTTGAAATTTTAAGATTTTAAAAAAAAAGAAAATATAAGAATGTTAATTAAAATACGAAAATGAAACAAAATGTTCTAAATTTCTTCGCGATGATGTAAACACTAGGGTTGCCAAAATAGAATTTTGCACTTAGTTCTTATAATTCTCCATCTCTAGGACGTCATAAAAACCAGGTTCCCAGATAAACAAGGAAATTCGCCAAAATTATCATTAAACTCAAAAATTGGCATGATGGTATCAGCATCACCAAACTCAAAAAAGTGGCATAGGTATTTGCGCCGTGATTTTATATTTTATTGACCAAATATATTTATTTGGAAGATTGTATTCTAGTAACAGGGAAAGAGAAAAATAAATGGAAACTGTACAATAGTTCCAGACAACAAATCCAGAAGAAAATAAAAATACATTCCATTGTTATTAAAAGGTCTCGGTTGCCAGGTGCGGAAAAGAGTCACTTTCATGTTTGGAAGGTAACAGGTTGGATACCTAGCCCCATCGTAGACCATCATGCACGTTAAAATATACTATGTGTTAAATGTCATGGTATGGACAGTAGAATGAACTCCTGTCCATCATCTGAAGCTCAGGTGTCAACTTCGTTATTTGGTTTTGATATTTAATTACAAAACGGCTGGCTTAGTTGCTTTATTCGACAGATATTGGCTACTGGAAATATATCGCAATTATGTAGTTATTTAAAATTAAAAATTTTTAATTTTTAACATTATTATTTTATACAGGGTGTCCCAGTTAAAAATTTACTATTTACCAGCAGTAACATAGGTATAACAGGATAATTCTGAATAACATAGGAGTGAAGGATCAAAAGCGTCTATCCCTCCCCCACCATCGCATTGTTACTTAAACGTCACTGATCATTTTATCAAATATGACGATTTGCAAATTACGTTTATTCTAGGTCGACAAAATTTCTAAATATCTGAATATTTAATACGAAATCCTTATTACATCGCGCTAGAAGCAACTTAATTAAATCCCAACTAGAGTTAGCTATTTCAAATTCCAATCAAACTTTCTTTTAAATAAACATCCAACTCTTAGCTATGGTTGCGAAAGTATCAATATTTAATTTTCTGAATTTCAATTTACAGAAACTGTGATTAAATTTGAAATTAGAATTAATTTGTAAGTAATTTTTTAAAAAAAGAAATCCATTTGAATTTCCACCGCTGATGTGAAGAACGAATGACAGAGTCAAACAAGGAAGATTGAAACGTAATAAAATTGTCCATCACATCACCGCCAAGAAGTCCTTTGGCGACGGGGTGAAAAAAAAATTGGTGACAAGTTTCTGTTCAATTACTATCATATTTATCCCCCGGCTTTTACTTTAATTTTTTTCTAAAACCTCAAACTGATACAAATAAACGGGAGTCCATCACGTCTTTTTCTTATCGCCAAGCCTCAGGCTGCTTTCGTTGCCATGGTAACCAATGTTTGTTAGAAAAGCAAGGGTGTGTAACTGTTCGAAGAATTTTGCAACACTTGGCTTTTAAGTTATTTTTGGCATCAAATTCTCTACCTTCCAATTTCACGAAACAATTGAAATCGGAACAGGGGAAATCGAAAAAGAAAAAGTTTTTTTTTTTCTCTACAGTCTCTGAACGTTTGTTGAAAGATGTAATGAAAAAGTATAGATAGGGTTTTCGTAGAAATGTCTACAAGTTGCAGGTACCCATATTTTTCTTACTTATAAATATGTGTACACAGAACACACACAAATGCAATTCCTTTCCCTTGGATATTGATGCCAGATGTTAATATTACTTTATTTAAAAATATGTGGTTTAAATTAGGATTTTTAGTGATTTTTTAAAAATTAAATTCAATAATAAATAATTGAAATATTAGTTTGGGGAAAAAGTTATCCATTATTTTTTCGGTAGACGTCTGTAGTGATCGCTATCTCGTGAGGTATCTATCAAACAATTTCAAATTTATGCTCGTTGGAAAGGTGACATTTGACACTAAAATATCCTCTTGCGGTTTTTTGTTTGATTCATTCAGCTACGAATACAAGGTTTTAAAAATGGAAGACAACAAACAGAAAATTCGATACATTTTAGTTTTTCTTTTATAATGTGCGAAAATGCTAACCAGGTGGCTAAAATTGTGAAAGGTGTTTATCGTCCTATATAAGACTGTAACAACCAGTTACGTACAATTTTTGTTTCGTCGATTCCGTTCGGGTATTTTTGATGTTAGAGATGCACCTCGCATGTGGATACAGCATCGTCGAAAATGTCTGTAAAATATCAAAAATGGTCGAAGTTGACCGCAAGTCAGCAGTCGTAACGCGCAAGACCTAAAAATCTACATGAAAACTGTTTTAAACCTTTTTACAAAGAGAATCTGAAAGAAGTTACAAAAAGTTCACGTAAAAATAATGTATTTCTTTTTCCCCAAACTAATTTATTCCTAATAGGATATTCCAAGTGAACTGAAACATTTTTAGAAATTTAATAAAGAGTTTGAAGCGGGAACTATTTTCTATCCACAATCAAATCTATATAAATAAAATTCTTATATTCTTTGCCCATGGAATTTTTGTCTATTAAATTGAGTACGGCTGTATGGAACTTATTAGATTAGAATGTTTGTCACTGGCTAGCATGAAATAAAAATTAATTTTTCTGTCGAAATTTTAATTACAGCGTTTGTAGTAAATTTAAAAACGCGTACTGAATACAGCTATTATTAAAATCTGTCTCGGAAAAGTCAATATCTTTAAGCTCCTCCACTTAAGTTACCACATGCCAGTTAATGTTACAGTTACCAACTAACTATGTTAATTTTAATATGAACTGATAGTTACAACATGGTGTAACTATCAGTTCATATTAAAACAACCAACTGTAGCTCCAAATTCATCAAAGAGTTTTAGACCAGATATAAAAAAGGATGTGTGCCAACTGACATTAACTTCGTTTATGGTATAGGTACTTTTATGTTTGGATATGTGGGAACATTTTCAGATCTTTAACAACTGGTAATTTTAAATTCATCAGTTTTAAAGATCTTTTAAATTTAAAGTTCTAATTATTGTTTCAGCAAAGTTCAGTAAAATTTTATTAAAGTCTACACAGTGCTTCAGTAAACATATACAATTTAACTTATGATTTACTTTAAATAAATTTTTTCTATGGGCTGTCTTATGCATACTTGCTTCCCAAAGTTTATTCATATGGTTTGGCTCTTAATTTGCTTATCACTGTAAAGTGGCTTTTTGCACTCAAATGTCTGAACTGATACTTTCATTTTAAAGGTTCAGTTAATTTAGATCCCAAGGGAAAATATCACCCTACAGCTAAACTAAACAAACTATTATAAACATCTAAAAAATGTTATAGTGAAAATAAAATACAAAATTTTTTAGGTTAAAACTGGAGCTTTAACCATTATTAAGGACGCAGAGAAAGCTGTTAACTTTTGGAAACCAATCTCAATTGGATTAAATGCAATTCTCTAAGAGTAAATATGCAAATAAGTTACGTAACAGCCAATCATGCGTTGAATGAACTATGCAAAAAATAGACAATCATTAAAGAAGACAAATGGTTTTCTGTATGTTCAAACTTCGTCCCACGAATAATATTTTTAAGATTTTTTGTGGTAAAGAAATGGAGATGATCTGGAAGTTAAGAAATAAGTTTTTCTTTCTAAAAAAAAAAAAAAAAAAAAAAAAAATTATTCACAGTTTTTTTCAATTACGATGCCTGGAGTTACCACATTTAAGGGTTTTTCTCAGGCTAAAATCTTATATAGCTTCTGTAATAAAAATAGAGAAATGCACTGACAGTTTTCAGAACTGATGACTCTGTCATGTAACTGATTCCTTTTTCGTTTAACGCCGATGTTTATACCTCTCCGATCAAAATCTTCCGATCTATCCTTAAAAGTTTCCAGAATATTCCTACAGTAACCTAACTCGGTTCTTCTCTTCCCAGCAACTCAAAACTTCAAAAATATTAACTTAAATTTTGTCGCCAAAATATTGACAATTTTTTTGGCGACAAAATTCAAATAAAAAATTAAAACTAATATTACCAAATCTCCAGATGTCGCCAAGCTATTTTAGGATTTTCAAATTTGTTTCTAAGTTCTGAAAACTGCTTTTTTTTACAGAAGGGATATTATTCAGACAATAATTTCATAAATCAAACAGTAACAACATAATAAAACATTTAGTTAAACAAAAATATAAGACACTAGCTGTACCCGCCGGCGTTGCCCGTGCATTTAGAAAATGCAGATAAGTGAATAGCGCAGGAATAGTAGTGTAGGACACGTAGACTGTCTCTCTCTCTTCCCCCCCCCCCACACACACAACATTCCCCGTCGATAAAAAGGAACAATATATCCTAAATATTTTAAACGGAAAATTTTCCAAAAGATGGTCGCCAGAATTGTTTCTCAAAAAGAGCTGGTACAACCCAGGAATCAGGTATCGGCGAGTAGCGATCTCGAGAAGAAGTTTTATAAATAATTTTTTAAAAATTTTTCTAATTCAAAAATCGAAAATCGGGCTTCGAGGTCTGGTGGCCAGCCCCTTAGTGCTTCCGTGTAAAAACTTCCAGGTCCCTGCGTGCGATAAATTTGACTGGAGAGCTCGGTCAGACAAATGGACAGACAGACACATTACACTTGCTTTTATTATTATAGATTACCGTTGTATATATGCGTACCGTATAAGGAGCGTACCGTTCACTGGGAATTAACCGAAATTATTAAAGGCGGAAAAAATTATAAGGGTAAGTAAAGTCCAAATTTTAAAATGCAAAATTAAGATTTCATCTTGATTATTATAAGTTATTCTCTAAAACATAAATAATAACATTTTATCACTCACTCATAATTTTGGCTTCATTTTTTTTTTTTT